>JAWPHD010000889.1:0-382157 GCA_037043455.1 Cyrtodaria siliqua
TATCACATAACTCTGAAAACAACACATTCTTAGCAACTTATGCTAAGAAAGAACAGAAAATCCATTTTGAATATATTAGTTTACGTCCATTTCCTTTCTTATTTTCATGACGTCATGTGGTAATTTTATTATATCATACGGCATTTTTATCTAAAATATGACGTCATATAACCTTTGCGTTGGTACTACGGTATTACACTTATACATGCAAACGGAGCTGAACACCCGATCAAAGATTCGGATCTCATTTGCATAATAATAACACTAGTTGTATACGAAAGTTATATAATGGCAATATAACACTCCTGTTGTGTGATAATTTCAGCTATAAATCTGGTTTTGTGTATCAATAATCTTGATTGAAATTCAATATACGTAGAACAAGTCATCTTTGTGGATTTCATAATGTAATGGTCATCATATCGGACCCCTATGATTAATACCTCGTCACTTGCTTTATGAATATTTGAACTATTATAGATTATGCTAAATAATCTTTTCCATTCCATCTAGAGTAAATATATGTAGACAAGAATGTGTGTAGACCCGTGTCAATACAACAACATATTTAACTACTTTAGATACACACTGGTAGCACATGCACTCACGAGCTGAATTAGTTTGATATACTTAAAGCTACACAATCCGATAAAAGGCACACTAGAACTGAACAAATGTAACGGTCATTACGCATGTTGTTCTAAGTGATTACTGTATACGTGTGGGTTCATATATACAACATGCGCACTACCTAAATTCACTGAATATTAATGAGATAAGGCGGTACTGTATGAGACGCTTCAGGTACTTTGTGAATCGACCACTGGTCTTATAACGGGTATAAAAGTGGATTTTAGCAGACGGTATTTTACCACCGAACTGATGAGACCAATCTTCAGTAGAAAGACCTAATAGGAAATACAAGTCATTATAAATTGAAAAGGAAGCTAAAGATGTACTTACTCAAACAACCTTATAAGTCCATATTTATATATAATCCAAAACAATACCTATAATTAAACGTAGCGGCCTTTTAACAAAGACCCTTTCCAACTATCGCGTTGCATCAAAGAAACTATTATATACAAATAATCCTCCATTTTTATGTGTGTGTGTGTGCAGTGTATATTGACACAAAACACAAGGGAGACATTGTTTATCGAAATTGGAATATTGGTAGAGGCTCGTAACTAATGGTAAAGATGGAGATATAGTATTTGTTATGTGAAGTTATGCATGCATGGTTTACACATATTAGTAGATTATAAATCAACTTAGTTTTAATGAATTCCTCTTAATTTATGCATGAATTGAACTTTTGAAATTGAAAATAAAATGGATGGAGAGACACAGAGAGACACAGAGACAGAGAGAGACAAAAAGAGGGAGAAGGTAAGAGAGAAAGAGAGAGAGACACACACAGAGAAAGAGATATACAGAGAAAGAAAGAAAGCGAGAGGGAGGGAGGGAGGGAGGGAGGGAGAGAGAGAGGAAAATAGTGAGAAAATGGGAGAGAGAGTGGGGGGAGGAAGGAGTGGGTGGAAGGCATTGAGAGAGAGAGAGAGTTTCTATATAGTCTTATAAACATAGGCGTAAGAGCCGGAGGACTCCACACCCCAATTCACCCCAATTTCGGGGTGGGCCCCAATTGATGTTTTTACGAAACAAAAAAAAAATGCAACACAAATGTATGAATTGGCAATCTGAACATTAACATTCTGATTGATATTATTTCAAAATCAAAGAAAATATGAAAGATGTCAGCTTCCGTCTGTATGACAGGGTAAGTGTTAACTAAAAACCGAAAGTTTTAGTATAACGATTAACTTCAAATACTAGTAATTAACCTTTCCTAAGTTTATTGATGTGTAAAGTAATTTTAAATGAAAATAGGCCCGAAACCAGCCCTGAAATTTAACCGAGTCATATCCCTTATGTTGGTGTCCGGTGGCATTAACCTCCCTCTCCACCCTAGATGTTGTTTTAATTTCCTTCAATGTGTTGCATTTCCCCCAGGGTCCTTATATACTAGTATATAGTTGTTTTTATGTAAAGTATGTACATTCCCAAAATTCAACCAAGGCAAATACCTCTGTGTGCCCCAGTGTAGCTACGGACCTGGAAAAGCAATGGTTTATATTCACGGTGGACAGACGTAACGGACACTGGCTGCTCAAAACAGCGTTACCTTGATCCTGGTTACTCATGTAAAGGAACCTGGCGGGTAAAAACACGTAAACTTTAAAAAAATAAATAAGATTACTTTACAATAAGACACTTTTTAAAAATAATCGCACCCACGGAACACTAGATGCATTTGTGTGTCTGAATTCACGAAGAACGGGTTATAAAAACAGTGTTTTAGATGTGAAAGAACGCGCACTGTTTACACACCGACGCGTGAAAGTACGTCTAGTTCTAAGACAATCGTGTTTATTTCAAAAATGGTGACTGCTATTGGCATATGCTATGTCTGGAATTATGTATGTTCAGCCATAACATCCATTGGACGTATTTAATACATAATAATATCTATCGATTGCCAGATTGTGCATTGCAAAGTAACGGATCCTGGTTGCTCATGGCACCGGATTCTGTTTGCTTCTGACACAGGATCCTAGTCGGTAGTTGCAAACATACATCTTAAAAAAACGACTAGATATGTCCCCCTGTTCGAAATATCTCGGTCTGATATCAGCGGTGGAAGATAAAGCTGCGACATTTTCAATTGGGTGGGGTTTGTGCGTGGGTCAACTTATGGTAAAAAACAATGTGCTGAGATATTTTAAAGATTTCCACTTTTAACGAGTTTTCACCTTCCAAACATCGGCGAGGAACTCGTACACTTCAAGGGGGCTGGCGTGGTCTACTTGATAGCACGTTGCATTTGACCCGGATGAAGCCTTATCGCCGCAAGTCAATTTCCTCTGTGTGTTATTGAGTAAAACATGTGCCTTTATTCTCGTCCGAACCGGTATGTACACCGGTTTTGTGTTTCGGAGTCTATCCTTGGAACAAGTTGCTAATCACAGGAAAATATATTTGTAAGTAAGATTAGGGCAGCTTCTCGGAGTTTTATGTATCCTTCCTTTCTTTTGGGCGACCGGCTATAAATATTCAATATAATGTCTTGATAAACAATTAAACAACATTCAGCTAAATGTTATGTGATAACCTATTCAGATCATAGGATGACTCCGATGAGGGTGCTCCTCTCGAAATCCGCTAGTGCTTTAACAAACAAAAGTGGCAACATTCTCAATAAAACTTTCTCTAGAATTATATTATATGTATAAAATGATGAAAACTTGCGAATTCAAAGTTTACCATTGGTAAATGCCTATTTAAAACTTGTAATTGACATTTTCAGTAAGTATTCGGAAATTATAAACGAAAAGCTCAGTTTTTCTATAGGAGGTGTTCAATGTATTACTTTATACAATTATATTAATTTGTGAATAAATGTACATTAAGAGTTATTTTAAACAAAATATCTAAATAAAAAAACGTTTTCTTATTTGTTGCGTACAACAACGGTGGCCTCTCTATACGACATGTCAGCCTACATGTATGCCAACACTCATGTATATACTAGTAGTTGTTCATATTGCTGCATTTGTATTACTTGTAATATTTAATTTTTTATTCATTGATGTATTTTGTTTTTAAGTATCATTTATGATCAAACAATTGTTACCTGTTAGGGGCTTAACTAGGGCGTTGCTAGTGTGGTCCCGCGGCAAACTTCATGAACTTGTTTATTCCCAGATACGCTGTGGTTCGTTTTTTCCCACTATTTTATATCTTATTTGACGCTGAGATGTTGATAATATACTAGTAGTCTGAATCAATATATCCTCTCGCCCCTACTTTTTCGTTTGTTTGTTGTTGTTTTTTGTTGTTTTTATGTATTGTGTTTGTTTTTTTTAATTTTCGGATTTTTGCAGACAGTGTGTACACAGCTGCGTGCTCTAAGATAATGCCTTTTGAATAAACATTTTTTTTAAATATTGAATGTTGTTTAACGGCTCAGCAACACAGTATAGGTTATTTAGAGCCGCTCCAGAGAGAGAGGAAGGATACATAGATTATTTAACGTGCTCGGAGGATAGACCGATACAATGGACCGCCCGGTTTACGTCCCCATCCGACGGACGAGGCTAAGGGAAAGAGTCTTGCCCAAGAACATACCGACGAAACTCAGGGGCACCACGGAGCATTGAACCCGGGGCCTCCGGTTACAAATATAAAAACTGTTTGAGGTCCTTGTCGTGTAAAACGGTGACAAAAACCGTCATGCAGCGCGCTGCGGGGAAAGTAAGTTGGGTTAATGTCAATTGCGGGCCCATAGTTTATTTTAGGGTACTGTCGACGGAAGACAGGTCATGAAGAGAGAATTATCTCAAGGCGCAAATGTATATACACGAACGTAGGTCCGGAGTACATTTGTTTAGTATTGTACCTTGTACGACATAGACGCATTTAGCCAAACTCACCACCAGATTCTATCACTATAGCAAGATCACACCCTCTACATTCAATATTGGACTGTTCTTTTTTTATTTTCCATCATGCTGTCGCATGAATGATTTTAGTACCGGTGGTCCAGAGTGGTGAGGCACTGTTTCAAGTCCACCGCTACGGTCGTGGTTACGAATCCAGCCCGTTCCCATATTTCATGAGGCATGCAGTACTTGTCCTACTTATGAAAATGTGGATGGCCTGCCTCCCCCACGAAACAATCGACCATCATAAATAACCTAAAATGTGCTGAAGATGACTTAAAACACCATGCAACCAATGATGCTTTTTTTATTGTTTGTTTCGGTGTAGCCAAAGTCCCGATCGTCGTTTTTTCTTTAATCTGAAGGTATATAGAAAATATATCAACCAGGATCCGGTGCCAAAGATACAGATTGTGTCCGTTGCCAGAATCTCAAGCATTTTTTACAAAGCAACCAGGGTCCGGTGCTCCGAAATTTAGACATGATGTAATTATTTGCAGATTTTTAGACTAAACAGTTATCTTTATTGAACAACGGCAGTTGCAAACCAGTTTGGGATCACATTAAATCAGTCAGAGAGAACATATGGAAGTTTGGCTTTTTAAAGTCATCAACTTTGTATCGACCGGTTAAGAGTAAATTTGTTTCAGCTTGTTAGGAATTATTCTGCATTTGTTGTACATAAAGAAAATGTATTTCGAAGGATATGATATTCAAAAGTTCCGTCGCATAAAGTTTTTGTCTTATACATAAGATACTGTATCTTTATGTTCGAACTTTTTGACACCTGTGTCCATTTTCTTTCTGTTTTTACCAACCAGGGTCCGTTACAAGTGCAACCAGAATCAAGGTAACGCAGTTTTGAGCAACCAGGGTCAGTTACGTCTATCCACCGTGATATTCGCGATTGAGCATATTTATGTAAAGTAACTTAATTAATACGACGTTGTTAATCGGCCTCCGTAGTGCAGTATGTTAACGCGCTGTCTTAGTATGCTTTCGCCGTTGCGGACGGGGTTCGGACGGGGTTCTAGCCCAGGCCTAAGCACTTTTTAAAACATTTTTTTTTATGAATTTTATTTTTATGAAGAAGTAGTATTCAAATGCCTTTCAAATTCGTCAGATTTAAATATTAACAAACATATGCATAATAGCACGCACACAAGCACGGTTTACGCGCGCACCCACAAAAGTTCGCACGCAAGAACGATCATTTTTTTACGAATTGTGACTCTTATAATTTTCCCAAGAAGCTCCGGAATTAAAAAGTGTAAATGAAGGATAGACGGATGGGCGACCTTCATGTGTATACCCCTTCCTCACATCTTGAAAACTACGATTTGCGAGAAATAATATTGCTGGTCTTTTTCCAACAAAAGAAAATTCCATAAATATAACTTAATTTGAACAATATCCTTCAAGTGTCTCATTGTAAACAATAATTTCTCCCTGTCCCGAGTCAACACTTGAGCATGTATTTCACGTTACATACTATTGGCTACCAATACACGCTCTCTGTATATGTATACATGTATAATACGTGTGTGATTTTGGATTATATCAAGGATATTATAGGAAATAAGTATATACAATATATGGAACATATGTGGAATACGCGGGTAAGTGTTTATAATTCTCTACATAGTGATGTATTTACGTTATGCCTTACGCATTTTACTTGTTCCCTTTCGTTCAACATTACAAACATGTATATAGTTACACTGCACGCCATTGAATATCCTCATCGAGTTGAATAGTCTGTAGTTATCGGATATCTGAGCAAATTGCTACGTGTGTATTGCACTAAGCATTTTAGCGAGCAGACCTCGGTTTTAAAGTCTCATCAGAAGGACTGGTAAGGTAGGAAATACTTTTTGAAATATTTCGATAATTAACCCAAATTCGGTCCTGGCTGGGATTAAACGCGCGATCCCTGGGTTACTAAGCCGCAGTGCTAACCATTACACCACGGCGCTACCTATAGCAAATTGCTATATAAACGTTTAGGCTTATATACTCGTAATCGCTGGGTGGTACAATTTCAAAGTTACCGAAGCGTTTATCACGCCGATTATGCAAATGCCTCGATATACGCTATGACAATATACCAGCCTAAACAATGTAGACAACACAACCAGCAAAGAACTTCATCTATATGCGTTCTTATGTTTAAAAAAACTTGTAATTGTATTATTTTATCGGGATTGTGTAGCTTTAAGGGGTCTCAAATATCAAGATTAACAAGAAATTAAAGTTTGTACTGTTGTATCAGCAAGTAAATGCATTTGAAAAACACCGTAAGATAACGGTGCCGGTGTTCTTGGCTTAATACTCCGGTGACGGGTCATTAGTCATTGCTTAAGATCGTTAGCAAGCTATTACTCCGCAAGCTAGTTAAGTATATGAATCGAGATGCTCGACCCAAAATACCGATGTAATCAAAAAAAATTGAGTTAAACTTAGACAAATGTCATAATTTATGATACTCTTTTCTATTCTATTGGCACAATTTTTGTTGCGAAATGGTCAAAACTTAAATTACGATGTGCACTATTTCTTCAGACGTATTTACACTGATGTAAAGAGGGAAATGGATTTTTGACCTCGAGACCTGTGTGAAAACCAATCATATACCGAGAAGTGTTGATGCAGTTTGATATTTGGGGATTCCGCTCAAAGTAGCGTGACCTTTTATGATATATACAAACTGCTTGTGCCTCGATTTATGTAAGAAAACTGGTTTTCTTTGTTGAGAGGGGTTACTTACATGGTCGTAATTTATAACCACAAAGAATACTTTTATTATGATTGAGCAAAACAGCCTGGAATAAATAATTAAATTCTTATTAAGTAACAAGTAATGATAACATGTTCTACTAAGTAATTTCAAATGACGAAAAGGTGCGCGTCATCAAATTCACATTTCACAAAACAATATAAATATTTAACAAATATCTTACCAGGCAATGCCACTTTAAAAGATATGTTGATACATAATTATCAACTGTCTTAGTCTGTATTTGCAGAACTAAATATTACAAACGACTAAGTATAATAAAGTAGAGATGCATCTCGCTTGACATATTCTAGAAGAGTGCCTTAGTTGTGTTACAACAAAACGGCAGTTAATGTGTTACAACAGAACGGCAGTTAATGTGTTACAACAAAACGGCGGTTAATGTGTTACAACAGAACGGCAGTTAATGTGTTACAACAGAACGGCGGTTAATGGGTTACAACAGAACGGCAGTTAATGTGTTACAACCGAACGGCAGTTAATGTGTTATGTAGTATAGGCTCGATTGATCTTGGTTGCAGGCACCAGAAGTTTTAATGTAATATAGCGACGCGAAAATATCTAACTCAAGAATAGTCTTTAATATGTATTTTATTAAACTACTATCTAATTATATTTCACAATAAAACTATATACAGTTAAATAACCAGAGTAAATATTCAACTTTGATTAAATGTACAAGTTACAATTCGTAAGCAGTTCTAACGTTCAAAAGTGCGAGCCTAAATTAATATCTATCAATCTGTAAGAATCTCCGACCAGTCTATAAGAATCTGGCGAATGAAGGCAATCTCGTATCTTATATAGCGTGGCTATGTCCCACCTTTGAACTGTCACGTGTACCCTCGACCATGAACTCTAACCCCCGAAACTGGTTCTAGGACGCCAAATTTGGGGTCGATCGTACAAATCTCCTCTTTTTGGAGTAAACAAAATATTTAACTTACTTTCCAAAATGCTGATACAGGGTATTTATATAATTCTCCCAAAGTTGCAGACAAACCACTACTTAACTAAAAGTTATGGTCATACTGTTACTAAATATATACTTAATTGGATTAATTAACTTTCATGCGCATCAGTCATGAACTTTCAGAGGAAATGGTCAAACCCAGGTCTCTACACAAACAACGTAATTAAGCTACTTCTGAGACAAATGATACCATCACGAGGTGACTCATTGTTAGTGCAGTGTCCGAAATTTCATAAGTGTTTCTTGATGGACAGAGGCCGTGAATGAATGTTGGTCACCTAGTTTTTCATAGTACATGTAAATGATCAGCCATGGGTGCAATATAATAACTGACTTTAAGGCCCCTCCCCAGCTCACTATAACACAGTTACAACAGAACGGTAGTTAATGTGTTACAACAGAACGGCAGTTAATGTGTTCAACAGAACGGCGGGAAGGAAAGATGTATTAATAGAAACAAAGTGACCACTCAGACACAGAACTGGACAAACAAGTTCCTCACATGATCTGCAAATACATATTGATTTGTGTTCACACACATTAGAATCAATAATCCATAACTCATTGGCTCTGTACGCTCTACTGAATACCATTGTGGTAAAAGGGGAATAACTACTATAATATAACACTAACACGTAGGGGTTATGAAGCCTGCTGACATCTCTATTACCGAATCAATGGCGATGCATAGAATCCTCCACCCGAAAATTCGGTTTATAAATACATACAAAATGCAGTTGTTAACTATGTTAGCTGATTTCTGCCATTTCGTATTTTTATTATTTCGCCTGCGAAAAGACGACAACGCAAAGACGACATGATGAAAAGACGACAAATGCAGCGAAGAAAGATGACAGAACGAAAAGACGAAAGAACGACAGAACAAAAAGACGTCAGATTAGAAGCGAAAAGACGACAGAAGGCTACACGAAGTAACGAAAAGACGACAATATCAAATGGCGCCTTTTTGCGGCAGAAGTGTCGTCATTTTGTCTTTTTTCGCCCTTAAAATGTCGTCTTTTCGTTCTGCCGTTCTTTCGTCTTTTCATTCTGTCGTCTTTTCGGGCTGCATTTGCCGTCTTTTCGTTCTGTCGTCTTTTCGTTCGGTCGTCTCTTCGAAATAGCGAAAAGACGAAAAATGGCAGAAATCAGCCATCATTCCAAACATTGTAAAATCATACAGTGCCGCGATTACATTCTCGCTCCAAAAATACCCAGTTTTTATTGTGTTTGTAAAAGGGACACATGACTCTTTTTGATTTTTTTTAAACTCGCGGCATCCGTTAGTGTTTCTTTATGACAATCATTTATATTATTAAGTATACGAATAGTATAAAGCAAATAGTTTTTGCATATTACTAACTGTTGATTTTATCAAGCAATACTGAATATATTTAAACATATTGAAGAATAAGAAGAAAATTAATTCACACTCAACATTTTATTTAATTAAATTCAAAATCATACAGGTTATATAAATCGAGATGTCAATTTTTTTTTTTATAAAAACGTCAAGACTACCGTGATTCCCATTAAGAGAAAATCATATTCGGCACGTGTGGCAAATCTAAATATAGATTTGATGTCGTAAGTTTAACGAAAAAATAAACAATGGATAGACGCCACAGTCAATAATTCGAAGAATAGAACTAATTTCCTACTTCACAAGTAATCAAACAAGAAAATCGGTAGAACCGATGGATGCCCCCGAAATGTATTCTCAACTTATCTTATCATATGGCCTTGAATCACCCAGAACTTTTCAATATACAGTTTATTCTCCAGAAAAAAATCTAAGTATAAAATCACAAATGGCAATAACAAATTGAATGATGACACAGTTACGGTTCTTGCACTCTGCACTTCCTCTCATTGCCCTCTATCATTATGTGAAGTTTCATTGTAGTCCCATAGGTAGTTTTGAAGATATGCTCCGGACAAAAATTCTAAGTACAAAATTACAAAGGAAAGTAACTCTAATTTGTACAGGAACTGGTCACTTTTAATTGTTGCCTTCTATTATTATAATTATCTATAAAGGACATGAATGGGGAATTTTGGAAAATGCTGGTGTTGTTTTTCAGAGGTCAGGCAGACGTTCGAAACAATCTCAATTACATGCACACTATATACTAACATGTGCAGAAATAAATTTCCTATCCAACAATACATTTCTTCGTATTTAATCATATTTAAATTTAATGTGTAGTGATAATACGTTTTAATCAAAGGAAACTAAATAGCACCGTTTCTCGAGTAAGCCATATACATATGGTCAATAAAAATAACGGAATATGGTAGCTATGGCATATGGTAGCTACAGCAGTTTATTGGAGGTCGGTGCAGAAACTTTTGGGTACAGCTGACGATCAGCATGGATACTATCCACCGCCTTTTTTGAAGCAAGGAAAGGTACTTATACCACAAGCTATGTATTACACAGCAGCTGTCTATACATTCGTTACAAGTAATAAAATATTTATTTTCTTTCAGGAAAATGTCGATGTTTGACTGGCAGAGCTATTACTGCACTTGTAGATGTGCTTTCTTGACCAGTATATTTGGGCATTGTTGACCAGTATATTTGGGCATTGTACAGAAGAACACAAGGACCGGGTTTTTAAATACCGTGAACAGGTTCTTAATGCCCAAACCGGTTCGTTTGGAGTACACACATAAATACATGAAAATATTGTTCCACGCGAATTAGAAGCATTGGGAAAATACATGTGTGTTGATGAAAACATCAACATTATATAAGAGATGATAAATCAAAGAAAAAAGACTGTCCTCTCCTTTCAAACTTTCCTCCACATGTAAACAACGAACAGAAGTTAAATATTATATGTGTTCGTTCTGTAACTGTTCAATAAGTACTCTAAATGGAATAGTTCAACACTGTATAGAGATGCATGAACACAATATCTTAAAGTACAAACTGTACGCATTAAACCAGGAGACTGGTAAATTTGGATTTCAAACTAAAATTTACGTTGGAATTATCCCATTGTTGTTTAAAATGATAAGAAGAAAATGTGTGTAGTAGACAACGAAGTGAAAGTTTTAAAATGTGATACGGATCATGATTCCAGCAGGAATGCAGCATCCAAAAAACGACTTTCGTTTACTAATAATAATGAATATGAATTCACTGCTGAAAAAAGTACTGATAATACTCCCGTTGATGAATCTACAAGTACAGAAAGTGACCGTATCTCGTACGAAGAAGGACTTTATGAAATGGAAGGGTTACTTCCAGCTGTACTAAGTACATTAAATGAAAACGCACTAACTGAACCATACTTTAAATTCAATAGGTTGTTGAGTGAAAATAAACTACCCCAAGATAACATCTGTTTTCTGTTGTTTCTTGATGTAGTCAACTGGTTTTCTGGTGGAACAACACAAATAAGATACCGAACAGAAACTGTGCAGTTTTGGCAGATTGGGTATCGATTGTTTCATGGCAAATGTTTGCGTTTTATGTCGGGACTTAAACATTTATGTCAAATATTTGAAGGCCAACTGACAAAGGACACTTCAATCCTGATGAATCACGGATTAATTGTGCGGTTCCACAAAGATAATGCAAAACGATTAGTGTACTCTGGAATATGTTTTGAATAGTGTCATACTTAACATCTGAAAAAGACCAGTATTAATATTTTTCATGGTTGTTTCCCTTATTTATAGATGTGGTGTATACATGTACAAATTAACCAGAAAGAGTTATCATTGTCCAACAATAATCAGCGTGTATTAAATCGGAAGTAACTTTATTATTTTGTGAAAAAATTATTACCTTAAAGACTTGCAATACCAGCACGAGAATCGCTCTCTAAAAACTGATGCCTTTACTTCTTTTACTCGTAGTGGGAATGGCACAGCTATAAACAAGGGAAAGATCTGGTGCAACTGACATATTGTTCGTATCACACTGAGCCTCTCGATTATTCTCTATTTATTGAATCAAATAAAAACAAGTGTGATTGCTTGCACGTGGGTATGGATCGTAAATACAGATATAAAGTAGTTACATGTATTAGGGATCAGATAGTTCGCAAATCGTCTTCACCAGTCCAGCCCTTGTATGTGTGTTGAGTCGACCATTTATTACGTGTTTTACTGGTGTATTCGTGTTTTTTTTTAAATTTCTAAATTGACTAACTCACGGGCGTCTTAAAGTCATTATAACCATGATAAGACCGAGGAAGAAAATAGTTACACTAATAATTACAAGAAAATAGTGATGCAAAGTGTCACAAGCCGGTCTGAACAGTTGCACAAGAAACCTGGGTCCGTATTCATAACGCTTCTTAGCAATATCTTAAGTCAAATTTTATCAACTTTTAAAACATCTTTTTCTTTCGATTGAAGACGTTTTATTAATATTGCTAATACGGTTATGGATAAATAAAATCTACAGCTAAATATTTAATTTATCCTAAAATAAATGTTTTGTTGTGTTCATGAGAGATTTAAACAGATGTACAAATCTTAAGTTATGACAAGTAATATTTTTCACTTGAGTTGCTTCATGAATACGCGCCCAGGAAGAAGAATGCATATGATAATAAAAAACCTACCATGTAGATGTTTGGAAAATATTTTTATTTGTAAAACATGTATTACTTTAAACACATGTATCATGAAGATTTGAGCACTAGATAAATTAGACATCATGATACAAAATGAACATGCTTTTAATTTTGGCATTGTGTTGTATAGTACGAATATGATAGACATTTGATGTAATATTTGCAATGGCTCACTAATTAGAATGTTGTTTAAAGGGACACATGACAATCTTTTTTTTCTATCACTTTTCAGTGGGCCATTTATTTTCCCCGTAATAGGTGGAGCAGCGGCCGAGGAGGACCAACCAACTATAAATATAACATTGCAACAAAGGTATAAATATAGTACAGTAAACATACACTGTTCAGAATTTATTATGTACAATATATGCATAAAGTAATGATATGAAAACTCTAAAGAATATATGTCATTTTCTAGGACTGTATGTTTTTGATTTTCTATATTATCTTGGGGAAGTTGTTTTCCAAACAATAAAGAATATTTAAATTTAAATGATAAAAAAGAAAAAAGAAAAACAACACAAAAGTGCAAACAGTGTCTTCATCATTCCATCCATCTCAGTAAGTTCCAAACCACTTAGATCTACACTGTCATCTTTAACATTACAATAACTAAAAAAATGTATTTGTTATTATGCAAACACACGCATTTCTGAGATGGAGGTTGTCTGGCTGATAAGAACAAAAAAACTGATTCATTATGAGTTTGAGTTCATTCCATATATTGTCAAACACAGGAAGCTTATTAGTTCGTGTACATACTATTTTTAAACAGTCTGGCAAGCACTCTACGCTTACACGGCTTACCTCTCTGTCCATTTCTTCACTTAAGTTGATCGACGAGGAATCAGACAAAACATTCGTTCGTACAGATCCCTTGTATAACACTGCTTCCATAACTCAAAGCTACACACAACATGTTCTGCGACCCCATATTAAGGAGTCTGATCACGTCAGGCATTTTCTAAAAATACTATATCTTAATAAAGGTATTGATTTCATTGACATGCCTAGCATTATTTTCGAGATAATCATGTAGTTGATTTTATCGCTAAATATTTCAAAAATTCAGAAAGTCCTTTAATTTGTTATAAGAATAAAAAAACTTATTAGAAATATTATTTTCAACTACAACAAAATAGTTTCTGACCTTGATATAGTAAATAACACTCCAAAGGAATGTGAATGTAACACATCAAAATTGTGCTATGCTCCAGCAGGTAATGTCATCACTGGTAATTTTGATATTGTTGATAAACGTATTCGGCATCTGTTTTCGAAAGTTCCTAAGTATAGATTACCTTCAACTATCGATGTTAATGCCTGTCGTGCTCAGATCGCTCAATCCATTGAGGAGTTTAGTATAAAATGTTGTCGTAGAGAACATGCGGATCCAAACTCTCGTTCTACTTGGAAAAAGTCAGTTTTTAAAATTATAGATGCACGTATTACCTTTTATAATGCTAACACTTCTTTACTTCCTCCGAGACATAGGTTTTCCTTTCGTAATTCAAAATCATAATAAATGTGTTTTAGTCCCTGCTGATAAAGCAGCTAATAATGTAATTATTGTTTGACATCTACATTACGTCAATGTTTTATCTCTGGAACTCGGTAGCACTAATTCGTATACTCCAGTTCATTCTACTGAGGATGATATTGTTTCCACACATATCACTCGGTGCACTACTTTCAAGGCCGGGGTAGACGAAAAGCAGAACAAACTGCCAACCATGTACTAGATTCCTAAATTACATAACAATCCGTATAAGGCCCGCTTGTTTCGAATTTTAGTGCCTGCACCACCACAATATTCTCCAAACTTTTAACCTCTTGTCTTACTGCGTTAAAGATCACGATAAACAATATTGTGATAAAACTTATGAAAACTCTGGGATTAATTTGATTTGGTCTATTAAAAATTATGGAGACGTTCTTGATCAAATTTGCAATAAACACCAAGTTTCATCTATTAGCAAAAAGTCTGAGTAGTAAATACGAAAAGAAAAGCAGCATTCAAGGACGACAGTCAACCACAAACACACAGAGAAACAAAGAACAAATTTAAAGATGAATAAAAGGCCAAATAAGACATCTCAAGCACAAAAGGGTTTACAATAGGGCTACCGCCTTGGAACGGTCAATGGCAAAAAAGGCCGCTGGGGGTTTAAACCAGGTTCTAGGGTGCACCAAACCTCACACTTACCCTACTGTCAATCCAATAAAACGGGACAGTGTAAATAAAGAAATCCCCGCCATGAACTATTCTCTAACTAACAAGACAGCATTAATAGGCAATATACGTAAACCACAAAGATGCTCATGTATACATAAATACAAAAAACAATAGCCTAGAAAGCCACAAAGAAGGTACCCATTGACTTAGCAGAAGCCAAAGCAACAAGAGAATAAACCATTGAGGGCACGACAAGACAAGACTACAGACAAACATCAAACGTCACCGTCCTTTTGGGCTTTAGGTAGACGTCATCATAGTGTCCACAGCCTGTCCGGTCATCGCACAATTAAAGAGGAAAGCATAGTGGCGAACTGTAAATGAGTCCACCACCAAGCATGCAGTGCCTAGGTTAACCTAGGTTTATGCACTGAATTAATTTACTATATATTAAGCGTATATTTGGGTATAATGTTGTTCTTTAAAGAAAGTAGATATGTGGTCAAATACCTCATTTACAAATAACATAATGAATCTACGGTTATTGTAAATATATATTTCGTGCATGCTGTTTAAAGCTACTCAGCCTCTGATTTAACTAGTAATAACTCATGAATATGAATGAGTCACGTGTGAAGTAGTTTCAAATCGACGAACACTCCAAAAGTAGGTATATAAGGCAGAAATCGATGCGCAAAACATCACATTTTTATTTAGCCTTCGTACAGGTAACATCGATAAATATACGAATTCAGATTGTATGTGATAAAAAAAGTAATTGCCCGGAACGGGATTGAACCACAGACCTTTCGCTTTTAAGTTTTGATGGATGTAAGTTTAACCACTAGACCACGGCTATTTATTGGTATGTTGTATCATTTTTAACGCTAGCGCACATACAAACTCATGAAGCGTTAAATAACAAGTCGAGATATGGTTGTATTGAGGTGGAATATTAGTTTCATATTGATAGCATACAGTATTACACCAGGCAATGTTAATTTACATGTGCGACAAGATGGACTATATATGTATTGATTCATCTTGAGTTGCGTTCAAATAGGTTAAATTATTTTGCCTCGTAATAAATGGTAGTTAGTATACCATTTTCTCAAGAAGCGTTATAGCTCTGTGGATAGAGCACACTGACTTGAAATCAGAAAATCGTTTGTTCGAGTCCCAAAAGAGGCTTTTTTCTTCTTCTGTGAATCATAATGTTACCTGTGTACAGGTACGATGTGCACTGGTCGATATCTATACGATAAATGATGTCCTGCGTTATATTAAATCGCTTAAGGTCTCACTAAACAGTTATTTCCCTTGCCAGTCACGGTAGGAACTTTCTGGAGCTTAAAAAAAAGATCTGTGTTATTGGGTTTTTGTTTATTTCTTAAAATGTGCAAATATTTTCTCTTTTTTTGTTGCAGGTGACAAGAATGGGACAAGTTCATGATTTCATACAGGTTAGGATATGACTGAATGTTTCTGAGTCCAGATCTGAGAATCTACTACTGGGTAGTGATTTGAAAATGTCAGTGAAATGGACAAATTCAAGAGAGTCTCTTCAAACTATCGATATTAAAAAAAAGCAAATTGGACAACCCCGTGTCTTTTGTTGGATATTTCGCGCAACAGACATCAAGTTTCACAAAGAAAATACTTTTTAAGAGAATTCATTAAGTTCTACAGTGGTCCAGAGTGGTCCTGCTACATATGCAGAGCTATGTAAAATTAACTGTGTTGTGAGACGTAAAGTACCCGATTTCGACATGAGCTGGTGAACAGGAAGTTACACATAAAGACACGCATACAACGAAGAAATCGATATAGAGACTGTTGTATAAAAATGTTTTGTTTGTTTTCTGTGTATAAACGTATTATTTATTGATTGATTGATTGAATTGGAATTTATAGTCGCACCAACAGCTAAGGTCATATGGCGACTTTCCAGCTTCCATTGGTGGAGGAAGACCCCAGGTGCCCCTCTGGGCAATTTTCGTGCACGGGCGGGCACCTGGGTAGAACCACCGACGTTCCGCAAGCCAGCTGGATAGCTTCCTCACATAAAGATTCCTATGCCCCTGAGGGATCGAACCTACAGCGGTGAGGGGCAAGTGATTTCAAGTCAGAGACGTTAACCACTGGGCCACGGACGCCCCGTATTATTTATTGACTCTCTGAATGGGAAAAAAATAAAAGATCTATCTAGCTTTCTCTCTAGGGCACAAAGTGATCTCTTTCCTCCGCCACAAAAGGTATTTCGATTCCTCCAGTATTTTTAGCTCTGCTGGTTGATGGCCATCTGAACTTGTGGGATGGCGAGTTGTCCTGCAAAAAAACAAAACAAAAACAAAAATATTGAAAAAAAAAAATTGAAAAAAAAAAATTTGAAAAAATTAAAAATTAATGAAACAATTTTTTTTTAATTAAACAAAAACAAAACTTCTAAAATATATATATATATATATTAAAAAAAAAATGAAACAAAAAAATGTACTACTAATAAAAAGGCAAAACATCTGGTAAAGTTTGGTAAAGAGGGCCCCGTTTTATGAAATAACTTACGACCATTTTGATCGTAAATCAATTTCTTAAATGCTTCACTATAAAGAAATACAAAAATATCGGACAGGGAAAGTAGCATTCAAGGAGCACAGTCAGCCACAAGAAACAAACACGCAAACAGACAAACAAGAAGACAAAGACAATATTAAATGCAAAAGACAACACAAACACAAAAGGGTTGACAATAGGGCTACCGTCTTGGAACGGTCAGCGGCAAAGTAGGCCACTGGGGGTTTAACCGGTTCTAGGGTGCACCAAACCTCACACTTACCCTACTTCATCCCATTAAAACAGGACAGTGTAAATAAAGAAATCCCCGCCATGATCTAATCTCTAACCAACAAGGCAGCATCAAGTTGCACTTTTTAAATAAACGTGATTTCATTTAATAGTATTATACATGTGATATTTCTGCACTACGTGCACACATAATTGTTTTGCATTGAATGCTTAGGTGAAAAAAATGAACGATTTTAAAATTTAAGACTTATCGTAAGATGTTTAATAAAACAGGGCCCAGATGAAAATTGAAAGCCCTATCGTGTTAACAAGGCAAAATATAGCATGTATGACTAAAACAAGGGCCATAACTCCGCTGTTACCTGTCCGATCTGGCTGGTTTTCAAGCTTGTCCGAGATTTCATTGATATTAACAATATGTTAATGTTTGGTAAAGATGAGATGAAAAATAAAAGCCCTTGGCCAGTAGAGCTAAACATCATCAGATCCAAAAAATAGGTCAAGGTCATAGATAAAATCCATGGGTCCAAAAAGATGCACTACACACGACACAACTATGTAAAAATAGAATATATTTTCTTCCAAATATAAAGCTATAAATTAGGTTTAAAACATCTATTGCATAATAATAGTTCATGAGAAAGGGATGTAAATGTAACAATTAAAGTTATCTGCCCTTTGCTTGTATGGTGGAGGTCACATCCACATTTGCTTTGTCACGTCGCAATGTACCACTCAAGATGCAACTATAAGCAAAGTTTGAAAGGTCTTAGCGCATACATTTTGTGAAAAAGTGACTTAAAGACCAAAGTTGAAGGTAAAATTAAGGTTATCTGCCCTTTGCTTGGAGAGTCAAGGTCACATTTACATCTGCTTTGTCACGTCGCAATGTACCACTCTAGATACAACTTTAAGCAAAGTTTTAAAGGTCTAGTGCATACAGTTTGTGAAAAAGTGACCTAAACGCAAAAAAATAACCTAAACATTATGAAGTTATCTGACCTTTGCTTGGAGGGTCAATGTCACTACCACATTTTCTTTGTCACGTTGCGATGTACCACCCAAGATACAACTATAAGCAAAGTTTGAAAGGTTTAGTATATACAGTTTGTGAGAAAATGACCTAAACGCTAAACTTGAATGTTGCCGCCGCCGCCGGAAAAGCAACACCTATGTCTCTTTTTTTCTTCGAAAAGGCGAGACAAAAATGACAAGGCAAATAAAGGATTTTAGGATATGTTCCACTCTTTAACTACGACGATGCAATGAAACGATCCATGTGTCACAAAATGTCACGGGTAGAGCGTATTGGTCGTACATAGCTCTTGTAAGTTATCAGTTACACCCTAATATATTGTTCGAGTTGAAACAAAATCACAATATCTATGATATATTCATGTAACACGTAAAAGCGTGCACATTTTAAGTGGCCGCCAGAGAGGCCGTGTCATAAGTTTAGTTTTGTGCTAATGCATGTAAACGTATAGGTCTACCTTCCTTAAACGGCACAGTTGTATAAGGGGACTCTCGTATATATTCAATGCTGCAGATTGTCACGGACTGAACGGGGGAAATAATGGTTTGGGCGTAATGTTTGCTATAAAACCCATTGTTTCTAGTTCTTGCCGGGATTGATCGATAGTTACTTTGTTTGTAGCAGAGGTTGGACGGCAAAATTCACAGGCAACATGTGGTCAGTATTTATTTTATTAAATTTTATCGTACATTTGTATTCAGTGGGCGGCGCCATCTTGGTTGGCGGTTACGACATCCGGTTAGCTCTGATGTTTCTCAAACATTAACTTTAGACTAGCATATGATTTTGAAGTTACTTTTTTTAGATGTTATCATGTAATTGATCATTAATTGTAAAACAATATTAATTTGATAACAGTGGATAATAGGTGCATTAGTTAACGTTGGCTTATAACTCAGTGATTGTAATACACGACTGCTAACATTAGTTAACAATGAGATGAGTGACTAGGATAAATGTTCGACGCGTATGCATAGCGTTGTATAATGCGGTCATTAGTTGACATTCGTGAATGCATAACTCAGTGAGTGTAATATACGAGTGATTTGATAATGTTCATATTACATGTATTAGGGGCATTGATTAACAGCGACGTACATGGCGTATACATGGCGTTGTAGAATATGTATACATTGATACTCATCATTAGTACAGCTTACATATATTTATTGAATAATGATTTGTTTGGGTAATGATAATTATGCAAGATTGTTATGTTTGTCAACCGACATCTAAAACGTATGTATAATTACAGCCTAAGCCATCCAGGTTGGGATTTTCCGGAGTGGAGCTAAGCGTCCACGGATAACGTAACGAGCGGTGGATACGGTCTCCGTACCTGCGCAGCATAGCCATGTTTTATTAGCGACAACCCCCGGGACACAAGGTGGGCCCGTTATCAGTCCTCACTGGAGGAACATCACCCACAATCTCAGTGGAGGTTATACATCATTACATCGCGTCATCAACCCTTACAGAAGGCATTTGATGAC
Source organism: Cyrtodaria siliqua (assembly GCA_037043455.1). Classification (NCBI taxonomy): domain Eukaryota; kingdom Metazoa; phylum Mollusca; class Bivalvia; order Adapedonta; family Hiatellidae; genus Cyrtodaria; species Cyrtodaria siliqua. The sequence goes on from JAWPHD010000889.1 coordinate 20,384, forward strand.
AATCATCCATTGAATTCGCGCATCATTAACTTCATGACCTCTCGCGCATCACAGTTATCGCGCTAGATCATAAATCAACATTGTTATAACTTTAACAACACTTTAGTGTCTTATACATTCAGTATTTATAACAATACTAAGAACGTCTTAAACGTTTATGAGAACATTATTTTCATAGTTAAAATGTGTATTCGCTTGTTTCATTTTAGATAATTGTAAATATATTAAACATATTTTAAAAGTTACATTAAACTTATGTAAATGCATATAAAACATAAAAGAAAAAGAAAATGTGTTGTTTTGTCGTAAATAACAGATTTTATTTCATCTCGAAGTGATCAAACTTCAATATTTACACTCATGCTTCGCATTCGTGAAAATATAAAGTTTTCCATTTCTCGATAAGATAAAATCTGTTATTCACTCCAAAAGACGGTCTTTAATGATCTGACAACAGCTATTCAGTTTTTATCAAAGATGGAAAATAAACATCAACAGATGAGAATCTTTAATAATTTGAATCACGTATTTACGTTATTTAAAGATGTGTACAGTTATATTTATCAATTTTCACACACGTACTATGCACTCGTCCGCAATAATCGGATTTTTACTGTTGAATGTGGCTGTGGTTAATTTTAATCATTTCTACCTTTCATGAGTTATTTGAAATTACCTAAATATGCACATAGTAATATATTTTGTAATAGGATTACTGTCCTTCTTTTAGAATATATATAATTTCCACAAGTTTGCATTATGTCACTCTATTAAAACTGCGCATGTATTGCATCTAATCTTGAAATTTTGAAGTAAACATGAAATGACCTGATATAGGATTTCAGAAAGTAAAGTGTAAACAAGGGAAGTTTGTTTGTTTGTTTTGTTTGTTTGTATGGTGATTTACGTCATTTTCAACACATGTAAGGTTATATGTGACGGTCGATTGTTTTTGTGGTGGAGGCAGACCACCCACTTTACCTGGGTAGAACCAGTACTGTACACCTCCCGCCATCGATAAGAATCGACACTTCGAGTCGAGCTCCCAGTGGGATTCGAACCCGCAGCAATGCGAGGCGATGGTTTACAACGCAACGTCGTTTACCATTCGGCCACGGAGACGTTCACACAAGGAAAGAGATGCTCGTCAGACGCTCGTCAAATGTATAAATTTTTCAGTAACAGTTTTTACCTACACTGTATTAACAAGTAGTATTTCATTATATACCTATAAAAGCGGCATGTCTCATCCCATGCAAAATTATTATTTAAGGATGTTTTTGTTATCAAATTATAAATCAGACGCATTCCTGGAAACTCTCCACCCCCACCCCCCGAGAGTTTTTGCCCGCAACAGCGGGTCGACGCCGAGGACGGAAGACTGAAGACCGAAGATGGAAGATGTACTGGCCGTCGGGTGGCCATACTGTGATGGGTGTGGCCCCAAACTGGACTACCAAAACTACACCAGCCCAGTAGTTCGTTGAAGCATCCACTGTAGCGGATGACGTCCAGACACTCCTACCTCACCGTAGCGGATGTCGTCCAGACCACCCCCCCACCCCACACCGCCACCGCCGCATCGAAAATTACACAGACCAAAACTACAACTAACTACATACAGACAACGGAAACGACTACACAGCAGCACCAGATCAACCAACACACTCAACGCAGAACAGTCCAGACTCTATTGTGCACTTATCGTCAAGATACCTCAGGACTTTGCGAGTTTGTTGGTGGAGGGACTTTAAACCTCAGAACGACATACACACCACACACACATGTGGTTTAGACGTAGCGGATTCTAAATTGGTAAAGTGGTGGAGTGCCTATAATCCTTAAATAACACACCATTACATTTGGTAATTTGTCAAATGGATACAAACGTATGATCAACGTATGCATTTAGATGTCCCCTAATTGTTTCTGAAATCCTGTAGGACTCCCTCTAAGATGAAAAAAATATGAATAGTAGACAGGTGCAAAGTGAGAAATTCAAGATGGCATCAAAGATGGCCACCAATTATTCCCATTTCTTGTGGTATTCAAACCATTTTCATGTGTACAATTTGTAGCTATATCTCTCCGAAGTATATGATAATGTTAATGTATAACAATATTTCTAAAAGAAATGTATTGATGACTTAAAATAAGTTAAAATGGCCGGAAATTATGGAAAATTCTATGCATTCTGCTAAAAATAAAATGACTCATGTTATATATGATACACTAATGTACGTATCTTCGCTAATCAAGGACTTCGAGCAAATATTCTCCTTTTAACAGGAGAATGTCTGCCCAAAGCCCTTGGTTAGCAAAGATGTAATGTACGCAGTAACTTGTCGGCTCATGCACATAGCTTGATATATCATGCGGACTAATGAAATAAGTGGATCATGGACTCATACTGGTGCCCTATATATATTCCAAGCATATATACTCAAATTACGATAGTATGGACTCCTACTGGTGGTCTCATAGTGTTGACCTATGACCTCATACTGCTGACACATTTTCTCGTACTGGTGGCATGTGGAGTTAAATTAATGGTACGCTGATACATACTGACTGATGGCCGATGGACTCAGACTGCTGATCCGTTGACTCATTCTTGTGATCGGTGAACTCACAATAGAAGCCCATGGACTGAAAATGGTCGCATCTTGGTGTCCCGAAGACGCACATTAGCAGTTCATTGTCTCATGTCAGTATATGTAGTCTCAAAGTTATGTGGTCTCATACCAGTGACCCATGTACTCATAACGGTAGCCAATTGACTCAATTCATTGGAAAATGATCTCATACCGGTTGCCCATGGTATCATTATGGTTCTCAATAAAATAGTGGTCCGTGGTCTCATACCGATGCTATAACGATTCATTATGGTGGTTTATGGTCTCATGCCGGTGCCCATAGCCCCATAACGGTAGCCCATGGAGATTATTGTCCCGTCGTCCCGTGTTGGCGGACATTGGACTCATTCTGTGAACCCATATAGTCTGATCAGTGGTCCGTGGGCTCACTGCATACTGGTGAACCATGTATTCAGATTAGTGACCTATGGTTCATACTGGTGGCATGTGTTCCCATACTGGTGACCCGTTGATTTGAAATGAAGGTCAGTGGTCTCATAATGGTGACTCATTGACTCATAAAGGTAGCCCATGGAGTCAAACTTATTGGCCGGTGGTATCATGCTGTTGTCCCATGATCTCAGTCTGGTGATCCATATACTCGTATTAATGGTCAGTGGTGGGATAATACTGATGCACGATGGACTCATTGGTGAGTCATATGCTCAGTTTCGCGGCTTATGATCCATACTAGTGGCATGCGGTCTCTTACTGGTAACCCATGGACTCATAATCGTAGCCGATTATTGGCCCGTGGTCTCATGCTTGCCCATGTTATTATTCATGTGATCCATATACTCCAATAAGTGGTCCGTGAGCTGATACTGATGCGAAATTAACTCGTACCAATAAGTTATGGGCTTAGATTAGTGACCTATGGTTCATACTGGTGGAATGTGCTCTTATACTGGTAACGTATGAACTCCAGTAAGTGGCCAGTGGTCTCTTACTGGTGAATCACGGACTCATAATGGTAACCCATGGACTCACATGATTGGTCCGTGCTCTCATGTTGGTGGCTCGTAGTCTCATTCTGGTGATCCATCGACTCTTACATACATATGTGTCATGGACTGACTCGTACCGGTGAGTCATAGTCTTATATTAGTGGCATGTGGTCCATACTTGTATAGGACAACAGCATGAGACCACATGTCACCTGCACTAGACCAGTATGAGACCATGACTTAATTGATTTTATATCTTACTATGATAATATAGATTTTTTTAAAGACATATTGATATTATGGTGCTTAACATATAAGTTAATTACATGAAGTTACCATTTATTGCCAATTTGACATTTAAATAAATCATTAAAAGGTGCACTCATTTAACCTTTAAGTGACCTGGAAATGTGTGTTTTAGACGCTTCGTCTGACGGGTGTGAATGATGCCAGGAAAGTGCTGTTCTGTCAAAAGCACAAGTCAATAGATGGCAATAGATGGCATATATATATACATGTTTTTTTCACATCCTACGCTGCGGAAATTATGTTGTTGTGAATTTATTTCTTTATACCAATTATTTCCCTTGGAACCGACGTCTTTCCATGTTTGTCTTTATATAATGATGTGATTGTTATATAGCGTGTGTCATACTCAACTATAGTTATATGTATGTGTGTCCTTGTATGTAATGATGTGATTGTTATATAGCGTGTGTCATACTCAATTATAGTTATATGTATGTGTGTCCTTGTATGTAATGATGTGACTGTTATATAGCGTGTGTCATACTCAACTATAGTTATATGTATGTGTGTCCTTGTATGTAATGATGTAATTGTTATATAGCGTGTGTCATACTCAACTATAGTTATATGTATGTGTGTCTTGTATGTAATGATGTGATTGTTACATAGCGTGTGTCATACTCAACTATAGTTATATGTATGTGTGTCTTGTATGTAATGATGTGATTGTTACATAGCGTGTGTCATACTCAACTATAGTTATATGTATGTGTGTCCTTGTATGTAATGATGTGATTGTTACATAGCTTGTGTCATACTCAACTATAGTTATATGTATGTGTGTCCTTGTATGTAACGATGTGATTGTTACATAGCGTGTGTCATACTCAACTATAGTTATATGTATGTGTGTCCTTGTATGTAATGATGTGATTGTTACATAGCGTGTGTCATACTCAACTATAGTTATATGTATGTGTGTCCTTGTATGTAATGATGTGATTGTTACATAGCGTGTGTCATACTCAACTATAGTTATATGTATGTGTGTCCTTGTATGTAATGATGTGATTGTTACATAGCGTGTGTCATACTTAACTATAGTTATATGTATGCGTGTCCTTGTATGTAATGATGCGGTTGTTACATAGCGTGTGTCATACTCAACTATAGTTATATGTATGCGTGTCCTTGTATGTAATGATGCGATTGTTACATAGCGTGTGTCATACTCAACTATAGTTATATGTATGTGTGTCCTTGTATGTAATTATGTGATTGTTACATAGCGTGTGTCATACTCAACTATTGTTACATGTGTGTGTGTCCTTGTATGTAATGATGTGAATGTTACATAGCGTGTGTCATACTCAACTATAGTTGTATGTGTGTGTGTCCTTGTATGTAATGATGTGATTGTTACATAACGTGTGTCATACTCAACTATAGTTGTATGTATGTGTGTCCTTGTATGTAATGATGTGATTGTTACATAGCGTGTGTCATACTCAACTATAGTTATATGTATGTGTGTCCTTGTATGTAATGATGTGATTGTTACATAGCGTGTGTCATACTCAACTTTAGTTATATTTATATAGCGTGTGTCATACTCAACTATAGTTATATGTATGTGTGTCCTTGTATGTAATGATGTGATTGTTACATAGCGTGTGCCATACTCAACTATAGTTATATGTATGTGTGTCCTTGTATGTAATAATGTGATTGTTACATAGCGTGTGTCATACTCAACTATAGTTATATGTATGTGTGTCCTTGTATATAATGATGTGATTGTTATATAGCGTGTGTCATTCTCAACTATAGTTATATGTATGTGTGTCCTTGTATGTAATGATGTGATTGTTATATAGCGTGTGTCATACTCAACTATAGTTATATGTATGTGTGTCCTTGTATGTAATAATGTGATTGTTACATAGCGTGTGTCATACTCAACTATAGTTATATGTATGTGTGTCCTTGTATATAATGATGTGATTGTTACATAGCGTGTGTCATACTCAACTATAGATATATGTATGTGTGTCCTTGTATGTAATAATGTGATTGTTACATAGCGTGTGTCATACTCAACTATAGTTATATGTATGTGTGTCCTTGTATGTAATAATGTGATTGTTACATAGCGTGTGTCATACTCTACTATAGCTATATGTATGTGTGTCCTTGTATGTAATGATGTGATTGTTATATAGCGTGTGTCATACTCAACTATAGTTATATGTATGTGTGTCCTTGTATATAATGATGTGATTGTTACATAGCGTGTGTCATACTCAACTATAGTTATATGTATGTGTGTCCTTGTATGTAATGATGTGATTGTTACATAGCGTGTGTCATACTCAACTATAGTTATATGTATGTGTGTCCTTATATGTAATGATATGATTGTTACATAGCGTGTGTCATACTCAGCTTTAGTTATATGTATGCGTGTCCTTGTATGTAATGATGCGATTGTTACATAGCGTGTGTCATACTGAACTATAGTTATATGTATGCGTGTCCTTGTATGTAATGATGTGATTGTTACATAGCGTGTGTCATACTCAACTATAGTTATATGTATGCGTGTCCTTGTATGTAATTATGTGATTGTTACATAGCGTGTGTCATACTCAACTATAGTTGTATGTGTGTGTGTGTCCTTGTATGTAATGATGTGATTGTTACATAGCGTGTGTCATACTCAACTATAGTTGTATGTATGTGTGTCCTTGTATGTAATGATGTGATTGTTACATAGCGTGTGTCATACTCAACTATAGTTATATGTATGTGTGTCCTTGTATGTAATGATGTGATTGTTATATAGCGTGTGTCATACTCAACTATAGTTATATGTATGTGTGTCCTTGTATGTAATGATGTGATTGTTATATAGCGTGTGTCATACTCAACTTTAGTTATATATATGTGTGTCCTTGTATGTAATGATGTCATTGTTATATAGCGTGTGTCATACTCAACTATAGTTATATGTATGTGTGTCCTTGTATGTAATGATGTGATTGTTATATAGCGTGTGTCATACTCAACTATAGTTGTATGTATGTGTGTCCTTTTATGTAATGATGTGATTGTTATATAGCGTGTGTCATACTCAACCATAGTTATATGTATGTGTGTCCTTGTATGTAATGATGTGATTGTTACATAGCGTGTGCCATACTCAACTATAGTTATATGTATGTGTGTCCTTGTATGTAATGATGTGATTGTTATATAGCGTGTGTCATTCTCAACTATAGTTATATGTATGTGTGTCCTTGTATGTAATGATGTGATTGTTATATAGCGTGTGTCATACTCAACTATAGTTATATGTATGTGTGTCCTTGTATGTAATGATGTGATTGTTATATAGCGTGTGTCATACTCAACTATAGTTATATGTATGTGTGTCCTTGTATGTAATGATGTGATTGTTATATACCGTGTGTCCTACTCAACTATAGTTATATGTATGTGTGTCCTTGTATGTAATAATGTGATTGTTACATAGCGTGTGTCATACTCAACTATAGTTATATGTATGTGTGTCCTTGTATGTAATGATGTGATTGTTACATAGCGTGCGTCATACTCAACTATAGCTATATGTATGTGTGTCCTTGTATGTAATGATGTGATTGTTATATAGCGTGTGTCATACTTAACTATAGTTATATGTATGTGTGTCCTTGTATGTAATGATGTGATAGTTACATAGCGTGTGTCATACTTAACTATAGTTATATGTATGTGTGTCCTTGTATGTAATAATGTGTGTGATTGTTACATAGCGTGTGTCATACTCAACTATAGTCATATGTATGTGTGTCCTTGTATGTAATAATGTGATTGTTACATAGCGTGTGTCATACTCAACTATAGTCATATGTATGTGTGTCCTTGTATGTAATAATGTGATTGTTACATAGCGTGTGTCATACTCAACTATAGTTATATGTGTGTGTGTCCTTGTATGTAATGATGTGATTGTTATATAGCGTGTGTCATACTCAACTATAGTTATATGTATGTGTGTCCTTGTATGTAATAATGTGATTGTTATATAGCGTGTGTCATACTCAACTATAGTTATATGTATGTGTGTCCTTATATGTAATGATGTGATTGTTATATAGCGTGTGTCATACTCAACTATAGTTATATGTATGTGTGTCCTTGTATGTAATAATGTGATTGTTACATAGCGTGTGTCATACTCAACTATAGTTATATGTATGTGTGTCCTTGTATGTACGTGCACTTGCAATTCCTGATGTCTTATCGTGTGCAGTGCTAAAGCCTTTGTACTCACGATTATTGAAACCACTTTTTTAATGGAATAATTTAGTCGTGGTGAAAAGGCGTCGACATTTTAGCTAGATGTGGTCGTCGTGGTCAGGGTTGCGGGTTCGATTCCCAGTGTCGCCGTAGTTAGTTTGTATTTTTTTCTCTATCCTATTCGGACATATTTAAGGGGTTGGGTCTCAAAAAATATATATTCAATTTAAAGCAGACGATCATTATAAAATCTACATTGATTCATTACATGAAAAATCGTAACGAACTGTTTTTAAATGTATTGTCGACAGAGCGGTTCTAGTGTATGTTCTTGTGTCTGTCAGTATGTCTGTCAAAACGTTTGTCTATACGTTAGTATGTGTGCGTGTGACTGTATGCTTATCTGTGATTGTGTCAGTTTTGTGTTTGTACATGTCTATGTGTCGTATCTGTGCATATGTCTGTAGACAATATAAAATATGGGATGATTATTGGAGTACTTCAAGGTGAAGTCATATATCAAGCTATATCCCATGAATTGTGGATAAACATTAGCATAAACATCGATGAATACCTGCCATTCTCGTTTAAATTAATCGGATTTATATTTCCACCACCGTATATTTAGTTGCACATGCATTCATTACCTGTACACATGGATAGACATCCAATTATACTCATTTAATGAACAACTCTGAATAGATGAAAGAGAGACATTCGCGATATCTTCATTGATATTCATCAGACCATCTTTCCAAATACCTACAAAAATGCATTTTGTGCATTTTGCATAATAATAAGACTTGCATAAGAAATGCGTCACCACATCGTTGTATGCATCAATTACCGATTTAAGATTAGTTTATTAAAATATTTTTTTTCATCTGAAGCGGTGTGGCTCAATTTTCGTCAAGATACAAACACATGTACATAGCTATAAATTTGCGACGAATAGTTTGAACTTAAAATACGGATCTTAATAAGCCCCATTATGCGAGAGAATGCACCTAATGGGTTACCCGTTTTTATTTTAAAGAAATCCGGAAATGTGTATGAGAACATAGCCATGGTCACAGACACAACAACAGACACATGCACATACACATGTACAGATATAAAGAAAGAGATACAAGTACAGATACAAGCACATACACAAGAACATACATACACACGTACATAAGACGATCATATACACTATAACAGACACGGGCACAACCAGACACAACCAGACACACAAACAGACATACGCGCGGATACTAGAACAGCCCATGTCGACAATATACTTAAACTGTTCATGTTCATTACGATTAGTTGATCAATATAGATTTTGTACCGTGTGCTATGAATTCACAGCCTTTTTTGTTCATACACGTTGTCCTCCCTTAAATGTGTCCGATGTCAGTTGGTCACAGTTCGTATTCGCGTTAGCCGTAAATCTCTATTATAATGTGATCTCATATTGCGTTGTAGATCTATTACAGTTCTCTGATTGAAGCAGTCCGTTAACTGTAGTGAATCCATTACCTGTTTGATGTCACTACACGAATTATTCGAGCATATTTGATAATCGTGATTGAAAACTGTTCGTAATCCTACTGTTATCAAGTAAAATAAGTCTATTCCAGTACCGTAAAAGTGTTAACCATCGTCTGTACGTGCGTACATACTCGTGTATGTAAGAGGGGGGTGAGCGCGGGGGTAATATCAAGCTATTAGTTCTATTTATATAGCGCTGGCAGCCATTTTTAAAGTTCCAATGTGTTTCTATAAGGCCAAACAAAAACTAGCTGTGTTTCAGGTTCCCGACCGACCGACCCTATTTTTGTCCTGACCCTAAACTTTTTAAAATAAATTAAAAACAAGATTTGTGACGAATTGGAGTACTGGCATATTTACTGATGATGCAGGTTCAAGGGTCTTCGAGGTAAAATAATTGCAACAATCAGGAGGCCAGAAGCGCGTTATCTAAATGGTGTCAAGACAGTCAACTCTTGCAGACGTTACATGCCAGATTTGAAGACTAACACCATTTCTGTGTCTTGTACATTTTACATACAAAACAAAATGTAAACTTCAACTTGAAAATTAATGCTTTAAATATATTTGTTATTTTTCTTATAGGGTTTTATATATTGTTAATTTGTGTAGATCCCTTGAGTCCGATATTCCTTTTCCAAATCAATCAGATCAAGATCAACAATAGCATGTACACTATGCAACTAGTAAATATATATGCAAGTTTTATTGAAAAACATTATTTCAATTAAACCATACACATTATTTTTCACTCACTCAGGCACATGTGATGATTTGAAAGTCCAGCTGGAGCCATACATGCTAAAATCTATCTTGATGCCCTCTAAAACAGTTTAATTAAGTGTACTGCTGACTTTTTCTAATTATAGGACTTACCTTGAAAAAAAAAGAAGAAAAAAAAGACCTACCTACCCTATTTTTGGGGGGCAGGGAACCTGAGACACAGCTATTTTGTTTGCCTAATGACATAAATACGCTGTATGGTTTATCTTTCAAAACCTTCCAAGTTATTATGATATTTTTTAAAATGTGTTATAAAACATAAATTATATGTTATAAATCTTTGTTTTGCACCCGTGGCCACTTCGAAATTCTATAAATAGTATCAAGTTGTACTATTTATTTGATCTCCATGGCATATATACACAACATATTTAACAAGAAAAGTCATAGTATACAATATATACTATGACGACGAGCGGCAATAAGAATGAAAATTGTAGAATATATTTGTTTTAAATCATTGCATTGGAATTACAGCATCATGTGTGGTTTGTTTGTGTAAAATTAATAGTGAGTTCTATTTGGTGTAGCAACGGCAGAGAACAAAATGGAAAAGCGTAATAAAGGTAGAATGCTTTTTATTTGAAACTAAACGTCCAATTTAAGTGCTTTTCTATAACCAAGAAAGCGCTATCGCTATTTTTATATTAAGCAAAGACTGGAGGAGCTGGACAAAAAGAACCTTTGTTAAAACTGACAATTTGCTACAGCTGATTTCGGCTATAAATATGTATTACGGCTATATGTATTCTTTTGACTATAAATAATGTTTTAATGCACAATTATATAAAAACACACTTTGAATATGTATGAATAATTACAATTTACATACGGTAATAATATGATGACTATCAAATGTACATATTTTTAAGTTCATGCTGTACAAAAGCAACATTACTGATGTGAAAAAAAAATTGTATGTACAACTCAGTGTGTCAGGTCCCTGCCAAGACTTGAACTTGAATCTCTTTTCTCGAAAGAAAAGCGTGTTTCCTTACAGTACAGAGATCGCCCAGACATCACAAAAAGAGTGTACAAAACTAAGCAAAATTAATAAAGATGTAGATCAAACAAGAGGCCCAAGAGGGCCTGTGGACGCTCTACTGGCTAATATGGCTCTTATGACATCAATGAAGCCAGTGACTATCGTCTTAAAGAGGCAAAATATAACATTTTTAACTAAATCAAAAGCCATAACTCCGTCATTACTGGTCCGATCTGGCTGGTTTTCCAAGTTGGCCAGTAGAGATAATAAAAAGAAAGAAAAAAAAAATTAATAAAAAAAGAAAAAAAATCACAAATAATAAGAAAAAAAAAAGAAAAAAAAAATATTAAAAAAAAAATTAATCAAAAAAATTAAAGAAATATAGATAAAAAAATATAAAATACAAGATGTGTTAGTAAAACACAATGCCCCCGTCAGTGCACTTATTCTACAGGCAAGGTTAAAGTTTTGTAACGGAGGTCACGGTGACCTTGACCTTTGACCTACTGACCTCAAAATGGGTGGGTCTTGTAGAAGTAACAAAAAAAAATAAAGAGGGCTAAAACTCATTCAACCAGTATACAGTTAGCTTGATAGTGATAATCCAGTTTCCCATCAAAACAACCACAGTACTCCAAACATATAGTTTTACATTGATTAGAAGCAGAAACCAGACGGAATGTATGTTTAAATCTAGAATCTATGTAATTTTTTATGTAACCAGTCCAACTTGTCTGCCATTTACACTTTCAGCAGGCCACATCTATTATTTCTCTAATTCTAATACACCCGCACTATATAGCCTAGTTTAAAATATCTCGTTATATTGAACGATGTATCACTGTAATTTGTGCAACGTTAGGAGAATAAGCATTGCGCATTGCGCATTGTAACGTATGCAACGTTAGGAGAGCAAGCAAAGCAATGTGAAAGATTTCATATGTGTGCGTTATTTTTACATTTTAGGGGTATTAGAATAGAAATAGAACATCGTTTACGGTGAATTATCTATAATATATCACGGTTTGTCGTTCAATTGTAAACAATAATTTCACACGCTCTTCGGGCTCGTGAAATTATTGTTTACAATTGAACTCCAAACCACGATATATTAAACGATAATTCACAGTAAACGATGTTCTATTTCTTAAATAAAAACATTCTAGACCATTCTTATAACAACATAGCGTCACACTATCAGCTGATATAAAGCATAAAAATACAGTTCTGCATCTAGTTTCATCGCATAGGCACATAATTGAATTGAATTGGATTTTATAGTCGCACCAACAGCTAAGGTCATACGGCGACTTAACAGCTTCCACTGGTGGAGGAAGACTCCAGGTGCCCCTCCGGGCAATTTTCGTGCACAGGCACCTGGGTAGAACCGCCGACGTTCCGCAAGCCAGCTGGATAGCTTCCTCACATAAAGATTCCTAGGCCCCTGAGGGATCGAACCTACAGCGGTGAGGGGCAAGTGATTGCAAGTCAGAGACTCTAACCACTGGCCACGGACGCCCCACGCATAGGCACATAAACTAGACTTTAACACATAGTAAAATGATAAACTTTCGCATATAACTTACAATAAATGCGTTATACTACGACGACACACTGCGTTGAATTGCTGAAAAAAAAAACCTGGCACCTATCACAGATACCAGTTTAAAAAAAAAAAAGTCTTATATTCTATAAAGCAGTATTTAATAGAATATAAGAGTTTTTTTTTTTTTTTTTAAACCGGTATCTGTGGCACCTATGCACAAAATATGGCGGGAAAATTACCTTCCAGGTTTTACTTTACTCACCAAATACAAACAACGCAAAACAGAAACGTCACTGTCATGTTTGTAAACGTACTGCCCCCGTCTCATTTCTAACCATGCAGATTGTACAACAAATCAGTTTTGTCAACACGCACAGTAAAACTGGTTTTAACTAGTATATAGGTCATGCTCTGCAATCACAAAACAATAACAAACAATTCATCAACTCAAATGCAAATGTCTGCTAGCCTATCTTCAACTTGACACGTCCGGCAAAAGACACTGTGAATTTTATTAGAACAAAACATGTTTCAGATTGATTCCAAAGCGTATACATAAAATGGAATTCACAAATGACTATCTCCATACACGAGGGGTACAGCAAATTTACGCTTCATTGGTCACTATATACGCCATATGGAATTGCCAATTGGGTCAAACCCCATCACAGTAGTAGAGCGTTCTAATGGTTTCCATACACAGTAATAGTTAACTGAATTTCCATATTCATGAATAATAACGCTCTATGAAAAATAAAATGAGAAATGTCAGAGAAAACCATATTTTTAAATATGTTACTATTTTTAGTATGGCAGCCATATCTAAAAATAGCCACCAGGTGACTTTGCGAACTTGGCCTTCTTTCTAAAATATTTTGAAATGGTCTAAACTTGTTCTGTGCGAAATGTTGTGCTTTTGTCCGGCATGTCGAGATCATTCCAAATTGGCCCCTAGATAGTAGCGAAGAAAGCAAAAGCAGGCCGGGTGACCAAGGCTAGAGTAAAGCTTCATTAAAAATGTTGACACCTCAAAACGAGGTCATACCGAAAAACAGACATGATCGATGATTGGTCAAAGTAAGTTTTTAAATCCTGAAAGGGAAGGTTACGTTTATTGTTTGTCTTCAGTTGTGTTTGTGTATGCCCTTACTGTTTTTTTCTCTTGTTACTTTGTTTTCTGACAAGTCATTGAGTACTTGTTTGGTTGCTTTCTAGGCATAGAAAACTCATGTAGCTTTATTTACAAAATCTCGTAACGTCATGCAAGTTGACTTTTATTTGCGTGAAAAAAGGGCGAATACAGTCGGCTAATCGCTAGTGTGTACTTTAATCGGCATTATCTGCCAAGACCGATATTTGCAAGTAAGACATATACATCATACGGGTTTGGCTGTCCGAGACTAGAATACACGTAACAAAGCGTAGTAAAGAAATCAGAAACATGCCGGATGACCAGGGCTAATCATTTCGGTGTAAATCTTATTTAATTAAAACATGACGTTAACTCCAATTGTTTTATCAGTTTTTAGATTTTATATCGACATATTTATATGACATAATCGACAAACTATACAAAGCTTGAAATAAATATCTCGTGTTTATCAGATAAATATCTCGTGTAATACAGATACTACTCATTACGTCGAGTACCTTTATATTGATATAATTTTATTTGTTTTGTTTCAACGCGACATAAAGAAAACAAAAAAATGTCAAGTTCACTAAAATCGATTTATTGTAAAATAAAAAACCTTTTCAACGTATTTGTTTTGTATTTATTGAATTACGTCGTGTTGTGTCGACATACATATATCGATTGGTAGATATGTATCATAACAACTCGAGTATTTTTCAATTGAGAAATTCAATATAACCCAAAAAGACGAGGCACGAATACGCTTCCGTAGCTTCCGTACTAATCTGACAAATGTATTCCCTTTTGAGAAGGAATTAAAAGCTTCATGAATGTTCATGAATGTAACGTAAACTATGGTGTCCGGTTGAGGCCAGATGCAATGTCGCAGTGTGGTAGGCGACAATGCGACGCCCGACAACGCGACATCGTGACATCGCGATACGACAATGCGACATTGCGATACGACAACTCGACATTGCGATACGACATTGCGACATTGCGATACGACATCGCGACAATTGAAAGAATGTCGCGTTGTCGTGGGTGACATTACGACAATACGACATAATGTCGCGTTGCCGTGCGCGACAATGCGACGCCCGACAATGCGACATTGCGATACGACATAATGACATAATTGTCGCGATGTCATATCACAATGTCGACATCACAATGTCGCGATGTCGTATCGCAATGTCGAGTTGTCGTATCGCAATGTCGCACTGTCGTATCGCGATGTCGCGATGTCATATTGTCGGGCGTCGCATTGTCGCCCACGACAATGAGACATTGTATCTGGCCCCAACAGGACACCGTAATAAACCGATCAGTACATAATGTAAGAAAGGAAAACAATAAGACATTATACGAATTACACTTATTAAAGGCAGCTGGAGGGGAAGGGTTAACATTGTTTTATGACGTCCCATTTTTACCCCTGAATTATTGTATTTTGTCAAAAGATCCGTGTAACTATTGTATTTTGTGATAAGATCCGTGTAATATATCGGACACATATATGCTTGTGTAACAAAATGATACAAATCGGGCACATTTATGCTTGCATTAACACAATTTTCTCTTTTATGCCACTGACCGATCCAGGGCGGTAGCCCTATTGTCAACCCTTTTTGTGCTTGTGCTGTCTTATCATGCCTTTTATTCATCTTTAAAGTTGTTCTTTGTTCTTTGTTTCTGTATGTATTTGTGGTTGACTGTCGTCCTTGAATGCTACTTTTCTTGTTCGATTTTTATATCTCCTTTTATTGGTACAATATATAATCGTGGTTTTGATTAGATGAATACTTACCAATTTTAAAAAAAAATACATTTGACAAAGTGTGTGTAGCTGCGACAAACATAGAAAACGTTTTTATAACCTATTCAATGGTATCACAATCAGACAAATATTTATTTGAAATAAAACAAAATGATCAACTATTTAATCGGAGTTATAATAAAACGAATTTTGACTGAATTAGACAACTAAGTTTGACAAGGAGCATTTAGTTCCATGAAGAACATACAATGTTTATTATTTCTCATCGTTATCCAAATTATTACACAATTTCAAAAACTGAAATTGGCAATGAAAGAATTAGCGAACGATTAAACATAAAAGTATGCGTTCTTAATTCATAAGAAAATGGAAAAGGCGGTTTCATATATACCTCCGAGTAACAGCCTAGTTTCATTATACCTCATATAAAACGCCCATGCTAAATCCCCATATACAACAATCTGTAATGTCTTACTATCTTACGTGAGGGTGATAGTACAGGTGATAGTAAATCGCAGTGATAGTAAAAAAATATCACATGCGCAGCTTTGATGCGCGCTGGTTTGATGACGTCATCGGCTCAGTATGGTGAAATTGTTAGATTTAACTCATCATAACTTCAAAAGTACTTGACCGATTTCAATAAACTACCACTCGTTTTCTTAGTTAAGTTACTCCCAATCAAGCGATATACTTTCATAGCTTCACTGCGCATGTACCGTTTTCACTCAAACATGCAGTGGGGCAGTCTATCCGGCAAAGTGAAATCTGTACAGAAAATGAATCTTAATTTTGGGGATTTCGGTATAATAAAATAAATATCATACTCATGAGCAGATGAGAGCGAGGTAGTAAGAATGTTCACCCTTCGGATATTGATTATCACCCTCGGCTTCACCTCGGGCGATAATCATATCCTCAGGTTGAACATTCTTACTATCACCCTCTCATGAATGCGATATTTATATACAAAGGCCACTTTCCCATCTTCCTATCTTCCATTTTTAACATTTTATTTATGAAAGAAACGTTTAGTTTAATAGAAATATATATAGAGAAAGGTAGAAGATAGAAAAAAAAGAGAAGAATATATTACGACTATAGTAAGAAGTACATCTATGGAAAGTGATCGTTACTAATTAACCATTTATCTCTATTTCGCAAATGTCAGAAAAGCTTCATTTAGTATTATTTTGGTCAAATTTGTCCTTAGAGAACGCAATAATTTCACCTTCTTATCTAACCTTTACTGGCCGTTGTACATAGCTTGAATGTACATAGATTTTCACTTACCGATTTTATGATTTTATTTTATTTATAAATGTGGAAAAGTTACTACACAAGGAATCATGACAAAAGACTCAAATTCTTTGTATTGCAGTGTCACTCTTTAGGTAAAATCAGAGGTAAATAGAGTTTAATAACCAGTGTTTTTGAGATACGGGAAATATCTCCCGAGGTTGAGAAATGGCCCCGATATAAGAATGAGTGCGGAGCACGAGTTCTTATATCGGGGTCAATTCGGAGCACGAGTTCTTATATCGGGGTCATTTCTCTAACAAGGGAGATTTTTTCAGTATCTCAAAACACTGGTTATTAAACTATATATTACATAATTTAAAATGCTATTTTATTAATATTTCTAATGATTCACGCCTGTTTTACACCAGTTTGCACGAGAACGCCAAGACGACGTGTGGGAGGTATTTCACAGTAGAGCAAACGAGTAGATATAGCTTTTCTATTCCCAGTATTTCCTATACAAATCACAGACAAATATGTAATATTTAGTCATATCATAAGTATAGTAGGCACTGTTAATCCAAAATTAGGACAAATTTGTCTCCTTTAAATATTTCTGTTTCATTCCAACATGCTTCTGCTATAAATATCTTGCTTCAAAATATAGATCCTACAGTTTTCACACAAAACTCCACTTTTATTTCAGGGACGGAAGCTCTTTTAAATGCATGTAAACAGCAGCGTGTGGAACGTTTTATCTACTGCAGCTCAATAGATGTCGTACTGGGTAACAATGACATCATAGACGGTTCTGAAGACTCTACATTTATACCGTCATCGTTTGCAAAGCACGACTACGCTGAAACCAAACACAAAGCTGAATTGATGGTCCTACAGGCAAATGGTGAGAATGAGCTACAATGAAGTCGTGATATACCGTATATATTATGCGTGTTTACCCAAAAGTTACATTATAATAATTATTTTTCTCCTTTTTCGCAAGTTGTTGAATGATAACCCCTGCCGATATTTAATTAACCAAACATCTCAAATCAGTTGGTATCATCTGCCATACAGCATTTAAAAAACTAAAATTACCACAAATAAACACTTTCATGACATGTATTGCATCTGCTTATACAATTTCCCATACAACTTTGTAATTTACGAAATATTGCTGAAAATTATCATCGAATTTACTTCCTCATTTAGCTATGTTTTTTCAGTCTTTTTAGATACTACTAGTCTATAAACCAGACTAGATTACAGACTAGAAATTTATTATTTCACCAAACATTCACCTGTGCATTTTAAGTCTTGCTCTGACAGGTCTATGATTGTCGCTTGTTTGGATAAAAAACACATGCGCAGTCGATCAGTCTATATGCAAACATAACTAAAGTTGACTGCGTTTTTGTTACAGGTCCGACTATGACGACTGTGTCCCTCCGGCCTACCTGGATGTACGGCGAGCAGGACAGACACTCAGTATCAAAGGCTTTGGAAATAGCATCGCAAACTGGATTCTACTTAGATTTTGAGCCTGATCATGTTCGACATGAGCATGCATATGTCGGTAACGTTGCCTGGATGTTTATTTGCGCGGAAAAAAACATGTTCGAATCTGCGGCTAAATGTACGAATGTGGAAATTACAAACACAATTGGCGCGAATACGTTTTTCGCCATTGACGACACACCGCTTTTGAGTTTTACAGATTTAGCGAAACCGATTTATGAAGCGTGTGGATTGAAAAGGGTTCCGATTAAGTTTCCGCTTGTACTGTATTTTGCGTATATTGTTTATTTTTTACTTGTGATTCTAAGACCTTTTGTTGATATTAATTTCCCATTTGGTCCCGCTGTTCTTTGGACGCATAATATAAGTATGAGTTTGAGATATGACAAAGCAAGGAAGATGCTAGGGTATACGCCTCTATACAGTTTCCAGGAGTCTATGAGAAGGTCCTTACAGTTTTACATGAGTTTAGGGTATGCCAACAGACACAATAAATAAACAAGAAGACGAAGTAGGCCTGAATATTTACTCCTGGTATTACGTTTAGATAAGAAGTTTGAAGGTTTTGTAAAATTGTGTATACTTTTGCAGTTGATAAGGGGTAAGTGGGGAGAAGCAAACACACATCTGAAAGAGCTCCACAAAAGACATAATTCGGCTACGTTTCAATTGAATCTAAAAAATGAATAACATTGACATTCATGTGAAGGCGATCATGAATATTTGACCACCACGAAAACTGAAATTCAGACTTAAAAGACAATTATCCAAGGAAAATGCGCCTAATATAAGTAATTTAGGAGATTTAGTTTGAATAATTTTTAGCTGATGTCTACTACTTATACCTTCAGGAAAGGCGGCCTTCTTTGATTACGACCGGTGATGAAAAACACATCTACATCGGATATCATTTAACGAGCAAATCATAGTTCGTTCATATTACCCCTTCGCTAACCCCCTCCTCTACAGTACACACCCTAAAAATAATCGTAAAATGTGTGTAGCGATGGTGACTTTCTTGAATACGACGACGAAGTAAACACAAACTTTAAAGAGTTTATCCAGTTTGAAATAAAAGTTGAAAGCACACATTTAATTAGAACTGAATGTGGTAACATGTCATGTATGTGTTGTCAAGGGAGATTTTGGTCAAGATCAAACAGTATCTGAAATGCAGTTTCAGGAAATTTGACATTTTTAAATTTCTTTATACAACTCGGTTGTACTAGAAGGGAACCCTCGCAAATGTGGAGCACGTTGGATTTTCTTACCAAAATTTTGAAGGAGTGTGACAATGAGTATAACCAATGCATGAATTACAGGGTCATTGCCCATCTCGGTGAATGTAACACCAGCGAAAATTTACACAATCACTTAAGTGAATGGTATCTGACTACCACGAATCTTGGTAGGACTGTTTGTACCTTACAATCTTTACTAAACTTGTTAAAAAGTTTATCAAAAGAGGTTATGATCCTATCATTTTGCAACGTACTACATGCTTAGTAGTTGACCCGTTTACAGTTCGTCACTATGCTTTCCTCTTTGATTATACGATGACTGGACATACTGTGGACCTTGTGATGACGTATAGCTAATTCCTTGTAGGACTGTATCGTCTGATGTTTGTCTTGTCGTACCTTCAACGATTTCTCTTCTTGCTCTGGCTTCTGCGAAGTCACTGAGTACTTACATTGTGGCTTTTGCTTTTTATATTATATATACATGATCATTTATGTGTTTTACTTATATTGCCTATTAATGCTGACTTGTTTGTTAGAGAATATAACCTGGCGGGGATATCTTTATAAACACTGTCCCGTTTATTGGGATGACAATATGGTAAGAGTGAGATTTGATGCACCCTAGTAGCTGGTTAAACCCCAGCGACATTTTTGCCACTGACCGTTCCATGGCGATATAAGTACGTTGTCATTCAAACGATCTGTCATTTGGTCGATAAATACAAAACAAATACAAGTTTTAGGCTAATTTTGTTTATTACAACTCCCAAAGTATTCACCATTAGCAAAAATACATTTTTGTAATCTTACAATCTAGCTGCAAAATGCCTCAAAACAATCTCCCCATGGTAATAGTCTGAGGCACTGATGGACCGCACTACCTAATTAACTTTTCGAGTTGTATTTTCTTCCAGACAACATACATTTTATTTTCAAACTTGGGAAAAAGAAAAGGTCACACGGGCTTAGGCCTGGAGAGTGGGGACGTTGTTTGAACACATAAGCATTTTCTTGATTTAAAAAGTCAGCAACAACTTGGCTCCATGTGGTGCAGCATTGTCATGCACTTGATAGATTCCACGCAAACCCTTACTTTGACGCTTTTTTTTGGTAATTTGTTTTAACTTTTTTCAACACAGAATTTTTTTGTAGAACAGATCGACATTCTGTAGACACTATTTGCACAACTGGGAGTCGGGAATTCAAGAAAATTGTGTAAAAACTTTCTTGGCATTATTTAGTCTCCTGGGTACCACGGGCCGTGCTTGATCCTCTGTCCTCCATTGTTTGTTGTCTGCCCTCCTATGTGGATCGAACCTGGAGACCCATGTTACAAGTCGGAAATGACACTGTAATTGCAACATTTGAACTTTTTAAAAAGATCTCTCGCCTGGAACATTTAACTCTAGTAGCCTTTTGTTCAGTTGTTAGTAAATGGGGAATCCATGTAGCGCATATAGTTCGTAATCCCAAAGTTTTCGTCAAAATTTCATGAACACTTCCTTCAGATACATCAGCACTTCTCGCTATATCTTTGACTAAATACCAAGCACATTCTAGTGTCTTTACACCAGCGATGTTGTTTTGTCACAGAACTGGTAGGTCTTCCAGCACAAAGCCCATCATTGAGTCCAGTTTTACCACATTTATTTTTGTGTATCCACCT
Organism: Cyrtodaria siliqua; assembly: GCA_037043455.1. Taxonomy (NCBI): domain Eukaryota; kingdom Metazoa; phylum Mollusca; class Bivalvia; order Adapedonta; family Hiatellidae; genus Cyrtodaria; species Cyrtodaria siliqua. The sequence continues at coordinate 41,953 of JAWPHD010000889.1, forward strand.
AAAAACTGTTTTTAAAAACAGTGCCGAATGTCCATAAATATCGCACAAATCGTTATATATATTTTTCGAGGGTATTTTTAAAGCGCCACCCGAAAAATAGCCTGTGTATATGACTGACACTATTTCAGGTGTTAATAACTTTGTTAAATGTACATGAAATTGCACGGGTTTTTCGAACACGGAAAGGTAACAAAATTCTCCGTTCATTTAAATGAAGTTATTGATGCAAACTACGAAAGAGCGTTAGTGACAGAACTTTTCCCAAAGATGAGCATGAGTATATGAAACAAACAAACGCATAGAAAGGCACATAATAGGTACTCAATGACTTGACAGAGGCCAGAGAAATAGAGAATATTATGTCAGTGCCTTTTACCTTTTACCATCAAATTTATTAGGCGAGGCTTAGAAAACGAAGAATGGCGAGGCTCTTCGTTTTAGTGCCGAGCCTAATAAATTTGATAGTAAAAGTCACTGACGTAATATTCTATTTATCATGTAGATTATCCATACTCAATGACTTGACAGAGGCCAGAGAAAAGAAAATAAACCACAAATTGCAAGACAAGACAAGATTGAAGACACATATCATCCTTTACCGTCCTTTCAGAATGTAGGTAGACACCATCATATGGTCCACAATCAAATAGGAAAACATAATGTCGAACTGTAATTGGGTCAACCAGTAAACATGTAATGCGTTGCAAAATGATACGGTCAGAACGTATTAACAAGTATAATAAAGATCGTATGTACCTGATCATGACCAAGGATATTATGAAGTTTGTAATCACCATATAAATCAGATTGCAACAGTCCGTTTCGCCGAAGATTTCTTAAATAACGTGTATATTTTAAAAGTAGTAAGGTAACGATAGTAACATTTTGTGCAGTTTTTTTCGAAGTTTATTTAACATACAATCGTGCTTTACCGTGAGTTTAGTTAATGTTCCTGCATTCTATTAAACCGCTACTTGGTGAGTGGCGTCTTTCCAGTAGAACCATTCGTTGCAATGAGTTCTTTTAGCCCGGAGCAGAATAGGGCATACCCGTTATACTGAGCCTTTGCCGGAGTATATAAATGTTTTGTACCGGTAACGGTCAAACATAATTTGTTTATATTATTGGATTGTGTAGATATTGATCCTATGCAATAAAGGCACAACAAGCTACTAGTATGAAAGATGTGTTTGATTAAATTGATTTCAGTCTTGTTTTAGATTTCTTGAAAGAATGAGACATTCCATTCCATTCATGTTCCTTTTATCCCGACAAATAACACGTTTCGATAAATTAATCAGAAGGTGAGTTCAGTTGGAGCTTACCAACACAAAACAAGGTTATTTGGCGCCAACAGGTATGCAAATTCAAGGTCCACCATCCATTTACATCCAGAATAGTTCTAGAACTTCATCTTCTGCAGTTGCTGCAAGTTATACTGAAAGGAAAAAGAAACGCGACACGGGAATTTCCGATAAATAGTGTATGTACAATATGCTGCTGTTAATCGATTGGTACATGGCTAGTAAAATCTTTCCTTTCGGAAAAAGGAATAAAACAACACCACAGCAAATAGTATTCCTGCAAAAGTTTCAATATTGACAGAGTACGCTTTTGTCTCAAGCACGTGAGCAAACTTAGGATGCAAAAGTTGTGCAAACTCTTTACGTTAAATACAGTACTGAACTGGCTCAATTTTTCAAAGAGGAACTTCAACATTTATGAATTTCTTGTTACAACGTGTACTGTGATTAAAACGTCTACAACATCACTCCTTTCTCTAACTGCAACTTTTTTTTCCCAAAACATCTTGGGATTTCCTTGGAATATATATGGAATTAAGTGTGCAGTATATACAATATATAGCGGAAATTCCCGTATCGCGTTTCCTTTTCCTTTCAGTATATATTGTAAACACTTCATTTTGTTTCAGTAGAGTTACAATCATGTTTTTGGCCACCACTCAAGTAACCTTTGAAACGATACAGGGTTCATAATGAAGACTTATAATAAATACGACAAAATGACAGAATGCAAATGAATTCAGGTGAATTTTACCCCTCTGCCAGAAAAAGTAGTGGCCCTTTCCTTGCCCGGGAAAATAATAAAGAATCATCGTTTATAAACAATAACGAGCATCTTTAGACATTTGTTTTTAACAGTGACCTTTTTTTCGAGTCTATTTATACCTTATATTAAAATCCAACACGTCCACACCGATTCCGCTTTCGGTTTAATTTTCATTTTGATAAACAACATGGCGTACTAGCAGCCAGATTTGTTGACAAACAAAAAAATAATATTGTGATTTTTACTCGGGAATTCAATGTTTATATGTGTTTTCATAATGTTGTTTTCTTTTTCTGAAGGTTTTTCTTACTCGAATTATATTGTATGCCAGCAACATAGATATTTAAATATTTTGCATTTGCTAATACTTTTTGAATATCGGAATGTAGTTGTCACAGCAGCAATGAACATGAACAAATATCATAATAATGAAGAATAAACTTGGGAAAAAAGCTGTATGACGTCTACATTTTTGTACTTATGATAATGTTTAATACAACGTTCTGTATTCTGTATGAAATCTCCGACCATAAATGAAAACACAATTTGATATGTGGGGATTCCGCTCAAAGTAGCGTGACATTTTATGATATATACAAACTGCTTGTGCCTCGATTTATGTGAGAAAACTAGTTATCTTTGTTGAGAGGGGTTACTTACATGGTCGTAATTTATAACCACGAAGAATACTTTTATTATGGTTGAGCAAAACAGCCTGGAATAAATAATTAAATTCTTATTAAGTAACAAGTAATGATAACATGTTCTACTAAGTAATTTCAAATGACGAAAAGGTGCGCGTCATCAAATTAACATTTCACAATACAGTATAAATATTAAACAAATATCTTACCAGGCAATGCCATTTTAAAAGCTATGTTGATGCATAATTATCAACTGTCTTAGTCTGTATTGCAGAACTAAATATAACAAACGACTAAGTATCGTAAATTAGAGATGTAACTCGCTTGACATATTCTAGAAGAGTGCCTTAGTTAATGTGTTACATCAGAACGGCGGGAAGGAAAGATGTATTAATAGAAACAAAGTGACCACTCAGACACACAACTGGACAAACAAGTTCCTCACATCACATCTACATATGATCTACAAATACTTATTGATTTGTGTTCACACACAGTAGAATCAATAATCCATAACGTATTGGCTATATACGCTGTACTGAATACTGAATACGCGACCCAGCGGTTTTAAACTTGCCATCTTCGGGATGGTTTAAATTGTGTACTATTGATTTTATGAATATTGAGTTCTGCTCAACCCGGGGCAAGAGGGCGTGAGCGGTAGCTAGCATATTTACCGCTCATGAACAGTCTCAATCAAACCGAGACGACTGCAATATTTCGTATGTGTCGTGCTCGGCCGTTTCCAAAGATTCATTATCATACTCATTTTTATTGTATCTAAATCCACATACACACCACCATACGTATAAAGAATGAAACTCACAGAAAGGCAGCTGCCTGCGATGTTTTGTTTTGTTTGTTTGTTTGTATGGTGTTTTACGTCATTTTCAACACATGTAAGGTTATATATGACGGTCGTTTTTTGTGTTGGAGACAGACCACCCACTTTTCCTGGTTAGAACCAGTATTGTACACCTCCCGCCATCCGTAAGAATCGACACTTCCTCACTTACAAGTCGAGTTCCCAGTGGGATTCGAACCCGCAGCGATGAGAGGCGATCGTTTACAACGCAACGTCGTTAACCATTCGGCCACGGAGACGCTGCCTGCGATGTAAAACGAGATGTAAAAAATAAGCACATTTCAAAGAATGTATGAAACGATATCAAGAATATAACCATTATCATCAGCAAGCTAACGATGGCAAATCAGTGTTTATGTTGATGTAAATGTTTATTTATATTTATTATATACCTATCAGTGATTTATAAGAACAGAACAGAACAGAACATATATTTTATTTAACGTGTACCTACGTACATCGTTATATATACATACATAAATTATCATGCATAATAAGTCGATATTTTGCTAACTTTATAACAATATTCTTATCCTGTGTCTGCAGTAATTCTAAGAATTTAAACATACTAGGTCTATTATAATAATACTTTTTAATATAAATTGTCCGGATTCTTGTGTAACAAGGACAAATCAAAATAAAATGGTATTCATCTTGCAATGAATACTGTGACAGCATAGACAATATCTTTCATTTATAGGTATTCTATTACGAGAGTATCTACCGGTCTGTATTCTTAACGAATGTGCTGATATTCTGAATTTTGTTAATTATGATCTGAGATTACATGGTAAAATATCAAGGTATGATTCATAATTAAAACTCAATGTACAATTATTATATAATTAAAGGATTTCTCAGTGACATATTTTTAGTATCAGACAAAAGTGATGTCGTCACACCAGTGACGATATATTTTGGTGTGACGATCTCACTTTGCCGGAACTGCTTTTTTTTTACCATTTTTGTATTTAATGGTAGGCCTTCTGTAGATTGCTATTGCTTTCAACGGCTGATTTAAAAATCTGCCAATGTATTCATACGCGAGGGCACCTTGCGTGGTGGGCGCGAGGTGAGGGGGTGCGGGGAGAGAGTATTTTCAATTAAATATCCTATGCAAATCACTGATAGGTATATAATAAATAGAATAATCAACAGTCTCGGTTTGATACAAAACATACAATTCGGTTAAAAAAATCGTACTTCGAACTCGTTTTTTAACCGAATTACAACGTGTTGGAGTGACACATTTTTCGTATCACATTGAACCTCTCGATTATTCTCTATTTATTCAATAAAATAAAAAAAAAGTGTGATAGTTTGCACGTGTGTATGGATCGTAAATACATATATAAAGTAGTTACATGTATTAGGGATCAGCTTGTTCACAAATTGTCTTCACCAGTCCTGCCCTTGTATGTTTGTTGATTTTTCCATTCATTATGTGTTTTACTGGTGTAGGCGTGTGTTTTTTGTAATTTCTAAATGGACTAATTCACGGGCGTCTTAAAGTCATTATAAAGTGTGATAATAACCATGAAAAGACCGAGGAAGAAAAAAGTTACAATAATAATTACAAGAAAATAGTGATGCAAAGTATCACAAGCCGGTCTGAACAGTTGCACAAGAAACCTGGGTCCGTATTGCTTCTTAGCAATATCTTAAGTCAAATTCTATCAATTTTTTAACACCCTTTTCTTTCGATTGAAAACGTTTTCTTAATATTGCTAATACGATTATGGATAAATAAAATCTACAGCTAAATATTTATCTTAAAATAGATGTTTTGTAGTGTTCCTGAGAGGTTAATAAGGAGATTTAAAATATGGACAAATCTTAAATTATGACAAGTAATATTTTCCACTTAAGTTGCTTCATGAATACGGGCCCAGGATGAAGAATGCATATGATAAGAAAACCAACCGTGTAGATGTTTGGAAAATATTTGTATTTGTAAAACATGTATTGATTTTAAACACATTTATCATGAAGATTTGAGCACTAGATAAACTAGGCATCATGAGATAAAATGAACATGCCTTTAATTTTGGCATTGTGTTGTATAATATGAATATGATAGACATCGGATCTAATATTTGCAATGGCTCACTTCTTAGAATGTTGTTTAAAGGGACACATGGCAATCTTTTTTTTCTATCACTTTTCAGTGACCGATTTATTTTCCCCGTAATAGGTGTAGCATCGGACGGGGAGGACCAACCAACTATAAATATAACATTGCAACAATGGTATAAACATAGTATAGTAAACATACAATGTTCAGAATTTATTATGTACAATATATGCTTGAAATAATGATATGAAAACTCAAAAGAGTATAAGTCATTTTCTAGGACTGTATGTTTTTGATTTGCCATGTTATCTTTGGGAAGTTTATTCCAAACAATAAAGAATATTTAAATTTAAATAAAAAAAAAAGAAGAAAAACAACACGAAAGTGCAAATAGTGTATTCATCATTCCATCCATCTCCGTAAGTTCCAAACCACTTAGATCTACACTGTCATCATTAACATTACAATAACTACAAAAAAGGTATTTGCTATTATGTATGTGCCTTGGTAAACACACAAATTTCTGAGATGGAGGTTGTCTGGCTGATAAGAACAAAAAAAACTAATTCATTATGAGTTTGAGTTCATTCCATATATTGTCAAGCAAGCTTATTAGTTCGTGTACATGCTATTTTTAAACAGTCTGGAAAGCACTCTATGCTTACACGGCTTACCTCTCTGTCCATTTCTTCACTTAAGTTGATCGACGAGGAATCAGACAAGAAATTCGTTCGTACAGATCCCTTGTATAACATTGCTTCCGAACCCATATTGACAAGGAGTCTGATCACGTCAGGCATTTTCTAAAAATACTATATCTTAATAATGGTATTGATTTTATTTACATGCCTAGTATTTTTTTCGAGATAAGCTAAATATTTCAAAATCTCAGAAAGTCCTGTAATTTGTTATAAGTATAAAAAACTATTATAAATATTATTTTCAACTACAGCAAAATAGTTTTTGACCTTGATATAGTAAATAACACTCCAAAGGAATGTGAATGTAACACATCAAAATTGAGCTAAGCTCCAGCAGGTCATGTCATCACTGGTAATTTTTATATTGTTGATAAACGTATTCGGCATCTGTTTTCGAAAGTTCTTAAGTATAGATTATCTTCAACTATCGATTTTAATGCCTGTCGTGCTCAAATCGCCCATACATTGATGAGTTTAGTATAAAATGGTGTCGTAGAGAACATGCGGACCCAAACTCTCTAGCTCTACTTGGAAAAAGTCAGTTTTTAAATGATTGATACACGTATTAACTTTTATAATGCTAACACCTCTTTACTTCCTCCGAGACCTAGCTTTTCCTTTCGTAATTTAAACAATTTTTTTTTAATAAACAAAAAAAAACGTCTAAAATATATAAATATATTGAAAAAAATTTGAAACAAACAAATGTACTACTAAAAAATAAAAGGCAAAACATCTGGTAAAGTTTGGTAAAGAGGGCCCCGTTTTATAAAACAATTTACGACTCTTTTGATCGTAAATCAATTTCTTAAATGCTTCACTGTAAGTTACACTTTTCAAATAAACGTGATTTCATTTCATTTTATTATACATGTGATATTTTTGCACTACGTGCACACATAAGTGTTTGCATTGAATGCTTAGGTGAAAGAAATTAATGATTTTAAAATTTAAGACTTATCGTAAGATGTTTAATAAAACAGGGCCCAGATAAAAATTGAAAGCCCTATCGTATTAACAAGGCAAAAAATACCATTTTTAACTTAATCAAGGGCCATAACTCCGCTGTTACTGGTCCGATCTGGCTGGTTTTCGAAATTTACCGAGCTTTCATTGATATTAATAATCTGTTAATGTTTGGTAAAGATCAGATGAAAAATAAATACCCTTGGCCAGTAGAGCTAAAAATCATCAGCTCCAAAAAGTAGGTCAAGGTCATAGAAAAATTCAATGGGTCCAAAAAGATGCACTACACACGAAACAACTATGTCAAAATAGAATATTTTTTCTTCCAAAGAGTAAGCTATACATTAGGTTTAAAACATCTAGTGCATAATTATAGTTCATGAGAAAGTGGTGTAAATGTAACAATTAAAGTTATCTGCCCTTTGCTTCGATGGTGAAGGTCACATCCACATTTGCTTTGTCACGTTGCAATGTACCACTCAAGATACAACTATAAGCAAAGTTTGAAAGGTCTTAGTGCATACAGTTTATGAAAAAGTGACCTAAACACCAAAGTTGAAGGTAAAAATTAAGGTTATCTGCCCTTTGCTTGGAGAGTCAAGGTCACATCCAAATCTGCTTTGTCACGTCGCGATGTATCATCCTTGATACAACTATAAACAAAGTTTGAACGGTGTAGTGCAAACAGTGGGCGCGAAACTGACCTCAACGCAAAAGTTGAAGGTAAAATTATTAAGTTATCTGCCCTTTGCTTGGAGGGTCAAGGTCACTTCCACGTTTGTCACGTTGATATGTACCACTCAAGATACAACTATAAGCAAAGTTTTAAAGGTCTAATGCATACAGCTTGCGAAAAAGTGACCTAAATGCAAAAACCTAAAAAGTATTAAGTTATCTGCCTTTTGCTTGGAGAGTCAAGGTCACTTCCACATTTGCTTTGTCACGTTGCGATGCACCACCCAAGATACAACTATAAGCAAAGTTTGAAAGGTTTAGTGTATACAGGTTCTGAGAAAATGACCTAAACGCAAAACTTGAATGTTGACACCGCCGCCGCCGGAAAAGCAACACCTATGTCTCTTTTTTTCTTTGAAAAGGCGAGACAAAAATGACAATGCAAAAAAAAGGATTTTAGGATATGTTCCACTCTTTAACTACGACGATGCAATGAAACGATACATGACATATTACAAAAAAAATGTAACTAAGTAGCGTGAGAGTTTAGGTTCTGTATTTTAAATGAGACACGAAGCAATTTTGCTTTATATTCCCCTTGAACTATCATGATCTATGTTTGTACACGTGTGTTTTGGTTTGATGTACGGAAATATGTGTTAAGCAGAACTATATTAATTCACCTGTGTCGCTTTAATCTTATTAATTGTACAACGTCCTTATTTGTAAACAAATTAATGTGTGCGACAGGTCTAGAGTGTCATACAACACGTATTTTTGTTTAATTTCTAACAATTATGTCGGTGGCAGGAATGTGGCTTTAAGCCCAGATACAATGTGTGACTAAAGAAGCATGTTAACAGCATTATCTGTTCACAATTGATAACACAATGATTGATAACACCTTGTGCATTGATAACACCTTGTGTTATCAGATCTGGTAAACTTAATTTAAACATATAAAATAATTGTATACTATTTTTCACTTAAGCCTAGAATAAATTAGATCCAGACATTCAAATAAAATGTTTTAAGTTTTCTGTAAAAATTAATATTCAGACAATTCCACTAAAAGTTCAAGGTCAAAGCCACTCTGGTCAAAGCACAATTCGTGCCCACCCTGCCCACCCCATAACCCTTGCATGTATGGAGGATTTAGAATAACTCGACACATTTATTCATCGCCTTCAACTGATGCAGTGATCCCATGCCTCCGTGACCGGGATAGGCGCTGCGTCTAAAACTGTCGCGCCTCTCACCGCTGCGGGTTTGAGTCCCACTGGGAGCTCGACTGAGGTTAGAAAGTGTCGATTCTTACGGATGGTGGGGGTGTACAGTACTGGTTCTACCCAGAAAAAATGGGATGGTCAGCCTCATATATGGCCTAACATGTGCTGAAAATTACGTAAAACGCGGCTCAAACAAACACGTGTGGTATCGTCAATGTCAAGGAATGTTTTTCCTCAGTTTACATGCTTATAATGAGGCAAAACTTACGTCTGTGTCAGAACTATTACATGTATTGAGGATTTTGAAATAAATTGGCATACATAAAACAAATTGGTATATTGTTTGTGCCATCCGTACATACGTCAATCCCTATGTGTGTCCGCTTCATAACTCTTTTCATGCATGGAGGGATTTCAGAACAGCTTTGCACATTTACTCATCTTCAAGGTTAAAACCAAAAAAAAGTCTACTTAGACTGGTGTGAATATAGTTATGAATCTCGACATATTGTTTCAATAATTTGATGACAGTTACAATGTTAAATAGTGTGACATACACATTCTGATCAATTTTATTTTAATTCGCTCTTCAGTTCACACCTATTCTAACAGACATGCCTCTAACATGCTGATTTCGACTCGCTAATAAATATTATATGCATCAAGGCATTTTGACATCAATACAATGTGACACCCAGCACCCATTTCTGAATCTTCAACGTCAGTGTCATACATAGAGCAAACCACAGCGGCGGCAGCGACTGCCACCTCGGTACTTTAATGACGATTTATATCCAGGATGCCTCTGTATGCTTTCTTCTCATCTCTGTTAGAGAAAGAACAATTGGTTAGAGAATAGTTTATGGCGGGGATTTCTTTATTTACGCTGTCCCTATTTATTGGGTTGACGGTAAGGTAAGTGTGAGGTTCGGTGCACCCTAGAACCTGGTTAAAACCCGCAGTGACATTTTTTGCTACTGACCGTTCCAAGACGGTAGGCCTATTGTCAGCCCTTTTGTGTTTGTGTTGTCTTATTTGGTCTTTTATTCATCTTTAATTTTGTTCTGTGTTTCTGTGTGTGTTTGTGGTTGACTGTCGTCCTTGAATGCTTCTTTTCCTTTTCGATGTTTATATCTATATATAACGGTGACCCTTGGAAGACTCTAAACACCAACTTTAAAGATCTGGACGTTTATAAAAATGGGAAATTGGTGAAGAATACTTGACGTCGCATTTCTTTGTTGATGGAGAAGAACTATCACACAAAATGACATCTGGAGTCAGCATGGATCTGAAAAGATAACATATTAGCATGAACATGAAGGCCTAGTATGTGTTCACTAGTATATGGATATGACATCAAAACTAATTAAGGTACTTTTATTGAACTTGGGGCAAACAAACTCACAACCGGCAACCAACAATATCAAAACAATAACCCATACTGTCACAACTCAAATGTACACCATGTTCTGTTCTGTTCTGTAATGTAATTGGTGTTCGAAATAAAATGTTTTGTTTTTTATCCATTGTCATTTACTTATTTTATGACGAGTAACTGTGTTATGGTTTATGGTTTTAATTTTGTACATGTTATATTTATCAGTTTGTCAATGCTTTACATTTTAAAGTTAGAGTTAATTAAAAGCGAATTACATGACCATTTTGTGTACATAACCACAGTTGTACACCAAAATTCATCAATAAAACTCACATTCAAGAACATCTTGTGTTGGGGAAAGGATGACATCATCATCGTCGCTTATATGATTAACATCGATACAGGATGGAACCTTGCGTGGTATATTAAGCTTTGTTCTTCCGTTGGAACCTTCTTTAGTTGGAGTGACTGAAGGAATTGCTGTAGTAGTATCTTCTGATAGTTTTGGTCTGAAAATAAACAGTTAAATAAAATCAGCGAGAAAAGTCTAAATTCAAACAACAGCAATACATCGACGATCACTTCTTTGATGCAGGATCGTATGAGAGCCAGTGTCTGCTCCTATGTGATCCGGCCTTCCGTCAGATTCAAGTTCATGATACTACCAAATATGGGATCACCTTCACTCTAGCAGTTATGGTTCTATTTAAAGTTACTAAGTTACTATTTCAAGCGCTGGACCAATTTTCCTCAATTAGGATATATCTGGGCTCAATCTCAGTGACGTCATACATTGTGTAAACTTCTCAAGACGATGTCCGACATAATACACCTATACACTTGTATATATAGCGTGTAAATAATGAACCGTTTGTCCGAAATCATTGCCCGTTTCAATTTATTTTTAGAACAAACTATCACTGATATTGAGCCCTGTTTGTATATTGATGCTGCTGTAACGAGAAGTACATTACATAGTCGAAACCATAACACACTTCTCAATAACTGCACCAGAGATTTTGACAACTGCTTTTTAGAATTGCTCGCTAACCTACTATACCATCAAGTTTATGTTTTCAAGATGGGCGCCAATACTAAATATATTCGAAACATTAAACATATTATTAAGAACAGCACTATAGTTATTGGCAATTCTTTTGTACAATTGGTCGCAATGTACTAACTATCAAGTTTGTGTTATTTGTCTCCCGGTGGGTAATGAAGAGCACCTTGCAGAAGTACTTTTTTCCCTATATAATGTTGTAGTTTTGGTGTAATTGAGCGTGGATAACGTTTTTTTGCTGTTGTTTTGTGAAAAAGTTGCACCACCCCCACCCAATAATTGAAACATACATTTTTGGTTGTCAAATATCTTTTTCAAAAAATTTGCCACACCCCCCTCCCCCCCACCCCACACTCAATAATTGAAACGTTCCTACGCCCATGTAGATTGGTTTACATTGCGTTCATATGCACTATGCACTGAACATTATACTTCATAACCGGGTTAGAATGTATCGCATAGTATTACATATTCTGACCCTGTTATCTCGTACAAGTTCACGGCTTTAAACTACAGACGACTCGTCTTAAAATAACAGCATGTGAAGGATATATAACACATTTACCATGGAAAAAGGTAACTATTATAAGTTTGATGGCTGTCCATGTCTATCTTATAACTCTTAACATTTTACTGTTACATCAAAGTTTAAACAATTTAAGTGAGTTTTCCATATAGTTATTATAAAGACATATAGCGCTGCTATAAAAGAATGTTATATTGTATCGTTTTTAAATACCCTTCTAGTGCATATGTATACAATATAATCAGTTACTTTTGCATTTTTTAAAACTAAAACGGCTCAGTGTAGTCGTATACCTTTATAACGGCTCAGTGTAGTCGTATACCTTTATAACGGCTCAGTGTAGTCGTATACCTTTATAACGGCTTAGTCGTATACCTTTATAACGGCTCAGTGTAGTCGTATACCTTTATAACGGCTTAGTCGTATACCTTTATAACGGCTCAGTGTAGTCGTATACCTTTATAACGGCTTAGTCGTATACCTTTATAACGGCTCAGTGTAGTCGTATACCTTTATAACGGCTTAGTCGTATACCTTTATAACGGCTTAGTCGTATACCTTTATAACGGCTTAGTCGTATACATTTATAACGGCTCAGTGTAGTCGTATACCTTTATAACGGCTTAGTCGTATACCTTTATAACGGCTCAGTGTAGTCGTATACCTTTATAACGGCTTAGTCGTATACCTTTATAACGGCTCAGTGTAGTCGTATACCTTTATAACGGCTTAGTCGTATACCTTTATAACGGCTCAGTGTAGTCGTATACCTTTATAACGGCTTAGTCGTATACCTTTATTGTAATAGGTCTGCTAATAATTAATAAGCGGACCGGTGTAAGGAAAATGACAATTAAAGTCCCTATCCGGCACATTTTACAACAGACAGACAACAGACAAAGTTCAAAACTGGAGCTTTCAATTAAAGAAACTAACCCACCAAAAAAGGCAAAAATTGCACAACAAAACCGTTATCAAAACTCTGTCCAGGTGTTCAAAACGTATAATAATGTATATGTGCCCATTAAAAATATGGGTTCTTTGATGGGTTCTTGAAATACCCGTGATTGCATATGCGTAAAATGTATTGTGAGTTGCTAACTCTTAATCCGACGCTTCAGTTTCGGTTAAAGCCGTTTATATTGTGTCTATAAAGTTTGGGATAATTTTGGTTTTGGGATTCTCAAAATGCGTAAATTATATATATACCTCGTCGTCAGTAGGTTTAGAAACAGTGTACATTTGTTGTTAATTTGGCTGTTGTTGGCGGGATAGCTTCTTTAAGAGATACTAACTCATAATTCATTTTACGCATATTTTATCACGTGTATTTTAAGTACCCGTAAATAGACCTATCTTTTAATCTGCACATATACATTATTTCATGACATGAACACCTGGATAAGGTTTGGATAAACGATTGTGAAGTGTACTTTCCCCTTTATTTGACGTCGTAGTGCCATTAAGTAAGACTGAAATTGCTGTTTGTGTGATAAATGCATATAATTTATATTTATCATAGCATGTTATAAACATGGTGTTAGAGCAGGCTTGGACTTTGATGAAGAAAGCATCTAGAAGACATTATTTTCTTCTAATTAAATGTGTTTTTTGTTTGTTGGAAAAGCGATAATATGCATTCGATTTAAATTGTTAACCTTAAAGGGTCACATGACAATCTTGAAATGCGTATTAACCATTGAAATTAGCGTCTCCATTTATTCATTTATCCATTAAAGGTTTGACTTTAAATCTGCTTGCATACAATTATGGCATTATACATTATATTAAAATAGCAACGCTCGGGTTGTCTTTACTTGCAAACATATTTCACGCACCAATACCATTATCTTAGTAGAACTTGAGGAATTTTTGAAATGAGTGAGAAAAGGTTTTGAGTGGAATAATATGATTTAGATAAATGCTAGAAAAGAAAACTCGAATGTAATGACCCCTCCCCAAACCCTACCCCACCTTTCAACCCACAACCAAATTATTTTACAATCCGATTGACTTTTATTACAAATTATTCAATAAGCGTTCGGTATGGACGCTTATTGAATTATTTTACGCCATGGTTTAAAACTCTATGCTTATTCCAAATGAATAGTCATTTTTGTGTGTGCAATAATGGTTGCACGTTTCTTTCATTTTTATTCAGTGGACACGGAACAATCAAGATCATGTGCCGTGCTCGTGACGGGTGCTTCAGGGTTTCTCGGTCAACACGTGGTCGGGTTACTGCAGACGCATGCAACCCACGTGACGGATATTCGTGTGTTGGATGTCGTGCCGTACGTCAATAGGTTAGGTAGGTCATAAGCCAGCCAAGCAATGCCAACATGACCGCGGCTGCTCATGGATACATGTAAACACTACGTACACAATCATGTTCCGATATATACCCTGTAAAAAAAGTTTTGGACCATGGCAGTGTTCGAACCCGTACAATGATCGCTGAACCTTGACATTCGACCATAACCCTTATTATCTCAGTTGATAATTCACAACAATCAACAATAATTATCGTTTACAATGAAAGTTTGCGAAAAAATAATAATATTTTTATTGGTTACTCGAATGTGTCCGTAACTGTTACTTTTTATGGACTTTGCAACATTTTTTACAGACCCTTTTAGTATGTGTTCGCGATATTTTTTTAAAAATCAAATCTTGCTTGGAATTTAATGTTTCTGGTACCTACCGGGTAGGGTAGACCTTGGTTACTAAAAAAAGATCCTTAAATTCTGTCCACTAGTTTTATTTTTATATGACTTTATATAGCCTGGTCCAAAACTTTTTTTACCGAGTATATGTTTGTGAAAATCCTAGCAGCGGCACGATTGACCTCGAACAGCAAAACTTCGCGTTAGTATGATAGTGGTTTCAATAAATGTTTTATTTGTTTGTAACCGACAGAAGTCGAGCGATTGTTACTATAAATAGATTGTAATGTCTATTTTTGATTGGCGTTCACTTACATGTTACACTTCGAAGTTTGTGTCTATCTTCTTTCTCTTTTTTGAAATTACAAACCCTGTATCAGGTATCGTTCTTCTTCCTCTTCTTCTTCTTTCTTTTTTTTAATATATACTTTTATGTATGTATTTTTAATTATTTGTTTTGTTTTAAAAACCTTTATTGGGAACATATGAAACCACGACAGAGATAAGGCTTAGTTTTTTTACGGTTGTGAAAACAAACATTCAGCGATATCTTTAAAGGGGGTACATCAGGATTTTTCATGAAACATCTTAAATCATAAAATTGTTCCAGTTCATGATAAAACACTTATGTCAATCAAAATATGATGTTAGAACCATTGTGTTACTATCTAAACTTTGAAAACAGCATATAGCTATGACGGAATCGGACGTAAAATGCTGAAATTAACCCTGGTGCGTCACCTAGGATAGCACGTATTACTGTGCAGAATGAATTTCTTTGCAAATAAGGGCTTATTTTTAGGCTCATTCTTTATGTTTAGGACATTCAGTATAGAAAATATTAATATTTGTCAATTTTTAGTCAGACACCTAGACCCCCATGAAAATCCTGATGTACTCCCTTTAAAGTGTACGGGGTATGGCTCTCCCTGCAATGGGATCGACGGCTTTACACTCCACTTGAAAGAATGCATACTTTCAAAATACCTTGCATGATTAAAATACTGCGGGAGTGCAGTAAAATACTGTGGGAGTGTGTTTTAAAATATCTGAGATGTGACCGGACTTGGAATACAATCCGAGACCTTTTGAAATAGTCGCAAAGAATGCTAACCAATCGGCCACCGCAACTTTATGCCATTAAACATGTGTTGATAATGTTACATGCATAAACGGCTAACGCGCTACAAATATCTGTATTTGCTACTGACTAAAAAAACATTCTACGCGTATTCAACTATAGCGTAATAATACAGCGTCCGACTCGCATGCGGGAGGTCGTGTGTCCAAACTCTGACCGGTTCATACTAAAGACTTCATAAAAAGGGTACGTGTTGCTCAATTGCTTGACACTCAGCATATAAAAGGCAGTGCTAGGACTGGTCGACCCGGTATCAGAACAAAATTGATTGAGTGTGGCAGTACTAAAAAGTTGAGCATGCGTTGTAATTCAGTATATAGCCTTGTAACCAGATAACCACACTCCATTCGATTTAAAGGGACACATGACAATCTTGAAGTGTTTGAAATAGGTGTCTCGATTTAAACTTAAATAAATACAATTTTAAGTATTCATTTCTTCGTCTTATGCTACTATAAGTTTTAATATATTTTGGTGCAATAATATCAAAATTGAATAATATGCAAATACAATTTGCTTGATACTATTCTTATAATTAATATTAATGATTGAACAAATGCAAGTTATGCAGAAAAACTAGCGGGACGCCGTGAGTTTTAAAACAATCAAGATTGCCGTGTGTCCCTTTAATGCTTATTTTTCAAATGTTTCTACTTATTTTGTTTATTTTTCTATTTTCAATGTTACTCACGTGAACATGTCACCCTCCATGTCGCTGACTATTTACATGTAATATACGCTTCTTGAAAGTAATTACTGTAACAAACACCATTCGCGGACATATGTATGACAGTTATAGAACAATGGATTTCCTGCGTCGTCTATTTTAAAACGATACAAATACTTCGGCGAATGCCAAACAAGGTCAATATTGCTGCTGCTAAGATTTTCACTATATGTGCAGTGTGGAGATTAAAACATACGCTTCGTCCAAAAAGGAAGTATTTTGTAACTAGCACAACTGCTAGATAGATATCAGTGACGTGATAACATAAAGATGAGAAACTTTCTGTTTCAGATAGGACATTCTCGAAATTTCACACAAGTTCTGTTAAGACATGTCTTTTCTTAAAAAAAAAGAGTGCACATTTTCTGTATTAAACGAAAATGATAGTTTGAATACATAGCTATTTGTCACATATTTCTATATTGTCAAGGAAATATTAAAAAACATCGATATAGAAGTCCCGTACGAACCGTGACGCCCGTAAAGCAGGCGTAATATTGATAACTAAACCAGGCGTAATTTTGATGGTGACCAGGCGTACTGGTGATTTTGGTAAGAATGTAAAAACCAGGCGTAAAATGAGGCGTAATCCAGACGTAAAATGAGGCGTAATATGTAAATGAGTCCGCCTGGCCAAAAACCTGGCGTACAGGCGTAAATAAACCAGGCGTAAATAATAAGCCAGGCATAAATAATAAACCAGGCATAAATAATAAACCAGGTGTACAATGAGGCGAATCCAGGCGTAAAATGAGACGTAATATGCAAATGAGTACGCCTGGTTATAATAAACCACACGTAAAATGTGGCGCAATCCAGGTGTAAAATGCAAATGAGAAAAACGACAACAAGAGGTCAATGACCTTGAAGCGCTAAATATGTCAAGTAGTTTCAGAGCAGTAGTCGCTACAAGTTTTTATAATATAAGTCTATGTAAACAAAGATGGCAACTGGCCGTCATGTTTAATGTTGAATAAAAAAAAAAAATCAACAAGGATCAACATCATGTCGATCATTTTAGAAATAGTCCCATATCTTTCACAAATATTTCGCTACAAACTTGTTTATAACAAATCTACTTTTAGCTGTGGTGGCCATCTTGAATTTCCAGCCAATCTGAGATTTTGCTAGGATCAACTAGACATGAAGAGCAACATTCCTGTGAAGTTTCATGAAAATCCATGAAGTAGTTTCAGAGTAGTCGCTACAAAATTTTACTACATAAACTCTATGTAAACAAAGATGGCCGCTGGCGGCCGTGTTTAATGTTGAATAGAAATACTTTCGACAAGGATCAACATCATGTCATGTGAGCAAAGAAAGCGACATGAGCAATCAGGTGTATTTTTATCCTGTCAAATGCATACAAAATTGCTGGCGAGTTTGCCATTAAAACACAGATGCTTGTTTGACAATGTCGCCTTCGAGCACAAATGCCCTTCTTTAACCTTATTTGAACAATATTGTAAACAGACAAGGATACCACTATTATACTGTATGCTCTTTCCATAGGGTGAAGCATAATGACAAGAGTAACTTTTTTCAATTTTTAATATATAAATCAGGTAATAAATCAAGAACAGTTAAACAAAATAAGTGACAAAGGTACTTACCGGCAATGCAGATTTTCAAAATTGGAAGCGAATTATCTTAGTTTTGTGTCTTTTAAGTGCATATCTAAATTATTAAATTCACAAACCCAATGATCATGATGATAATATTAAAATCACATGTACTCACAAAAGTAATCTACATATTTTAACTGTTTCTGAAGAACAAAATATATAATGAAAATTAACTTCATTATATATATTTTTAAATATGGTTTGTTAAGTGTCAGTGTTCTTTTGAAGTTTTCTCTGGCTCTCTCATTTAACATTAACATCTCACTGTCTTCGGCATCCATGGAATTTAATTCATCTGTACTTGAGACATTCTTCCATTCCATCCGCTACCCGTGACTGATCTCTAACCCTGACAATTAATATATTAAACTTGTTATTGATAAAATTCCATTTTGTCGAAGTATTTGCAAGTTATAAAAATAAATATAATAGCTTAATAGTAACACATATAATTGTTAAAATATCATGACTGTATTGTAATTTTCGGTAAAGATATTTGAACATATTCGTCATTAACAAAATTTTGTTAACGATTTAAAAAAAAAATCTTAACAGAATTTTGTTAACGATTTTAAAAATGAATCTTAACGGAATTTTGTAAACGATTTTAAAAATGAATCTTAACAGAATTTTGTTAAGGTGGAAGACAGCCTAGTTAAGATATTTGAATACATTCTTACAAACAAAATTTTGTTAACGGTTTGTAGAAAAAATTGTCTTAACAAAATTTTGTTAACAGTTTGTAGAAAAAATTGTCTTAACAAAATTTTGTAAACGATTTGCAGAAAAAATTGTTTTCACAAAATTTTGTTAACGATTTGTAGAAAAAATTGTCTTAACAAAATTTTGTTAACGGTTTGTAGAAAAAATTGTCTTAACAAAATTTTGTTAATGTTTTGTTAACGGTTTGTAGAAAAAATTGTCTTAACAAAATTTTGTTAACGGTTTGTAGAAAAAATTGTCTGAACAAAAGTTTGTTAACGGTTTGTAGAAAAAATTGTCTGAACAAAATTTTGTTAACAATTTGCAGAAAAAATTGTATTAACAAAATTTTGTTAACGGTTTGTAGAAAAAATTGTCTCAACAAAATTTTGTTAACGGTTTGTAGAAAAAATCGTCTTAACAAAATTTTGTTAACGGTTTGTAGAAAAAATTGTCTTAACAAAATTTTGTTAACAGTTTGTAGAAAAAATGGTCTTAACAAAATTTTGTTAACGATTTGCAGAAAAAATTGTTTTCACAAAATTTTGTTAACGATTTGTAGAAAAAATTGTCTTAACAAAATTTTGTTAACGGTTTGTAGAAAAAATTATCTCAACAAAATTTTGTTAACAATTTGTAGAAAAAATCCTCTTAACAAAATTTTGTTAACGATTTGTAGAAAAAATTGTCTTAACAAAATTTTGTTAACGGTTTGCAGAAAAAATTGTGTTAACAAAATTTTGTTAACGATTTGCAGAAAAAATTGTTTAAACAAAATTTTGTTAACGATTTGTAGAAAAAATTGTCTTAACAAAATTTTGTTAACGATTTGCAGAAAAAATTGTTTAAACAAAATTTTGTTAACGATTTGTAGAAAAAATTTTGTGAAAACAATTTTTTCTGCAAATCGTTTACAAAATTTTGTTAAGACAATTTTTTCTACAAACTGTTAACAAAATTTTGTTAAGACAATTTTTTCTACAAACCGTTAACAAAATTTTGTTTGTAAGAATGTATTCAAATATCTTAACTAGGCTGTCTTCCACCTTAACAAAATTCTGTTAAGATTCATTTTTAAAATCGTTTACAAAATTCCGTTAAGATTCATTTTTAAAATCGTTAACAAAATTCTGTTAAGATTTTTTTTTTAAATCGTTAACAAAATTTTGTTAATGACGAATATGTTCAAATATCTTTACTAGGCGGTCTTCTCACCATAACAAAATTATGTTAAGATGATATTTTGTTTTTAAATCTTTAACAGAATTTTGTTAAGATTTATTTTTAAAATCATTAACAAAATTCTGTTAAGACCATTTTTTCCACAAATCGATAACAAAATGTTGTTAATAAGAATGTATTCAAATATCTTGAGCAGGCAGTCTTCCATCTTAACAAAATTCTGTTCAGATTTTTTTTAAAGCGTTAACAGAATTTTGTTAAGATTTTTTTTAAAATCGTTAACAAAATTCTGTTAAGACTATTTTGTCTACAAATCGTTAACACAATTTTGTTAATAAAAATGTATTCAAATATATTTACTAGGCAGTATTGCACCTTATCAAAATTCTGTTAAGTTTTTTTTTTAATTGAATTTAATTGGGTTTTAAGGCGCACTAACACATGAAAAGGTTGTATGGCGCCTAACAGGCATGAACATGCCAGGCTCATCTTCCATGTACATAGAGATAAAATATGGAAAATGGGCCTAGAACCTTCTCACCCTGAATTGCAGAGTTGCTGCAAATTCTATCGTAGAAACTCCATTTACGCTGGAGCCAGGTTTATTGTTTTTCTGCCACTGCTCTTTTGATGCGAGCGAGATAGCACCTGAAACAATGCAGGGATCATGATGAAGACCTTTAATGAACATGAACAAAAAATGATAAAATGAACATGAATTTGGGGTGATTCTACCCCTCTGCCTACCCCTCCAAAGGGATCTGCAGTGGCCCTATTCTTTGCCCCGTGACCAAACGGGGGCACCCGGGAACCACACGGGGATTTTTGTATAGCGTTCACAGGATATTGTTAAAATCATTACAAGGTAGTCTTCCACCTGAACACATTCTGTTACGATTTCATTTTTAAAAGCGATAACAAAATGTTGTTAAAACAAATATGTTCAAGTATCTTTACAAGGCGGTCTTCCACCTTAACAAAGTTCTGTTAACTTAAAGATAATATTTTGTTTTTAAATCGTTACCAGAATTTTCTTAAGATTTATTTTTAAAATCGTTAACAAAATTCTGTTAAGATTATTTTTTCTACAAATCGTTAACAAAAGTTTGATAATAAAAATGTATTCAAATATTTTTACTAGTGAGTCTTCCATCTAAACAAAACTGTGTTTAGATTTTTTTTAAAAAGCTGTTCGAATCAGTGATATTAACCATTCGAATCATTGATATCACTTATTCAAATATGTGATATCACTGATTTAAAACGAAAATGTGAAATCACCTATTTAATGGGTGATATCACCTATTGGAATGAGTGATATCACAAATTCTAATAGGTGATATAACAGATTCAAACAGAAAGGAAGATATCACCTATTGAATTAATGAATATCATTCATTCATTTTGAATAAGTGATATCCCTGATTCGAATTAATGAAATCAAAGATTCGAATAGATGATATCACCCATTCAATAGGTGATATCGCGCATTCAGAATAAATCGATGATATTACCTATTTGAATGCGTGATATCACCTTCTGAAATCAGTGATATCAACGATTCGAAAAAGTGATATCCCCAAATGGTATTAAAATGTTGTACGGCGCCCCATAATATGCGCCGTATTGCTTTTTAAAACAATTCAGTGATATCACATATTTGAATGAGTGTCATCACTCATTAGAATAGGTGATATCACTGATTCAAATTTAAATGAGTGATATCACCTATTTGATTCAATGATATCACTTATTCGAATCAGTGATATCACCCATTCGAAACGGTGATATCACTCATTTGAACAGGTGATATCACTGAGTGAAATCAGTGTGAAATCAGCTATTTAATGGGTGATATCACCTAGTATTGCTTTTTAAAACAATTGAGTGATATCACCTATTTGAATGAGTGTCATTACTCATTAGAATAGGTGATATCACTGATTCAAATTTAAATGAGTGATATCGCCTTTTTGATTCAATGATATCACTTGTTCGAATCAGTGATATCACCCATTCGAAACGGTGACATCACTCATTTGAACAGGTGATATCACTGAGTGAAATCAGTGTGAAATCAGCTATTTAATGGGTGATATCACCTATTTGAATGTGTGATATCACTAATTCTAATAGGTGATATAACTGATTCAAACCGAAAGGATGATATCACCTATTGAATGAGTGATCACTTATTCATTTTCAATAAGTGATATCACTGATTCGAATGAATGATATCAATGATTCGAAAAGATGATATCACCCATTTAATAGCTGATATCGCGCATACAGCATGAATCGCAATATTGCTTTTTAATACAATTCAGTAATATCACCTATTTGATATTAATTATTCGAATAGGTGATATCATCGATTATAAATTTAAATGAGTGATATCAACTATTCGAATCC
Source organism: Cyrtodaria siliqua (assembly GCA_037043455.1). Taxonomy (NCBI): domain Eukaryota; kingdom Metazoa; phylum Mollusca; class Bivalvia; order Adapedonta; family Hiatellidae; genus Cyrtodaria; species Cyrtodaria siliqua. The sequence continues at coordinate 64,603 of JAWPHD010000889.1, forward strand.
GTGATATCAATTATTCGAATCAGTGATATTACTCATTCGAATAGTTGATATCACGGATTCAAAACAAAAGGGTGATACCACCTAATGAATGGGTGATATCACTCATTCGTTTTGAATAAGTGATTCGAATGAGTGATATCACTGATTCGAATAGATGATACCACCATTTCAATAGGTGTAATCTCGCATTCAGAAATAATCGGTGATATCACCTATTTGAATGCGTCATATCACCTATTCGAATCAGTGATATCACCGATTCAAAAAGGTGATATCACAAAATGGTTTTAACGAGTAATACGGCGCCCCATAGTTAGGGCTAAAAGCAAACCTTATTTCTTAGTAAAATGTGCTGTCCTGTCAATTACAGTCAAGGGCTTAAATTAACTTGAAATAAATTCACTTAGAAATGACTCGTAAATATTTTCCCGGTTTTTGTTACTAATTGAATTGAATTGAATGTTGTTTAACGGCTCATCAACACAGTATAGGTTATTTAGAGCCGCCCCAGAGAGAGGGTAAAGATACATAGGAATCCGGGAACCTGCCCTACTCTTATTATCGAATAGATTCCTATGGTTCTTTTACGTGCTCGGAGGATAGACCGATACAGGGTTTTTTGTTACTAAAAAAACCCAAAAACACCATCAGATGACATATACACACAATATTATGGGTGTTAATACATTTCATTCATATATTATGTAACTATCAATAATTAACCATTAACTATCAAGCATGTCCACATACTACTTGAACGGCCCTCGTATTTATATATAGTTCTATAAAATACAAAGGAAAAACTCGTGTATACTAGCTTAAATAGAACAATATATAATTATAAATACGTGTCACCTAGTTTAATATACAAGATCAGACAAAAAGCTGTATTTCTTGATTCACCTTCAAAAGCATGCGTCAAGCGATAATCCCCATACTAATAACAAGTTCAAATAAAACAATTTTGAATGACACAATAGTGTCAAGATCATAGTTGGCAGCGTAAAGATGACTACACCAGTATGTTTTTATTTACATAAAGCCATTCGTCTTGCGATACTAATCAAGGAAGGTCAAAGTTATTTTATTATAACATGTCTTTGCCTTAAAGGGACACACGGCAATCTTGAAGTGATTGGAATGGGTGTCTTGACTTATATATCCAGGATCATGTCTACTTTAAACCTGTTCACATTTAAATAAATAAAAATTTAAGTATTCACCTTTTCGTCATATTTTACTTTAAGTTTTAATATATAATTGGTGCAATAATAATTAAATTGAATAGCATGCACATACAATTTGCTTATTACTATTCTCATAATTAATATTAATGATTGAACAAGTGTAAGTTATCCGGAAAAACAAGCGGGACGCCATGAGTTTTAAAAAAATCCAGATTGGCGTGTGTCCCTTTTAGCACAATATTATTTAATTGGCACAAAAAAAAAAAAAATACAAATATACGCAACTATAACTGAAACATTTCGCCTAAACAATGTCAACGCCATTACACAGTAAAATTGATAGATTAACAGGATTAAATCAGGCTTTTATTCTAGAAGGAAATATAATTTGAAAAGAGTTTCAATTCACGATAAAAATGTCAAATCAATCAAAATATGGTACCCTAATAGCAATAGCACCGTGTTGGTCATGTCTAATATTTGAATTCACAATACATTTTGAATGACACCAGATGTACAATTTCTTAAAATAACCCTCGTGTAAAACCTAGGATGGTATATATTACTTTGCAGAATGAATTCCTGTGTAAATAATGTGTAATGTTTAGGCTAATTCATTACGAAACGTATTATTTAAGATAAAATACGTTCATTTATAATCCATATTCTCTGAAACTTTTCAAATTGACAGTAGTTTTTGCACGAGAACATTCACTAATAGTGTCAAGAAAGATACGTATGAAGTATACGATCACACATAATTCCTACATTTCAAATGTTATGCTTGACGAATGTTTAAAAAAACAGGAGTACTAATAATAACTAGTGGAGTACTCGATAATATAAATGAGTATGAAAGGAGAATTTTTGAAATAAATACAAACAATGGTCTTATTTTGATTGTGATGAGCCCAGAGCAGAACAAAATAATTACAATTTCAATAGTACGGACATTTAAGCGTTCCCGAAGATGGTATATGACGGTGAATATTGAAACTTCAATAATCGCATACCTGATTTGTATTAACACTGCGATTCCTGATCGCAAATAACTGTATTATTTGTTATATCCGTTTCACTGTTTGCATATTATGTACCTACATATATTCACACTATTCCATAGAACACATGACATGTAAACATTTAAAAAAAAGAATTGACAGAGACGATTGTATTAAGTATTAAAACCTAGAAATTATAGAAAGTATTCTGCGGGACAATCCGTTTGAACTTTAAAACAAGCACAGATTAACATGCTTCAAATTTGCGGAAACACAGTTTACACAGTTGTAAGCCAGAAAGAAAACTATGTGAAGATTCAATTGACCAAGTTCTTAACAGAAATACATCTTATGTCAGGCCGTATCATGTTGCAAGTCATACAGTACAGACTATGAAAACAGTTCTGAAACACAGATACAACCCCAGTACCCAGGAGATATATATCATGGAGACAAGAGCAATTAATTGACACTAATAGACAGTAATGTTCGGACTTATGCATTTATCTGTGAAATGAATCTCATATATTTGAGAGTATCATTTCTGCAGAGAACAATGCTTGGTTACCTCAATTAATCATGTCGTTTGACATTAGATTTGAAATGAAAATAAATATTTTCTAGCTTGACAGTTTTAACTTGAGTTTGTTGCTATAACCACCAGATAAGAGTTTGCTGCCATTTATAACAGAGATACCAAACAGACACATTGAACAAATATGCGTAGTTTTAATTACATTGGGAGAATTGTGTCTTGACCAATATTGTGCAGTAATTTACTGGTTAGTTACTGCTGAAGGCGTCGCCTAATATGCATGCCTCATCTCATAGCAGTTGTATTATACTCGTACGCATGTATGCCAGTTAGTGCTTAGTACTAAAAGTATACAGATCACTAAACCAATGTGTTACTTCTATCAACCCACATACATTACAACTGTCAGAGGCTGTCCTGATAACAATTGACATATCCTGTCAAAACTCAATCTTCTGAAATAGTATCTATATAGTTTAACTCATTCCTTCTCAGTTTTTACAGTGGATTAACTTACACATCATGAAATTAATTGCAAATGTATACGTTTGTCATTTTGAAATGGGTTTTCCATGTAGGTGCAAAACTGGTAGGTTAAAACAAACGTTCCCTAAACATAATTTATTGTCTAAAGTGCGCAATGGGTCAGGTTCGACTTCTATATCTACATGTATTACAGAAATAAATTGGACAGTGTTTTCTTTTATTTTATTTTTTATATTTTACATAATTATGAATGAAATTTAAATAATGAAGCTTTGGCTTATCGATAGAGAGCGGATCCGTCGCACCCACATACATCCGGCAAGCATTCCACCGTGAAACCCGAATTCACTAAATGCCATGTAAGAAATCGATTCATTTTGTAGGTGAGGGCATGCACAACTCCCACGCATGCACATAGCCTACACATCCACATATAATAAATCCGCTTCTCAGGATTTTACGCCCCTTAACCAACACCTTATTCTCAAAATATGGATCTACACTTGAACACTATGTCAATTTGTCTTCTTTCTTTTCTGCAGATAATTCTGTATTAAATTGGGTAATAAAATATGGGTGATGTGAGGGACACCATCACGGTCATCAGTTGTTATGTGTATATGAAGTTTGGGATCAGCCCATTCAAAACTGTTTGATGTATGTAATTAACACAAACGAGACGCGACGGGACAGGACAATCATGTGTTATGCGACGGGAAAGGACACGACGGGACTTACGGACAACGTGATTCCTATATAGCCAAAATTTCACTTTGTGAAAGCAACGGTATACAAAAATAAACCTAAGTTTTAATATTTCCATGTATACAAGTCTAAGTATGACATATTGTGATGTAATTAAAATTATACTTTGTTCACAAACACACGTAAGCACGCACGCACGAACGCGCGCACGCATGCAGACAGACAGTCAGATATATATATATATGAAAATACCAGAATTGTGAACCTAGTTTAAAATTACGCCTTTGTATTTTTATGAACAGCATATCTATATCTCCCTACCAGAGAAGTCCTTATAAAGAAAGCTTGAAACACAATCAGGCATCGCAAGCAGTTCACTCTGTTTCTTAATAAATCAAAGTAAATGCAGTTTGAAATTTTCAATACAGTGAATGCATAATTAAAAAGGATGACGATTTTCATAATGCAAATCGTTAAATGTAGTATATGATTTGTCTGTGTAAAGTAATGTATTTGAAACCTACGTTACACATCCTTTGTGCTGATTAAGAAAGATTATAAAACAAACTAAGGACAAAAAATACACATTTTTGGAGCAGATGTATAACAAAAATAAATGAAACAATTAAAAAAAAAATACATAAGCATTCTAAGATTGTACAAACCAAACCATCTTTTCCTAAGTAATTATATAATTGGTCACTAAACCAAGTGGGAGAACAACGATATACCTAAAGATGGGTAATACGTTTTTTGCAACAAGAGAGAAACGCCTGGTGGAGTTAAATCCGGGTTTTCCAAAATGTGAATGATGAGTGCCTGTGTGTTCGGTGAAACTATTTAAAAGAGCTTCTCTAGATAGATTGTTTTTTATGGGAGTTGGAGGATGCTTTAATGTTAAAACCCTTTTTTTTTACTTTCAGAGGAAGGTGTTTGGTACATGTCAGCAACTTACTGTCCAAGTTTATAAGAATTGCCCATGGCAATGCTGAGATATAAAAAATAATTGGACATGGCAATGCCGAGATATAAAAAGAAATGTTGATGCCCGTATAACAAAGTCAAAAAGGTTAACATAACATATAGTTTATGGAAAGTAGGTCATATAGACCTAGTTTTTAGGGTATGGTCGGTGCTTGATAAGAGGAAGGTACTCCTAAAATTTGATGACGATCGGACAGATCGGACATGATAATGCTGAGATATAATAAAACTTAATTCCTCCACCCCCTCCCCCCCCCACGCCCAAACTTAAACAAAAAGGATAACGTAACGCATATGTTGTAGAAAGTAGGCCATAGTGACCTAGTTTTCAAAACAAACAACACATACACACCCAACCCCAGGGCAGACGTCCGAGTTTGGTAAAATAATATCGTTTGATATGATATAGACGATTACATATACCAAGTTATGTGAAAAAACATACAGAAAAAATGAAAGTGTAATTCAATATTTAGTATATTTGACCTTTTGGCCACCTCAGAGGGCCCCTGGGTGCGGAGCCAAAAATAATGTTTATCTTGCCCACCGTCATAATATGGTGAGGTCATACCCTAAGTTTGGTTGAATTCTGTTTAGCGATTTAGCAGGAGATATGGTAACGGACGGACAGACGGGCAAACGGAGGCGGTTTTAATATACCATGTTGTTGTTTTTACTTTTATTACCAGAATCAAGTTTGGAAAATGTAAACCAGCGCATGAATTAAAATTAATAATAACCAGACATGTTTATATAATTTAATATGTATCATGATACAGATGTTTTGAAAAAAATGTATACTACTACTACTAGTGTATTGCCGTGTTACAAAACGCATTAGGTTTGTTCGTTATTAAGTGCTTCTTCTTGGAAGACAGCAAATGTATACGTGCAACAACTCATATTGCCTATTTAAAACTGCTGATCTCAAGTTATTTTGTTTAAAACAATAACAAAAACTAGTAGTTCCATCCGAACGAATGGATCTAAGCCAGTAGAGAGGCAACAATTTAGAAACAGTGATTTTATGTAAACGTTTGATTTCTATACAAGTAATTCCTGTTCGTTTTCTATGCAAGTAAATATAGCAGGAACAGACATATAGCTTTCACAGAGCACAGTCAACAACTTTTGAAATCGATTCATGATGTATCAAAGTCATACATGTTTACATATGTAAAATAGCATGTAAATTCATAAACCGGTTTGACTATGCTTGTGTCAGTAAAACATGAAACATATAATTATACACTGTTTCCTTACCTACATATCATTTTCCGCGCTACTCTGAAGATCTGTTTCTTTTCATGCTTTTTTAATCTAACCGAACACAGTTTCATAATCTCGATGATCTTTTGCATTCTTTCCTCGCCTTTCGGGAGGCAATGAATTCGTTTCCTCCAATACATTATGGCATTCACACCAAACGCCCTATTGCAATGTCGGGAACAGCCACAAGAAACGGTCAAATCTCTTCTGACTGCATTGACGTCGAGTGCAATTTGTCTTCGTTTTGATTTTTTATCTGAAGAAAACAATTTAGAAAACTATTACCCAACGAAAGAAGGGAAAAACACATGTCGAGTAGATCTTGTTGAGAGTAAAATGGCTGAACTGATAATGACATGTATATTGGAAATTGTTTTTATTTACTGTTAAGCAATTAACATTTCCCCGCTGTGCATATAATTATATACGTAGATAGGCGTAATAACAACATTGCATTTGTGCTTCCGAGGTGTATATTTTTTAATAATGCCTAATCAAAAGACATTTCCCTGCCTTACTAGTGATACAAAATACACACTTTTAATTGTTTTTCGTTAGTATGGGCTATAATTCATCCGAATAATGTATTGGGAACATGTATTAGTGTTTTTTTGAGATAATTAATTATAATTGAGATAGACAGTAAAGCGAAAGCAGAAACGGGGAAAATCTATCGGTGACGTGTCGAAATAGAACGTGACGTCTTTCAACAGATTGGCTTTTTCTTACATGATACACGGCCCCTTGATTTTATTGCATTTTTATATAGGCGGATCGTTTGATTGATATGCGTTCTATATAGGCGGATCGTTTGATTGATATGCGTTTTAAAAAAAACTAACGGGGCGCCGCGAGCTTTCAAAAATCAAGATTGCCGTTAACATCATAAGTCAATACTCAGTGACGATAACGATTTGGAACCAGATGTATTAGTATGCTGAGAATATATTTATAGACTGTATCTATAAGACTAATAAAATGCCTGTATATAAATTTGACTACGTCCCGGTATTCTTACTACACAGTCCAACCCCCATAGCAGCTTTCTGAGTTCGGGATAAATATAGCCGAAGCCTCGGCAATAACGGACCAAACTAACATGTACTTTATTATTAACTGACTCTTATCTTTGATAATTATAATTATTTCACTTGTGAAATTCATGAATGAACAACTGGACTTGTGAATTTTACAAGACAATATGCGAATGCAAAGCCTTCAATTGCCAACATATGGTTAGCATTAGGCAATTAGATAGAGTTTCTCAAGCCGTTCTTCAGCTCAGCGGGTACTTAGATTTATGGCCAGTTAATGTCTCATTTACATTTCCAATGATCACTGTAGCTCTTTACATGTTTAAAGGTCTTGATTAAAAATGGCGGTACACATTTTATGCGTCTGAATACAACAACAACAACACTAACATTTCAGTATTTCTCAGATCAAAATACATGATATATGAGAAAGAAGGAGTCGCGCAGGCTCGTGGTCAAAATTTCATAATTTAATAATAATAAAAAAAAATAAATAATAATAATAATAATAATAAAAATAATAATAATAATAATAATAATAATAAAAGTCAGCTAGTGGGGTAGGTTAAGGAGGAAAAACGGATTCATTTATTAATTCAGGCGATCGTAGATCTCAGTAATATATAAAGAAATAAGAAAGTAAACAGACTGATGGCAAGCAAGCAAGAGAGAGAGAGAGAGAGAGAATGTGACCATCTCTGTTCATTCGTGTTAAATCGTGTTTCTCACTTGATTTAACACTTGTATTGTCTCCTATAATTCTATTTAGAATGACATAGTACTATATTTGTGGGTAATCTGTATTGTACATATGCATTGTTTGAACTATGATGAGACAGAAATACAGATATTATATAGGTAGTCAGTGTTAAGATTCGTTGGTAGAATAAAAGTACTGAAATGGTTTCAGTTATTAAATTTTTCCGAGTTAAACCTACAGAATGTAAATGCCAGTTGTTGGAATTTGTTGTATCTTAAATTAATTTGATATACATATGTTTTATTAGGAAATAAAAGTCTCAAGTGCGCTAACTTTACCCTCAATTTCCGACCGATTTATAAAATGTAATGAAAATTTGTCTGGAAAACTTGACGACTCTATGAGCTTTTTCTTGTGTCAATCATGCGTATTAATTTGTGTGTTATTTTAAGACTGCGCGGGGTACTTGTTTTGTGGTATATGTACGAGAGCTGTTCAAATAATACGTGGACTGTTTCGATATCGCACTAATTTATTGACGTTAACTTGTAAGATTCATACATGTTGTAATCCAACTCATAAGACATCAAATGATTTAAACAAAAAATCGATACCATGTCTAGTTACCTTGCAATGATTAATATAATAGGACGAGGAATCCTACATTTCATAACTGCATTTCGGTAAATGCTAAATAAAAGCAAAATCGTCGGTACACAAAACTAATGTAGCATTGTCACTGATATTCCGAAATTACAGTTATGAAATTGTATGAATATTGAAAAAGGAAAACTATGATAAATATAATTAAGTAGACGAACACTTCCTTGCTTGTAAGTTGAAATTGACGACGTCAGTAAAAATCACGGAGTACTAAATTTTAATAAACCCCGACTGATGTAATTTGTCATTGTTACTTTAAAAGGACACACGGTAATCTTGAATTGTTTTTTTTTAACTCATGGCGTCCTTTTAGTTTTTCACATAACCCACATTTGTTCAATCATTAATATTAATTTAAAGAATGGTATACAGCTGTTTGGCATGTTACTAGCTGGTGAGTATATTGCACCCATACTATTTGTAAACATATAGTAGAATAAGAAGAAAACAAATGAAAAATCAAAATTTTATTTAATTACAGGCAGGTTTAAAGAGACACATGGCAATCTTGAGTTTTATTCAAACATTAAAATTTACTCCTCAATTTACTTATCCTGATGCATTTTGGCTTTAAAACTGCTTGCATATGATTAAATAAAAACTTGAAATTTCAATTATCTTTATTATTTCACCAATTTTTTAAATGTATTATTGATGCACTATTATAAAATGTTAGTAATATGTAAAAATAATTTGCTTTGAACTATTCTAACAAATACTATTAATGATGGAACAAATGCAAATGAAGGGAAAAACTAACGGGACGCCGTGAGTTTTTAAAAAATCAAGATTGCCGTGTGTCCCTTTAAAGTAAAAAAATATACTGGATAAATAAATTGAGACGGTACTTTAAAGGGGGTAGTCCTGGAGAACTGTTGTGTGATTGACATGTGCTGCAGTGAAGGGGCTATTATTCCTAATTGAAGCAATAAAAAAAACAGCATGGGGTGCAAATTGTGATGGTTCAGACTGGTCAGTATGAAGCTTAGAATTTAGAGATCTTATGAGACAGAGAATTACACGTGATTGGGAGAGTGTTTTTATTGTGTATTAAAGACAAACTACTTTTTATCACCGTACTTTGTGCGACGTCATACACTTAACAATTGTGAGATGTAATGAATGTATTGGTAAATATGTGGACAATGCAATTAGGCCCGACCAATCAAAATCATTCTAGGTTTTATTTAAAGTGTGTACATAAGAAAACTTGTAATGGGTGTATGACATCGCTACCTATAACAAGAAAGGACATACATACATCTGTTTTTATGTACAATGTTTCCTCCAGATGGGTTTATCATTACTGCATCTATTTGACCTTTTTACACTGGTTACTTCATATATGTATATGTACCTCTTGTACAATAGTTACTGCATATATGTATATGTACCTCTTGTACAATGGTTACTGCATCTATGAGTATGTAACTCTTGTACAATGGTTACTGCATATATGTATGTGTACCTCTTGTACAATGGTTACTGCATCTATGTGTATGTAACTCTTGTACAATGGTTACTGCATCTATGTGTATGTAACTCTTGTACAATGGTTACTGCATATATGTAACTCTTGTACAATGGTTACTGCATCTATGTATACGTACCTCTTGTACAATGGTTACTGCATATATGTATACGTACCTCTTGTACAATGGTTACTGCATATATGTATACGTACCTCTTGTACAATGGTTACTGCATTTATGTATACATACCTCTTGTACAGTGGCTACTGCATATATGTATATGTACCTCTTGTACAATGGTTATTGCATGTATGTATATGTACCTCTTGTACAGTCGTTACTGCATGTATGTATATGTAACTCTTGTACAATGGTTAATGCATGTATGTATATGTACCTCTTGTACAATGGTTACTGCATGTATGTATATGTACCTCTTGTACAATCGTTACTGCATGTATGTATATGTACCTCTTGTACAATCGTTACTGCATCTATGTATATGTTCCTCCTGTCCAAAGGTTACTTCATTTATGTAGATGTACCTCTTGTATACTAGTTACTGCATATATGTACATGTGTACCTCTTGTACAATGGTTACTGCATATATGTATATGTACCTCTTGTACAATAGTTACTGCATATATGTATATGTACCTCTTGTCCAATGGTTACTGCATTTATGTATATGTGTACCTCTTGTACAATGGTTACTGCATATAAATTATGTATATGTACCTCTTGTACAATAGTTACTGCATATATGTATATGTACCTCTTGTACAATAGTTACTGCATATATGTATATATACCTGTACAATGGTTACTGCATCTATATACGTGTACCTCTTGTACAATGGTTACTGCATATATGTATATGTACCTCTTGTACAATGGTTACTGCATATATGTATATGTACCTCTTGTATAATCTTTACTGCATCTATGTTTATGTACCTCTTGTACAATAGTTACTGCATATATGTATATGTACCTCTTGTACAATGGTTATTGTATATATGTATATGTACCTCTTGTACAATGGTTACTGCATATATGTATATGTACCTATTGTACAATGGTTATTGCATATATGTATATGTACCTCTTGTACAATGGTTACGGCATATATGTATATGTAACTCTTGTCCAATGATTACTATGTATCTTTATTATAAATGGGTTCTGTATACTAAGTCAGTTTGTATGAATGATTATAGGTGTATTTAAATGTGCCTTTATGGGACATTATTATTTAAGTTCAATTAAGTTTCAAATATTGTTTAATTGTTATGTAAACAACAGTATTTATAATCAAACTAATATATATCTAGCAATCTAAGGATTTGCCTAGTATTGTTTTATTAATTTATGAAAAGTCAGTGTAACGGAATCTGATTTTGTTTCATGTTTATTTACCAATTTCATTAATATATGTTTATTACAAAATATTTCATCCATGTTTTTATTTGTCGGATTAATATACGTTGTTTTTTTATAATGTTTTTCTCTATTGAAACCAAGTGATTCTCAAGTTATATTCATGTATCCAGATATAAGGGTGAAATTTTCATGTATAGTGGCAAAGAAATTATCGACTTTGCTTATTATTTTTTTTATTTTTTTTTAAATACGCAGTGTTTATCTTCTCTATTAATTGGTTTGTATACGGGAATGCAAGCAAATTGTATAGAATCGCATCTAGTAAATTCAAGAAACTGCCTATCTATCTATAAAATTGATCGATTAATAAATATGATTTAAAATAAAATTAGAATAAATTTGACACTAACATATAGCGGTTTTTTTAAAATATAAATACAATGATAATGTCTAAAAATAAATATTTGTTGAAATCATCAGGCATAATTAACTGATATTTAATTTAATATCTTGACCATCAACTGTATATTTCCATTATTTTGTTTGGCCATTAGACATAAAAGGGCGTATTTGTATCTCTGCCACCATTTATGGTTGGCCAATAGATAAGACGCGCGCGTCTGGCACACCAACAGCGAATGTCATGATAATTATGTCAGACACGCCACGTGAATTGAACAGATATACTCCGAACAAAACAGAATTATTTTGCACAGTATACTATATGTCATTCATTTATTACTGACAAATGAATATGAATATGTATTTAGCTAACAGTCAATGCTTGTCTGTGAAATCAACATTTATATTCCTTATTGTTTTATTTGCAAACATCGACATTTATATTTCTTATTGTTTTATTTGCAAACATCGATATTCACCATAACACATCCATTAACACATGGTTTAAATATTACACACAAACACAATAGCAAATGATAAATGTTCATTTCCCAAATCAGGACAATTTGTAATTATGCTTTTCTTAAACAATTATTTCAGAAACGACTCTATATATATACATTATTATAACAAATACTATTCCTTTTCATAGCAAATAAATAATTGTTTAAATCGAAGCAGTATACTAAGAACTAGGGGCAACTTCAAAGCTGCTTTAGGTAATGTACTCCGTTTTGTTGAATTATCGTTTATGAAAATATTTGCGGTGAAAAAACTCGGCACGAAAACTCTCGGCGACTCGGCGCTAATGGTTTGTTCTTGAAGTCAAGTTATCCCCATAAACGATTTTAAAAGTATGTTTGTGGATCTCGCTTTTGCATCGTAATTTCAATATCTATGTTAAACAGATATAATGTGTATACGTAACCTTTGTATTATTTATATATGAATAAAAAGTCGTTCATAATAAAAAACAACAAAAAAAAACAACAACAGACGGATACATTTTTGGATTTGGAAATAGTAAAAGTGACCGTGGGTGAGTCAAACTATTTTAAAAAGAATACTTCCCATACTGTTTTATTGAAATATTAAACTCCACATAACCTATATGTTCATGATATGTGAATGTCTTAAAGAGGCAAACCGCATTCTTGTTTTTTTTCACCCCGCAACTATTTTGATAATAAGAATCCGACCAGGTGTTTTAGTTATCCGGAGTATCATGTGTCCTAATGCATATGAATCATATATAATAATTTATATATAGCTTAATACAGATGAGTTCATATTAATACATCTATATAATATCATATATACAACTCAACAATACGAACAACATTATACATTAATACATTATGATTAACCAAACAAAACCATGGCCGTGTCCACGAGTTATAGTTTTTCAGTAGATACTTACAGAAAACGAATACAATGCCGGTCTTGCGTTTATTGCATTATATGAACACACAGACCTTAATAAAAGTATGTTTCACTTTTGTAATCAATTTGTGAAAAAAACACAAAAAAACGTGAATGTCATATGTCTAAATTATCCTGATGCTTACTGGATTAAGTGCGATTTTACTTATGCACACTGTTTTAGAAGAGATTCGTATGTAAGTAGTGTGTTCACTGTTTTAATCAACACTAACGTTTAAGATAATAGTCAATCTGTCGCAGGCAAAAATGCACATTCATTTCAAACTTTCTTTTATAAAATAGTAGTGTCTAATTTCGATTAAGTTTTACTTTTGGTCGGCAGAGCTAACAGCATAAGAATCACGGTGTATCTCAATAGGAAATAGCAATTCCATGGTCTGAACATGTAACCTTCTTGCACATACTTGTCGCTGTCAATGCACGTTATTGTTGTAACTATAACAACGGGAACATAATGCAACTGATGTAAGTATAATAATGCGCAAAGTATTACGCGCGAAATGGTTCACAAGCGCCTTTGAGAGAGAGAGAGAGAGAGAGAGAGAGAGAGAAAGAGAGAGAGAGAGTCTGCATGTCACAATTTCTGCAGCAATACTGTCTGTATGCCTATCTGACGGAGCCGGTCAGTTCGTCTGCCCGTCTGTTTATATTTCCACTTGATTAACTGTCTGGTTTATTGTGTGCAATGATATCCGTCTATTGCCTCTGTCTATCCATTCATAACCGTGCGTATAAAATCAAGGAGTGATTAAAATATGTATAACTATTAATGTAAGGTATGTTTAACTCTGTCGAAATAATTATGGTGTATTTTAAATTGATTTGTATGCGTCACCACCTCAATGTTGATGAACATTTTATAGTGCTTACATCTTAATAAATGACTTGGTATTAATTTTGATGATTAAGAAACATAAAACGTGTAAAAATAAACATAATTTACTTATAACTTAAAGCTAAAACCATACCGGTCATCATACTTGTATTATTAGTAACTCATACACAGGCCAAAATGATAAGTATGCTTTAATATGAATTATTGAATGCTAAATGTTAATTTGCAATAACATTGTCTCCTATAATTCTTTTAGAATAGTGTTTACAAGTTATGTTTTATGTATAAAATAATGCATATATGAATGTGTATTTGACTGAAACAACGAGACACAAATAAACGACTAAATCTAAATCTAATTGGATTTAGGGAAGATACTTTAAAAGGCAAGGAAAATAATTCACAGTGTTCATGTGCCTAAATTAATGTATAACACGTTTAACTAATTAAAAAAATAAAAGTAAAGTGAAATTATAATACAGTATTGTTGTACATGTAATTTATAATAATCATACATACATAGTGTTTCACGTAATACATGACTGTATGTGTTTGTACTTTTTTCATAGGTGTATGCCCGATCAGAGTGAACTTTTTCATTGATATATATTTTTATGTAACTGATACATGTATTTTAAAGTCTAATGTATACACTTATTTTATTTCGATCTATGCATGTGGCATTCGCCGCTGAGACTTATTAAGCATCAAGTTAAAGCAGGATGTGTTGAGTATTTTTTGCGTTTTAAAAAGAATTATGCAGTAAGAGGAAATATAACAAAATTACAATTAATATATTACAGTGCGTGACCAATGACAAGAACATTGTTCATTTAGTACATTTCATTGTTGGGGGAAACAAATGCTATATTTGTAAACTTTGTTCCTACTGATATATTTAGCTTGTAAAAAAATATTAGTCTTTTTCTAAACGAAAACTATTGTGTATATAGTATACGCTCAAAGTTTTACGCAAGCTAAAATAGCTGCCGAGAGGAAATAGCATATATCTGGGTAGGGACTGGAAACGAAGTTTCACATAACATATCAAGTCACTTAACTTATATGCTTAACTTGTAAATACAATGAATAAAATATGTTTAAACTAAAACAATATTGAAAAAAATAATGTCGCCATGACCGTGTTATTTTTCTTACCAGACACATTCTTCCCGAGTTTTACCATCAGTTGTTCCTACCAAACATTTTGAATCCAGGTGAGCGACCTCGCTTCTCTCTGTTCAAATACCTTGATTTGCCTTACATACTGATTACAATTCAACTTTGGAGCACGACATGCTAGAAGTACACATCAGCACAGAAATACAGGTTTCACATGTAAGGGATGCGTGTGCGTTAGCGTGTGCATTACAACAGGGGTAAACATTTCACTGCTACCATGTGTAATTATAAGATTGCGTTATCAAAGTGAAAAACTCAAAGAAACTGTTCATTGCTACCTTACCATTATATGTGCAATTATGAAAACCATATAGGCAGCGAATAAACCCATCGACTAGTGGATAACACGTAGGTATTTATGAGAATACCGCATTATAATTGGGTATTATTCCTTAAAACGGTTTTATTCCATTAAAATACAGATTTACGTGACGATCCCGGAAATATTGCCGCATTCTACACTTTAGTAGACTGCTCTACGAAAACGTCATTTGAGACAATAAACGGCAAGCTTCGAACATTGAAAAATATGTGTTTATACCATTTAAGTTTTTTCGACGGGCTCCCTAGGAATTGAAGTTGTAATGCATGCTTATTGTCGGCTACATGATTCACAGTCTGTTAACCATAGACATATTCTCAAGGTGTACCGGAAGTAAATCAAATCCCATTGAGTCCAATGCAATATTGTCCAAGCTTTCTAGTTAGCCATTTTTCAAAATGAAATTCAAACTAAGATTCACTTACATGTTCTTTGTCATGAGACCTGCCTCTCAAGAAAACTGCTGAGAATAGTAGGGGTCATGTGGTATATAAGAAAAGAAAATTCTGATCTTTTTTGACACCGTGAACGAACTTCATTCATTCATTCGGCACCTCTTAAATGAGTTCTACTTTCAAAACTCTCAAATTGATAAATAAAATCATCATACAACCATGCAAATTGTTTTTAGCTATCACAAACAAGTCAATAAAGTCATTTCAGCCAGAAAAACAGGCCTTAAATACTCAAAAATGCCTTTTATCACAAACAAGTTAGGGATTATATGTTTGGGAACTCATTTCCTACACCAGGCATGAATACCACAATGATTTACTTCCTGTATACCTAAACCCATATAAGAGTCTAATTAAATTATTCTAATTAAAGCAGGATCCCAATGCAATCGTGCAAACTCGCTCATTTCCGTAGATCATCGGAAATAATGCTCGTGGGTATTTCCAATGATACACGTCGATTTGATGGGTTTGGGTGATTTGCCCCGGCAAAGTACCTGTAAACCGTAACAAAATATAGACCCGGAAATCAACTGATTTTAAACATATTTGTTTTATTTATTAAATGCTATCCTCTTTTGAAATAAGTCTTATCATTGTATAGTTAGTTTAAGTTAAAATATTAAATAAAAAAATATTTTGTAATTAACTGCGTGTGTTTTTTTTTTGCATAACAAACGGATTAGCCAATCGTAAACGCTCGGCTAATCCCGTCATTCTTCGGGATGAAGGAGCACCATGATGGTTCAATGGGCGCCGCCATTGTTTATTCCACGTGACTGACCCCACGTGATTAACGAGAAATTGCAGCACAGCTGCTGGAAAAAATGTTCGACAATTCTGAACATAATATTAATATTTCATGGGTCAAGCTAGGGGAGAAGGAGAGTACAGCGAAGTGGGAAATTCACAATTATTTATATTGGTTTAATAAAACTGGACGAATGATTGATATATGTTGTCAATTTTTATTTAAATATATGATATATACGTTGTTTCATTTCAAATTAAATATTTTTTTACTTTCATGTCTTAATTTTAATTGTTGGTGGTCATATTCAATATACATATCATTATCAGAGAATTTAATACGAATGCCATTAACGGCTCGTCAAAACATTATAGATTATTTAGAGCCGCCCTTGAGAGAATTGAATTGAATTGAATTGAATGTTGTTTAACGGCTCACAACACAATATAGGTTATTTATAGCCGCCCAAGAGAGATGGGAAGGATACATAGAAATACGGGAACCGTGCCCTACTCTTATTATCGAATAGATTTCTATGGTTCTTTAACGTGCTCGGAGGATAGACCGATACAAGGGACCGCCCGGTTTACGTCCCCATCCGACGGACGAGGCTAAGGGAAAGTGTATAGGCCCATACCTACCCTTACTCATACCGAAGTTTCTTTGTTTTCTACATAACATAACGTGAATTCTAGTGCATTTTCAAAACATTTAATTTTCAAAACATTTAATTGACGCGTGTGGTTCCCGGGTGCCGTTTGGTCACGGGGCAAAGAATAGGGCCACTGCAGACCCCTTTGGACGGGTAGGCAGAGGGTAGAATCCCCCCAAATACATGTTCATTTTATCATTTTATCATTTTTTGTTCATGTTCATTAAAGGTCTTCATCATGATCCCTGCATTGTTGCAGGTGCCATCTCGCTCACATCAAAAGAGCAGTGGCAGAAAAACAATAAACGTGGCTCCAGCGTAAATGGCGTTTCTACGATAGAATTTGCAGCAACTCTGCAGTTCAGGGTGAGAAGGTTCTAGGCCCATTTTCCATATTTTATCTCTATGTACATGGAGGATGAGCCTGGCATGTTCATGCCTGTTAGGCGCCATATAACCTTTTATGTGTTGGTGCGCCTTAAAACCCAATTCAATTCCAAAACATTTAATTGCTAAATCCTATGATAATGACGTGCGAGGTCCTTAAAATCTGACAAGAATTGCTTGTCGAATTTTAGGTGTGTGATGGTGTGGGGTGGGTGGGGTGGTGGGATGAGAGCCTCTGGTTCGCTCTTGTTATTTGAGGATAAGCTAATTCAATCTGTAAGTTATGAAATGAATGTTGTTTAATGACTCAACAACACATTATTCGTTATTCGAGAGATGGGACATCGCACACAGGAATATGGAACCTGACATAATATAACGAATATAGTATTATATCTAACGTGCTTGGAGGATAGACTCCAATATAAAAAAACTCCCAGTTTACGTCCCCATCCGACGGACGAGGCTAATGAAAAGCGTCTTGCTGACGAACACAAAGACGAACCTCAGTGGCGATAGTGAAGCTTGACCCCGGGTTAACCGTATTTCAAGTTCAGTGGTTATTTATAGGGCCACGACAGCCCCTTTATAAATTATGAAGCGGTATTTAAAATATTCCTTTAAACATTTTAATGAAATTGAGACCAAACGCTCGTTTGTGCTCGCAATCATATTGTGTGTTTTTTTGTAAATATATTAAACAGTTTGTGAGATACACACATCTTGTTACATTGTTGTTATACACCTCGCTGCGCTCGGCATTATTTTGGCGTTTACAGCACCATTTCACCTTGTTTACCACACTTTCATAACAATGTTATAACATATATATTTGTAAGCGTTTTGGGGCACCGCTTCTCGAAGCTTATGGCAGTATGTGATCTATGATTTTTTTTAATGTTCGGAGTCCAGCTTCGTGCGAATTGAAAATGTCAACTAAGGTCAACTGCGAAATTGAAGAACAGGACGAATCATGGCCTATGGGATTCGCTTCGCGAAGCTTACCAAAATAGTATTGTTTTATTTAATGTTCGGGGCTTCGCTTCGGGCGAAGCTCAATACTTTGTAATTATCACGATTTACATAAGTTTAATCCGGAGTACAATTACAGTAACTTCATAGGCCCAAATGACAGCATAGGCCTATGGTTGGGGGCGTGGAGGCATGATCCTCCGGACTTTTTATTTCATTTTAGAATGTATTAATTAGGTAAGTAAACTGTCACAGATGTGTAACTGAAAATACCCACATTAATCCCTTTCCCCATTGCCAGACTGGCAAACATTGTACATACATAGACCAAAGCAATTAGCACATGTGACCGTCATGTATCGCATGACGTCATGTTTAACAATCTCATGACGTCATGTTTAACGTCAGTCGCCAAAGCACCAGTTACCCCTACTCAGGTATTAACGTCACATGCTGCTTCACACAAGAAAAAGGTAAGAAATTTACATTTATGCGCTTATTGATGCAAGTCTGAATCCGCGTACCATTTGCCGTTCTGAAAAATATGAAGCAGGCCGGACGAGGTAAACTCCGGACATGAAGAACGCGGTCGACATAATGTCGTAAATATGAATAATTTGAGGCTTCGCAGTGCGAAGCTTAGTGACAATATAAATGTGTGTCGTTTAATTTCGGGGCTTCGCGCTTTGTGCGAAGCTCTGTGGCTCGTTTGTCGAGCTTTGCTCGCCCGTATTGTTTTCACGACTTTAGCGATAGTTTACTTTGTGGATTTTTTGGACTTTTTACGGTAATCGCCGCCATCACCGAAAAAGTGATTACTAGTGGACAACTTCGACGCCGGGCTGTGCCCGGCGAGAATTGTCCAAAAAAGTAGTATCCAAAATGGTGTCTATTTCTTTCCGAGATTATTTTTGAAAAAAATGGATGAGGCAGTTTGGATTGTATCCCAATGATCAATCAGTACATGACAAATGCTTATTAATAAATGCAGACAATTCTCAAGTTTTTGCGTCTTTGTGATCAAGATCGATTCATGTCGTTTCGGCACCAAACCATTTCGAAAACCTAGAAGAATCGGCACCCAGACGTTTCGGCATCAAACCATTTCGGCATCTTTTTAAATGTTTACCCTAGACGTTTCGGCACCCATTTATATTTGAGTATTATAATAAAGTAAAGAAGTAAATAAATTAAATATTTTCTATAAGAACACTTGTAATCCATTTAAAATGCAAAGTTGTTTGCCTTAACGGCATCTTCGAGCATCTCATGAGCCTGCATGGGCCCATATGGTAATCACCCGTAAAATTGAAGTAAATATGACTTTAGATTATATTGTAGCATGGTCACTGAAATTCCCTTTATAATAGCTCAGGTGTATTTCGTTTAATTGAAAATACTTGAATATGTTCCCCTTAACATGTATAATACTGTATACCTAAGACCAAATAAAAACTTATCTGTATTCATACAGTATCTTTTAATTCTTCACTTTACCTTCCTGTCATCTCCATATCGACGACAACAGGTATGTGACTTGAACAAAGCCTCCACAAACTAACCCATTATCAAAAATCGTCTACATCTACATATATTTTCTTGTTATATATATGCCACATGGTTATAGGTCTGTGGTGTCACGTGGACAATTCTTAAATATGTAAGTAGCAAAATTACTTAATTTTAAAAGATGTTCAGATGTCGATAAAGTTAGAAGAAATTTAACATCATTTTCTGAGTAAACAATATGTTGTATGTAGATCAAATTACTGGGTAATTAACGCATTTACTACATGTTATTAAGCACTGCACATCTGCACATATTAATCTCTGTAAACAAAGTCAAGGCTTTAACCATGGGCAGATTCAGGCGGGGACGCTGCCGGCACTTCCCACGAGCTCACCTAAAAAACTCTTCTTTTTCTTTTTAAAGTTGCGCACCCCCTCCCATCTCAAATCACATGATATGTACTAGTGATTCATAAACATAACTGAAATTGCAAATAAATTGTAATCAACCAGTACAGCATAGCAAAACGTTAATACAGTTTCTATATAGGCAAACAGGACTGGCGTGAACTTGAAATCTAGAGAAACTGGGTTCAAACCCCACCGGTGCAACTGAGTTTTGTTAGTGTGTCCGTGGGCAAGAAACGTTGTATTAGCATCGTCCATCCGATGGGGATGGTGGGGGTGGGGTGTGTGTGTGTGGGGGGGGGGGGATTATAAACAAGACAGACCGCTCGGAATAGATCCATTTTTCGGAATCTATCCACCAAGCACGTTAAAGAACCATTCATTAGTAAGAGTAGGGCGCAGGTTCCTGGATTCCTATATATCCTTTCCCTCTCTCTGAGGCGCCTCTAAATACCCTATAATACTGTGTTGATGAGTCGTTAAACAATATTCATTCATTCTATAGGCAAATACATGGATTACATATCAGTCCGGTTATTAAATTCCGTTAATTTTTCTATATAACTTGCATTTTTGTAATCATTATTAGAATGGTTCAAATAACTATATATTATATTGTGCCAATAATATAATTATATTTTATTTACTTTTTAAAAAGTAGAATAACGAAGACAATCAAAATCTCAATTTTATATTTTATTTTAATGCAGGCAGTTTTAAGTCATCATGATACAGGTATAATAAATCGAGGTGCTAATTGAAATGCTTAAAAAATAAACAATCAATGTGTCCCTTAAAATAAAAAAAACGTCAGGTATAACAGTGAGTTGTGCTATATATTATCAGTTATGTTTTTTACATATTACATGAATACAAAAATGAAAGGTTGAGTGTTATTTGTTTACAAAATCAAGAAAATATATTTCCACCAAATGTCAAAGATTAGGCAAATGTAAATTAGGCTAATTTATAATGATTAAAGTAAGGTAGTGTGTACTCTTGCTTTAATATTCACCTTTTTTCTTTCAACAATTATCTCATCTTTTTTTTTTGGTAAAAGAAAATATACTTTGTTTTCATTGTAGTTGAAACAGGTCGTTATAACCACAGACCTTGTATACAGTCTAGCATTTTATCCCATCAAAATTTGGCTGAATTCTATGCTCTGGCTTATCAGTCACAAATCATCACCCCTGCTGCTCTGACCACCACTTGAGGAAACTGATATCCCTAATCGAAAGTGCTATGTACAGTATTTACAACTGGTACAGGTTACAGATTTACATGGTTGAATGGAAAAGACAAATTTGCAAGGTATTTTGTAGTGTTCTGCTTTTCCGTTTTTCTTATGCTGAAAATTAGTATTTCAAAGTAAAAAACAAACATATTAAATAAATAAAATAGTTCTGTGCTGTTACAAAATCAAATTTTATAAACAAGGAAGTATTAAATTACCCCATCCAGGACCATAAGTACCTTTCTTTGTTTGCATTTCACTATAACCATGAAGAAGACTGGAAAAATATGTCTTGTCAAAAAAAAATATTCCACACACACACGCAATACGTCTTTGGTTCTTTTGTCTTTACTTTTCTGTCTATGTTAGAAAAGCTAACATAATCTAACATGGAGATTGTCAATAAGGTAACAGTAGAAATGGTCGACACAAGTTGATGCCATTTAATTTAAAACCAACACGTATTTTGTATTGACCGCAAGCGGTTGCAAGGAAATTAGAGGAAACTCCAATTTAATTTGACTGGGTTGGTGTGGTGGGTGAGGGAAGGTTTCTACATAGAATGTACATAATACACTTTTCTTTTTTCTTATTTTTTCTTACAAACTATTCCTTTAAGTGATTTATAGGTCGTCGTATTGCTCTTTTTTTTTATACTTTTCCATGATAGCACCTGTCTATCTAAATGAGTGATATCACTAATACATATAAAAAGGTCAAGTTCGTGTCCGCTCCATAACTCTCACATACATTGACAGACTTTCAAATAAATTGTCACAAATACACACCTCATCAAGACGACGTGCATAATCCAACACACGTGTCTGTATCTTCAAGGTCAAGGTCAGAAATGTCATACTTCTATCATTTCTTGAAAGTTGCACAGTTCACATAATAATACAGTGTGTGCATTCATTCATTCATTCATTCATTCATTCATTCATTCATTCATCATTCATTCATTCATTCATTCATTCATTCATTCATTCATTCATTCATGCATTCATTCATTCATTCATTCATTCATTCATTCATTCATTCATTCATTCATTCATTCATTCATTCATTCATTCATTCTTTACTCACTCACTCACTCACTCACTCACTCACTCACTCACTCACTCACTCACTCACTCACTCACTCACTCACTCACTCACTCACTCACTCACTCACTCACTCACTCACTCACTCACTCACTCACTCACTCACTCACTCACCCACTCACTCAAGACTCACTCAATCACTCAATACCCCACTCACCCGCCAACTCACTCACTCACTCCTCACTCATTCCCTCTCACTCATTCGTTATTTATTTATTTACTCACTCACTCAAAACCCACCCACCCAAAACTAAGCCACTCGTTCACTCGTTCACTCACTCACTCACTCACTCACTCACTCACTCACTCACTCACTCACTCACTCACTCACTCACTCACTCACTCACTCACTCACTCACGCACTCACTCACCATCTCACTCATTCACTCCTCCCGCATTCACCCACTCACTCACTCACTCACTCACTCACTCACTCACTCACTCACTCACTCACTCACTCACTCACTCACTCACTCACTCACTCACTCACTCACTCACTCACTCACTCACTCACTCACTCACTCACTCACTCACTCACTCACTCACTCACTCACTCACTCACTCACTACCCCACCAACCCACCCACTCATTCACTCTCACTCTCTCTCTCATTCGTTATTTATTTATTTACTCACTCACTCACTCAAAACCCACCCACCCAAAACTAAGCCACTCACTCACTCACTCACACACCATCTCACTCACTCACTCACTCACTCACTCACTCACTCACTCACTCACTCACTCCTCACGCATTCACTCACTCACTCACTCCATAACGTAACATTAAGCATTTGTATATGTGATACCAAAAACTTGTATTGAAAAGCCATACGGCACCCAAAGTGATTTTTTTCCAGCAAGAGTACACAAATAATGTGTCTATCATAAGACCATAATTATTTAACTGTGCAGTATTTGTAGATTATTTGCAATTCATATATTTTATTGAATTATCTGCTCAAACTTCTAGATATAATTTCATTCAATCAACAATTTTAAAAATTGAAAACGATTTGTAGGATGTGTTAAACATTCAACTAAGATAAGATACAGCGTCTAATGACTCATTTCTTGAGGTGCATTATATTGTGTACATGTACCTACTTTGTATTTCTTTTCATTCCAATAAATAATAGTTAAAATTCAGATACCATGCATGTATCTTAATTTGTATTTTCTAGAATTAAAAGTGAAATAAAACATAACCTAGTGTACAGGTTTCTTTTACAATGTTTCTTTCCACATGACACTGACCCATGTCTGTTATCTCTGTGTAATCTAATACTCCTGCTGGTCAGAGCTAGCCCATAATTTACGACCCCTTGGAGTGTAAAGTTGTTATCCTAATTTAATGCATTATTTACACAAGGGTGTTAATCAGATGCTTGGAAAGTGGAAAAAACTTAAAAACCTGGCATAAAATGGTAGACTGTATACAGTTGTTATACCGGCTTCATCAAGAACACATGTGGTAATAGGTAGGCCTGGTCAGTTTTATTGATATCAATTACTAAACCCACATTAACAGGTCAATTATAATAGTCTTCATGCTGTGATCTAGCAGTAAAAGTGTTCCTCAGTTTTGAGCAGTTTTAAGACCACTGTATGTTAGACTGTAAACAGGAAATAAAGAGAATAAAAAGGTATGAGCGCGTCAGTTTTTACTTTTATCACGGGTCGGGTTGATTACTCAATAAACAACTAGTTTCCTCTCAGTCGTTAGTTTCTTATCGGTTGCTAATTCAATTGGGTCTTAATCCTTTTAAGCAAAGCCTGTTAAGAATATAATACCTTAACACATTTTAATTTACTCAGCACCGGTTGTTCATTTACTATGATCGTGTTTTGCATGCATTACTTTAACATGTGTCTCTAATTAGACCTCAAATAATATGCCACAATTCCGTAATAACCTTTTATATTATATAGTTTAATAGTCTCATCACAGTACACTATTATCTACAATACATCAAATCATATATAGACTTTTGTAATGTAATCTGGGGTAACACAAGTCGAAAAAATATCAACAGCCTTTTAATAATGCAAAAAAGCGCATGTCACGTCATTTTAGGTGAACAGTATATTACTTTTCAAGCCGCTATGGAACAACTAAATTGCCTCACAATTGATCAGCGAATTATAGTTCAAAAGGCCAAATTCATGTATAGAGTTTCGAACAATACTGTCCCTTCATATATTTCCGATATGTTTAGTACTCGTAATTCAACTGACAGAAGTTTTCGATCACTATCTGATACTAATTTTAGTATTCCTAAGCCTAATCGGGAACTTTTCAAGGGCAGCATGTCTTACTTCGGGACCATTTTATGGAATAATATTCCAGAGCACATTAAGAAGTGTGCAACAATGAAAAGTTTTACAAACAACTGCATGAAATGGATAAAGGAAAAACAACATTAAACTCGATATAGATATCATCTCATCTTATTAGTGTGTAAATATCGTTCAAACTACCACCACCAACAATGTTATTATGTTTACATATATCTTATGTATCTTGCCTTTCTTGTATTTTGTATCATGTATTTGTTACAGAGGGCCCCAAGGAAGATTAGTATAAACTAATTGGGTCACCCTCGATTAATAAAGACTAAATAAAGACTTCAATTCAATAAAATACAACTATGCCATTCTTTTTAGAATTACAAGAGACTAAACAATATCAATATACATATGACTGTTCACAATGTTAAAATATTGAGCATCTGAACCGACTGCCACAGCCGTGTCATATGACTCACAAAAAGCCACAGCAGTAGGTCCAGTAGTCAATACATACACATATATCACTGTTTTAATTTATAAAATCTTTTCCTAAAAATATTGTTATCACACACATTTATACATAGTAAACATTGAGCGGCCGGTGCTAATCTTGACATGTTGTTTAAAAAGTACTTAAAATAGAAATATTAATATGTGAGTTAGAGAATCGCAACGGCTACTGAAACCTTAAAAAAAGAGTATAAAAAAAATATATATGAACAAGGCAAAATTATAATAAGTGTTAACTACTGATTAGCCAAACTACTGATTAGCCAAACAGTTTTTACAAACCGCCATTGACCTGGAAATGCGAACACTCTGCTGACATAAAAACGCTTCAATCTTGAATAAAATATATTCTGATTTTTAACTTCATTTAAATAGTGTTTAGTTTAAACATATTTATTTTACATCGATTGCGAAACAAGTTATTGCAACTTAGATTAATCTCTCTCGATGGCTTCCTGGGTAGAACCAGTACTAAGCAATGTGGATTAATTATCTTGCTCAAGGATAAATAATGTGGCCGCGGCGAGGATCGAACCCACGACTTCTCGATCTGGAATAGTGATGTATGCTCATAGACAAGTATTTTGAATACATTTACAAACTGCTGTGGTAATTTATTTTTTATACAGTATATAAATAAATAAAAATGTGCCTGACTAAGAAAACCTATCTGTCCGAATGATACCTTGCGTTTCGTTTTCGGTAAGGCATCTCTAAAACGGGCAGGACGCGAACTTTTATATTTTAGATCCTGACAATCAATTGAGCTTAACTCTTAATAGTGATAAGCTCAACGGTATATTGTCCGAAATTCCAATAGTTATATATATATATATTACATATGGCACTGATATTTTAAACATGCATTGTTACATTATAATGCGAACTAAAATATGTTCAATTATTATTTAACTATTCCATTGTATAATGGTGTTTGTTTATGTTTTCGTTTATATTGAATGTGTTTTATTGTTTATTTCGCTAATGTCATTTTCTTTTGTCACATGTTGTAAGAGGAAACGAAAGAAATAAAAGAGAATAGGAAATAAAGTGCGTATGAGAAAGAGTGTATATGACGACATGTTAAAGTGCATGAGTACATGGGAATGTTAAACAAGGTGGCTGAAAAATATCATGTATACTAGTATTAATGACAATCACCGATCTAACGTTAAATAAACATAAATATATAATAACCCCACCCAATCCCACCACGTATCCGCTCCTGCAAACACAGCATTAATACAACAGATCCGTTTAACACGGATGTTTCACGGATGTCTAAAACACCATCTCTGCTTGAACATTAAATATTACAAACGGTAATATTAATACACTAGAGGCATAATACAAAATATACCTATTTTAAACGGTAAAATCCTATAGAAAATAAATCCAACACAAACATCCAAAATGAATGACTGCTCACACAACTCAATTTACGTGCTATTAAAACACGTGCAACTACTGCATTTCCATTCAGTGGCGAAGCTACAAAATCCGGTCTCGAAATCCATGCATCACTTGCACGTTTTGAGGTAAATAAAGGAGCTCTGCAACTAATTCGAACGATTGTTTATAACAAAATGCCTATATTATCGATAAGTTATAAGAATATTTAATTTCATATTATTATTTACTTATAATACTACTAACT
Organism: Cyrtodaria siliqua; assembly: GCA_037043455.1. Classification (NCBI taxonomy): domain Eukaryota; kingdom Metazoa; phylum Mollusca; class Bivalvia; order Adapedonta; family Hiatellidae; genus Cyrtodaria; species Cyrtodaria siliqua. Next base: position 92,141 of record JAWPHD010000889.1, read on the forward strand.
ATAGTGAAAGTGTGTTGTCCTCTATGTTTAATAATATGAAAATATGCCGGGAAAAAAAGAAAGACTTTTTATTATTACAGGCGCAATGTATGTATGTGATTTCTAAATATGACTTTGTACATGTATTTTGATCTCGTGCTTTTGTTTGTATACAAACTGAGAATTTGCAAATAAAACTGAAAACTGTTTTGTGTTTTGATAACTTTTTGAATGCTACATTCCCTGTCCGATATTTTTATATTTATATTTCTTTTTGTTTTAACTAACCGTTTTAAAAGGATTGTAGCGGCACAGACAAACCAGTGAGAGTTCTGAAATACTTGAATAAGGGTGAAATAATTATCAAATGATCATTTGAAGTTTCTATGGAAGCGGCCATTTTGAGAGCTATGACATCACGGTTCTAAATGACAATATATGGAATATTTATAAATATGAAAAATTAATGATTTATATAGGGAAACAAATACTTAATGGCAATAATGCTTTATATGACCAGTAAAAAATCATTCATTTGCAGTGATTTTCTTCGTTTTAAATGATATTTATCAGTATTATATTTAGAAAAGGCGGACAGTTACCACGTACTACTAAGCTCTATTTTAAAGACACCGAGCCAGAATTAGTTAGTAAATTCAAATATCTAGGAGTTGTTTTCACAACAGGGGGAGCTTTTAACGAAACTGATAAAATGCTGGTAGGACAATCCCTTAAAGCTATATTCCAAATGAATAGATATCTTAATAAATTTGTAGATATATCACCAAAACATTCACTGGAGTTATTCGACAAGCTTATAACACCTATTTTGAATTACTCATCTGAAGTATGGGGTTTTAATAAAGGATCAAACATTGAAAGAACACACTTAAAGTTTTGTAAACGAGTTTTAGGAGTGAAAATATCAACGCAAAATAAATATACGGGGAAATAGGAAATAGGACGCATATATTTTATAAATAAACGATATTATATAATAATTAAATATTGGTTGAAACTGTGTTTGTGTGATCAAACAAAATACACAAAAATAGTTTAAAGTATGCTTAAAAACGCTAGTGAATTGCACATTAACAGAGTAAACTGGACATCACAAGTCAACCATTTGTTATCTAGACTAAGTTTCTACGATGTGTGGCTAGCGCAAGGTGTCGGAGATGTTAATATTTTTCTTGCAATGTTCAAACAAAGAATTCAAGAAGTATTTTTTCAAAAATGGAATGCAGAATTAAATATATCCACACGAGCACTTTTTTATAGGACCATTTCTACTTTTGAATTCAAACCGTATCTAGATAAAATAAAAAGATCTAAATTTCGCTCTGCTCTGACAAAACTCAGACTGTCATCGCATATATTAGAAATTGAATGTGGCCGTAGGCAGTGTACCTTTACAAGATAGAAAATGTAGACAATGTAACCTATTGGAGGACGAATACCATCTCGTAATTGAATGCAAAAACTACAACGATTTAAGAACTGTATATATAAAAAAAAATACTTTTGGAAACACCCAAGCTTCTTAAAATTTACATAACTAATAAATAGCACATGCGAGTCTGAAATCAGAAAGTTATCCGTGTTCATATACAAAGCTTTTGAACTACGAATACTTATAAATAAATACTAAAGTAACACAGGGAACATTCTTGAACTTATTTTACAAGCTCGATATGTATAAATACCTGTTTAATGTATAACTACCTGCTTTATAGAAAGATCTCTCCCAAAGGGATATGTTAATATTTACTTAAACTTGCTAAATCATACTGCATATGAACGTTATTGTTTACTCATCAAAACATGCCGTGACATACATAATATACGAATGTAAGGCTGAATGGATAAGAGAACTAAGTAAATAATTGAGTTATTGCATGTAATGGAAAGAGAGAATCACTTATTACATGTGTTACACTGTGTACTATATATAGTAACAAAAACGGCCTGTTTTTCGTGTAATACAGGCATTGTCTCTGCGGTCATATTAGATAAGCGCGTGAAACGGCGGGCCAAAAATCCATATGAAGGGCCAAAAAACCCATATGGCGGGCCGAAAATCCATATTAAATCTAGACTGCGTTACATTTTAGCATTAAATTGTAGATATATTTTGAATAATCGACCATGAACCATTCATATCGTGCATCGGCACGTGCATCCAACGACAACTGCGACGGTTGAAAATGGCAGCCAGAATGCTCGCTACCCTCTGAGTACACGCAGGAGATCGTTAGTAGCCGAACAAAGATAAGGACGGACAAAATAATGAAATTGTGAAAAACAAGAACGACTCGGACCGGTCTAAATTAACCTACAATATGACGTGAAAAAAAATGTGTGACTGGTTCGGAGATGTTGACAATTGTGCGGATTGTGTGATAGATTTAACCTATTAAATTATACAGTACATGTACATTTATATCAACTCGTTGTTTTTGATCGAAATGTCTTCAACTACCTATTATAATATATACTGCTTAGGGACCAGTTTCCGTCCAAGCCCAGTTTCCGTCATTCTCATTTAAAAAGTGTTTTTACAAGGCAAATTGCTAGCGCGATGTTACTTATCGACAGACGTTTAGCACAGACGATTGGAAACAAGAAACAACCAAAAAGTAAAGAAGCGGTACAAAAACGAAAGTGGCCCCCGACCAGTATACAGTACTGCCGTTCGGGTCTCAATTACATTTTAAATAAAAGACATGCAGGAAACTGTACTGTACTGTACTGTACTGTGAAATAAAAAATAATCTCCAACCTTTTTATCCTTAAATTCTATTTGCGAAACTAAATGCCATTTGAAATTTCCTTTCTTCTACAACAAGCTCAAACGTAAACACAAAAACTGACAAAGTCAATGACGTGGAATAAAACGTCACAGGCAAACACGACGTCACCATTATGATGATTTTGTTACAAAGATTATGTCAGAAACGTTTCTTTGTAATTTTAATTAAGTGGGGTGAATTGGTGTTTTGGAAACAAGGTACCGAATTGCCGATTTCAAATGGCTCATCCTATTATATTAACGTCATACGTTTATTTTATTCTTGTAAATCAATGAATAAAAACGGATCTAAATAAAGTCATATTAAAAAAAAAATACACAAGTAGATGAAAGATATTTAAAAATGACTGCGCAATTTAGTTCTAATAATCTATCCAAAATAAAAGTGTTTTGGTTACACATGTAATAAACAGGTCATTAACTGGGGTAGGTGTGCCTCTTTGTGCCATTGGCCCTCGACAGCCATATGAGGCCCTCGAGCTAAAGCTCTCGGGCCTCATATGGCTATCTCGGGCCAATATCACAAAGAGGAACACCTACCCCAGTTAATAACCTGTATTTATATTCATGTAGTTTGTTACATACAATAACTTGCTATATAAATACGTTATGCTCTTACTCATCTCACCAGTGAAATTTATGTATAAATATGTATATTATTTAAACATGTTTATGGGCCATTTTTGGCTTAAATAAAGAAATAAACTATATAGTAACAAACACGGCCCGTTTTTCGTGTAATACAGGCATTATCTATGCGGTCATATTACACAAGCGCGTGAAACGGCGGGCCAAAAATCCATATTGCGGGCCAAAAAAGCCATATGGCGGGCCGAAAATCCATATTAAATCTAGTAGACTACGTTACATACATTTAACATTAGAGTATAGCTATTTGTTTTAATAGTCGACCAAGAACCAGTCAAATCGTGCATCGACACGTGCAATGTATCCAACGACAACTGCGTCGGTTGAATATGGCAGCCATAATGCTCGCTACACGGTCAAGATTACGGTAGTGTTCGCAGGATATCGACAGAAGAAGATACAGAGATGGGGATGGACATTAATGAAATTGTGGAATAATGAAAAACAAGAACGATTCAATCTAAATCTAAATATGACGTGAACAAAATTTGTGACTGGCTCGGAGATGTTGAACGGCTTAAAGATAACCAACCTGAAGAACTAAAAAAGCATTTAGAACTTTCTTTTTTTAACCATTACGAAAAAAGATGGATCAAGGGCCAAACATTCATTTCTTTTTGAGTCTGTCAGGCGATAATTTGGAATAGAAAGCAGTCAGTTTCGTTTGAAAATACCACAGTAATTCGAAGATAGTGCTGACCCGTTTACCAACGAAAAGACGACCATACAGTGCTGTACAGTATCATTTGTACTGTACTATATAGATCTACCAAAATATTTTTGGTGAAAATGTTATCAGAATTAACATATTAAATTATACATGAACAACTTGAATTTGATCAAACTGTCTTCAACAATCAACAATCTATTATCAGGCGTGTAGTTAGGCTGAGGCAGACTTTTCTTTTGAAATCACAGACAAAAATCACACACACGTACAAATTAATAATCTGCGTGTGGGTGGGGGGGAGTTTACATGTCACCGGACCTCCCCAGAAAGGGATTTGCCTCAGTAAATTTCAGGCCTGTCTACGGGACTGATTATAATATGAACTGCCGTTCTGGTCTGTTATCAAATACATTTCAAATAAAGGTCATCCAGGAAACAATAAATGTAAAATTATGTGAAATAATAAATATTCTCCTACCTTTTTATCCTTATATATTTGCGAAACCAAATGCCATTTTTGAATATCCATCCTTCTAGAATCTCAAACATAAACAGAAAAACTGACAAAGACAAGGCCGTGGAATAAAAACGTCACTTTGGAAAAAAACGTAACCATTATGACGTTGTTGTTACAAGATGACGTCAGTAACATTTCAGCGACCTTTTAACTGAGGGTTTGGGAACATGGTACCGAATTGCCTATTTCAAATGGCACATCATATGATTGATGCATATTAACGTCATACGTTTATTTTATTCTTGTAAATCAATGACAGAAATGAAAATTGATAAAGTATCACATTTAAGCAAAACATACACAAGTAGATAAAATGTTATATTTGTTTCTGTCTGTCCAAAATGATATTGTTTAGATTACACATGTAATAAACAGGTCATTGACTGGGGTAGGTGTGCCTCTTTGTGATATTGGCCCGAGATAGCCAGATGAGGCCGAGGCCCGAGATAGCCATATGAGTTTGCTATCTGGCTACTCATCTGGCTATCTCGGGCCAATATCACAAAGAGACACACCTACCCCAGTCAATAACCTCTAAATATTACATATATGGTAATATGGAACTATGACGTCATAGTTATAAAAATGGCGACTCCCATATTCGTTTTAGAACAACCTTACAATGGTCATATCTTTTTTGTTTATCGTCCGATTTTAATAATTCTTTCACCTTTTTCCAAGTTGTTCAGAACTCTCAGTAACAGAGCTTGTTTGGCTGTGTCGCTGCATGCCATTTAAGCAAAATACCCAGACAACTAAAACGCGTTGAAAAACGTTTTCAACCATTTCGATTGGATAACGACGGGGAAAACGTTTTTTTCGCGTATTACCCGTAACCGTTTACAAAACCGTTCATTGAGTTTGGGTTTCTAACGGATTTCAGAGTGGTAATGCAACGCTGCCACCTCTGTGTAGCAACGGTTTAGTATATGATAGAGACCATGCATTGAGAGAAATCTTCACCATTAAGAAACCGAAAGATAGGGAGAGTGTATTTATCGATAGTCTTTGTAAAGGTGAGACTCTTAATCACTGGTAGAAAGATATTTATGAATAATTATTATTTGAAAATCTGAGTCAACTGATTGGTTGAACCAGTGACTGTAGATAGACGTAATATAAACGTGTCCTGGTTGAACAAGATGGGGAAATACTTATGTTTGGTATATGCATGTTTCTTGGATCAATCATCAATGTCATTTACATTCTACATTAACCAAAATGTATCTCTTTTTAGATTTTTCTTACTGTGTAAACCATAGGAACATGCAAATACCAGTTTTTAAGATATTACTCGATAAACATTGGGTATGTCATAATGCTATTTTGTATGTGTGACCCGGCATGGTTGGTTATTGGGCGAACGCACTTCCACTGTCACGCAGAAGATCGAGTTTTTCGAATGCTTAGAAGTGTCATATTTGAAATATGGGAACTGTTCAATGTTTTGAAAGGTAAAAAGTTATAAAATGTGCATGTTAAAAAACATATTGCACACGTTTCTTTCGCAACGAAAATACATGTTATTACAATTTCTAAAAAAAATGGCCTTTACACACTCATTTAGAGAATGAGTAATAGATAGAGTATGGTTTCATTGAGTTGAGGTGTTTAAATTAACCAACGAGATGAAACCATACTCTATTTGTTTTGTAGCATGTCCATTTCAGCTCTATTTCAGTTATTCTGACTGTTATTATTAGAATAACTATTTAACTGCTAGCCTAATATATTAGTCTTGCGAATACTAAACGCGAGAGCTTAATTGCAACCGAATAAATATATACTTTTAAAAAGAATGCGCAGGGTGCAGTTTTTGTAAGTGTTTTATTATTATTATTATTATATTGTTTTGTATAACTGTTCTAATAATGTAGTGACCAACAACCCAACACTGTTTTCATAATGCCTTATGTTTACAATGCAAATATATGTTACGGTATTGGTATTCGTGAAGCTCGTGCAATCACACTGTAGATTATCTCTATAGGTCATAAGTGGATCATGTACTATACATAATATTTAATAGTGTTTCGAGCCATGCCAGTGAAGTGTGAACAACTTGTATGCTATAATTACTTTCAATAATATATACGTGTTTATCCTTAAAATTGTTTACTCATACCTAAATATTTCTCATGCTCTTCTCCAGAACATGTTTTAATATATGTGTATTTGTATTTAGTATGTCTTGTATGTATTACCGCCTCCGTGCTGATGGCGATGGACATTGTAAAATGTTTATGCTTTAATAAAATTGAATTGAATTGTTATTCTCACTGTTATTCTCACAGCTATTCTGACAGGTCTTATTTTCAATTAAACGATTTACACCTGTGCCTGAACAAAGAGAATTGTCTGTGACCATGCTACAAATGATACTAATCACCAATATATATATACTCTGTTCTTCCATACATACACATGGTACTCACTGGTATTCACTGGATGTGCCTTTTGAAAACCGTTAATAAATTTCTTTGAGGAATATCAAGTATGTCTGCACGGGATTCGAGCCCGCAGCTCTTTGATGACTAGTCAGATGATTTAACTGCTCTTCCATATAGATGTAATACTATATACGCATTTTTTGGGAGGGATTTAGCGTTCACACACATTACATTATTTGTACAAGATACAAACATGCAAAAGGATTCAAAATAACAAACCAGTTCACATCTGATAGAAATACCTCTGCATTGAACAAATAGACCACATGTGGTCAACTAGTGTCAACAAATGGACCCATTCTACAATATTCTTACATACATACAATCTCCGAATCGTGATAAAAATCGCATTACTGGATATCTGGATATCATGCGTATATGATAGAAATGTTGAGATTGGTAAACGCGGAACGAACGAAAGCAGATGCATGTTTTCTGTGCATTTAAACACATGCATTCTGTTGCGTTCAGGAATGCAGTTTCGTGTTTTGGTGTTTACTGTGTTTTGTGAAAGCTGAATTTCCTGTTCGACTTTGATAAAAACAAATTAAATAAACGCTTAGTTTCGTTTATAAACGCCGACTGATAAATGATATGCAAACGCAATGCAAACGGAACGCAAAAAAAAAGCAAACGCAAACGGAATTCATTGTTGGGTAACTTGAACGCAACTGGGTCTGTATTTTGATATTGTAGTAATACCGAACTAGCATATGCATATACGCCAGACGACCCGGCCATACTTAGAAGAAACTATTAAATACATTTTGATATGCAGTTAGCTGATAGTTTGGTTAGTTTTTGGTCAATTTGGCCAAGCCCATTGCTTTTGAAGAATCAAGTTTGATTTTGTAACAGTGACAGCACTATATTTAATGTATGAAATTGAATCCTCTCATTTAAACAAATATCTGTGTATTTTGGTATTTTACTTTGAAACACGTATCATAATGTTCAGCATAAGCAAATCTGAAATGTAAAATGTAAACACAGAATGCCTTTCCATGTTTAACATATTTGTTCTTTCCTTTCGCCCAAGTGAATATGTTGCTATATCTTATTTCGATTTAGACCAATATGATCTATTAAATACATTAAATTATATATTAACAATCTTCATTTAGAAAGGTCTGAAGTCCTGTTACACGTTGGAAATATTGTACATAGTATGTTGATTAAGGATATCAGTCTCGTCTAGTGACCGGTCAGTGCAGCAGTTGGTGATGATTTGTGGCTGATAAGCCGTAGCATAAATTTTAGCCACATTTCGGGATAAACTGATAGGCTCTAGATACAGGTCACACTGACTGGATATTTACTGATGTGATTTGATTGGATAGCGTTCATCTTTTATAAATAACGGAGCATATGGTTGGTCGTGAGTGTGTTGTATGAGTCTTTGTCAAAACGTCTGACTTTATAACGGATTTTATATCACTATGTTTTTATGATTTGAAACCATTTTAACTCAGTCATATGACTATTAAGTGTTTGAATAAGAAATCAGTAGAAACAAATAATACTATGCTTCAAAATATTTCTAACTAGACGACAGAGAGAATATTTCGACTGTGAGAATTGAATAAAAAAAACTATCACGAACGAACTTCTACGATTATAGTACTCTGTTGTGTCGGATTTATAACGTTATTATCGGACTTTTTATTTTAAACCTGAACTCGGTCTGCTACAAGCAACATTTTATGCTGTGAGATAAATTTATTCTGTGAAACAGGTAAGTTTTCATTTAATAAACAGTTAGTTTACGAATAAGTCAATCAGTTAGTCAGTTATGTAATATATATATATATATATATATATATATATATATATATATATATATATATATAAACGCTAGCAATATGTATATATAAACTCTAGCAATTATATTTATTCCGTAGCTTTCGGTCTTGCGGCCTTCCTCAGTGGCGTATTTATTAACAATTAAATTATATATTTGTGTGTGTAAGGCCAATATATTATAACAGTGTGGTTTATCTTGCCCGTCCGACCTTGTTTTTATTTTGCAACTTCAGAAAGAACAGAAAATGGCCATGAATCATTAGCCAACGTTTTGACCTTTCAGGTAGAAAACTTATGTAACGACAAATACAATGTTCATACCTAACATATGTACCCAACTTCCGTATATTGCTGAATAATAGAAGAGCATGCTAGTATATGTGATATGGAGCTGTTAAGTACAAGATCAATAGTAGATTTCTGAAATAAGTAATATGCATTCATCACCATTATAAATTGTATTCAAAACACATACCGGATGGTATAGCTCCCATGTTTTCTGACCAAGTAATATTTTCCCTCTCTTGAAATTGGCCGCTAAGAGCATTCCGGACTGTAACATCTCCTGTAAAAGGCAATAACTACTTATTATTACATCGCACGATTAATGTATACTTTACATACAACGCATTCATATTAAAATCTTCTAAGATTATTGTATTTAAGAGCATGATTTTTATCTATTTCCTTTACATTTAGTACTTTTATCATTTTGGCAGCCTTTCATCATAGAAACACCTTCCGGGCATAGATGTGATTTCAATTTAAAATGAAATCGATAATTTAGAAATAAAATCCAGTCATAAGAGTGTCATCAATACAAACATATATAGACGTTTCTTACCTGCAGTAAATTCATTGTTTCCATTCTCATTAGAAATGTCACTTAAAGCACTTCGATTCATTCTTCAGGAATAAACTAAACCGTTCTAAGTACAGTTATTCACAACTCCAACAAAACACGTTGAATATATATATCGTCCGTTAAATTTGGCGCTCTGAACTCTGATTGGCTTTTCCAAACTAAACATGTATTATATTTGGTTGTTTCAGAATGTATGATGTTGATGAAAATGAGGGAGAAAGCACCACGGAAAACGGTAAATAATTTTTTTTTTTTAGTAGTAGTCATTTATTTTCTAGCAATCGAAGTACAATGTATGAATGCACTCCATAAATGTAAGCACAAAAGAGTCATTATAGCGTGTTCGGACAATGCACATTTAGTATATTATTAGTCAATATACAATTAATATTAAAATGAAAATATGGCCTGTAGATCTACAAAGTTAATATTTGTACTTTGTACATATAGAAGGAGTTTTAACTTTATTTTAGACCCACCCCCGTCCACCCCTGGACAAAGCGTCTTAACAACCCCACCCCTGGACACCTCAAATATAAAAAATATAAAAACACTCCCTGGACTGAAACTTGTGAACAGATGGACATAAATCTAAATATTTGTTTGTTTGTTTGTATGTTTGTTTGTTTGTATTGTGTTTTACATCATGTTCAACACATGTAAGGTTATACAGGACGGTTATTTTTTTGTGGTGGAGGCAGACCACCCACTTTGCCTGGGTAGAACCAGTACTGTACATCTTCCGCCACCCGTAAGAATCGACATTTCCTGACTAACATGTCTAGCTCCCAGTGGGATTTGAACTCGCAGCGGTGAGATGCGAATGTTTACAACGCAATTTCGTTGACCATTCGGCCACGGAGACGATAATTGTTTTTAAAAAAAATCTTAATAATAAAACATGTTCATTTTTAGCGTGCAATAACGTTGCCTATCTATACGTCATTGCCTACATTATGCCAACCAATATACTACGTCATTAGCTGTCTATAGACTACGTCATTAGCTGTTCACATTGCTGAATTTGTATGACCGATAAATAATTTTTCTTGCTCATTTCCCAGGAACTTGTTTTATTCACAGATACACTGTGGTTCATTTTGGGAGTCAGTATTTCCCATTACTTAAGTCTTATTTGACGCTGACATGTTGATGATATAGTGTGATTCCGTATATCCTCTCAAGCCCTCGTTTTACATTTTTGTTTGTTTCTTTTTTTCTTACTTTTTTAATTTATGATTTTTACAGACAATGTGTACGCAGATGCGTGGCCTGCTTACATGTAGCTAAGCCTCTTGCATTTTCTAAGATAATGACTTTCGAATAACTTTTTTTTAAATAAAAACAAAAACTGGAGGTCTAATTAGGTCAAAATTGTCGTGTCAAACGGCGACAAAAAACGTCATAAAATACGCATGCGGCGAAAGTGTTTGGTTAAATGTCAGTTGCGGGCCCATAGTTCAGTTTAGGGTACTGTCGACGGAAGACAGGTCATGAAGAGAGAATTATCTGAAGGTGCAAACGAACGAGAATACCCGGAGTATATTTATGTAGTATTGTAGCTAATACGACATAGACCAGTTTAGCCAAACTCACCACCAGATTCAAGAGGGCAATCACTATAACAAGATCACACCTTCTATATTTTCCAACCATAACTCATACAATAATTCAATACTGGACTTTTTGTTTGTTTTTCATCATGCTTCCGTATGAATGATTTTAGAACCGGTGGTCCAGAGTGCTAAGGCGCTATTTCAACCTCACCGCTACGGTCGTGAGTACAAATCCAGCTCGCGCCCAGATTTGATGAGGTAAATAAATCGACCGTCATATATAACCTAAAATATGCTGAAGATGACATAAAATACCCAATGATTTTTTTTATTGTTTTTGTTGGGGGAGCAATTGTCCCGATCGTCGTTTTCTCTTTAATATGAAGTTATATAGAAAACAAACAGCCTATCTACCAGGGTCCGATGCCAAGGATACCGAGTGTGTCCGTTGCTAGAATATTTACAAAGCAACCAGGTTCCGGTGCTCTGAAATTTAGACATGATGCTAACATTTACATATATTTAGGCTAAACATTTATCTTTATTGAACCACAGCCGTTGCAAACCACTTTGGGATCAAATGGAAGTTTGATTTTCATAAAATTCAGAGTGAAAACATAGAAGTTTGACTTTTTAAAGTCATGAATAATGTATCGACCGGTCAAAAGTAAATTTGTTTCATATTGTTAACAATTATTCTGCATTTGTTCTAAATAAAGAACATATATTTCGAAGGATGACATTCAAAAGTTCCGTGGCATAAAGTTTTTTTCTTACACATACCATAATTTATCTTTATTTTCGAAAGTTTTGACATTTTCCACCTGTTATTACCAGCCAGGGTATGCTACACGTGCAACCAGGATCAGTTTTGAGCAGCTAGGGTCCGTTACCTCTATCCACCATGCAGTAGGAATCGCTCGTTAATCCATTCACGCGCGTCAATAATTAGATGGACTTTACCCCATTCCCTAGACAACTAAAATATCAAAATACCCCCCAACCCCCTCCCGTGCAAATTGACTGCATGGGCCCCATATACTGAAATACATGTGCACTGCAGGCCTGTTTAAATAGCAAAACAAAACTAGTTACCTCCCACCTCCCTCCAAACTCAAATCCTGGATCTGTCCCCCACCCCACCCCATTCCCCTGCAAATTGACTGCATGGGCCCCATACACTGTAATAAATGTTTGCACTGCAGGCCTGTTTAAATAGCTAAAATAAAACTAGTTATCTCCCAACTCCATCCAAACTCAAATCTGCTGGATCTGTCCCTGACATGTCATATTAAATGATGATGTCATAAACTTGTGAATTGAATTGAATGTTGTTTAACGGCTCATCAACACAGTATAGGTTATTTAGAGCCGCCCCGGAGAGAGGGGATTGATACATAGGAATCCGGTAACCTGCCCTACTCTTATTATCGAATAGATTCCTATGGTTCATAAACTTGTGAGTGGTATGATGTTATCATGAATCATAAATATGGTTCTAATAAGTTCAATACATTTAAATGCAAAGCTAGTATAACTCAAGCAATTTATAAGTCAGATTACATTTTTGGAATGAGTTATTTGGAATCAAATTGTTAAACTGTATATATTTCCCACTATGCTGCTGCTGCTGCTGCTGCTGCTGCTGCTGCTACTACTACTATTACTACTATTACTACTACTAATAATTGTGAGTTAATGTTTGTGGTCAATTTTTATAATTCACTTGCTTATGCTTTTAGTGATCATTGCATTTTTCTACAAGTCTAAAACTTTTTTTTTTGACAATATCTTATTTCAGTGGTAAATAAGCGCTCACTGAGAACATAATCAATGATGCTAATTAACACAGAAATCATCAAATAATTTTGAAACACCAAAGCCAAAAATTGCATGATCACTTGTATTAGACTAATTTATGATACAGTCCTGCATTTTAATCACAAACTACAGAAAGTGTATGTCCTCGCTCTTATCAGCTTGGTACTATAAACTGACGATACGATTATACACAGAAACATCTTGCTATCATAAAAAATAACAGTTCTGTTATTTTCCCAGCAGTTTGTCCAGACACACACTTGTTAATGACCTGATGATACATTGTAGTGGGCAGAGTTGCCTAGACTGGCTCGTCTCAGTGATTATATATAGAGATCTAGTTTCTTTCAATAAATTGCAATCAGAATACTATCTATCTATATTCCATTAATTCCAAACCCCTGCTACAATTAATATCTTTGAAATCGTATGTTTATATCATGTTTCATTGTGGAGAGAGAGAGTGATCAGACAAAAGATGGGAAGCTTGTGGTTTTTAAAACTGCATGTATAAAGACAACTCACAATACCATTTGAATTTATGAAATTTAATTGATAAAATGTATAACATATTAATGAATATTTTCAATTATTTATGAATATAAAATCTCTCTCTCTCTCTCTCTCTCTCTCTCTCTCTCTCATTTCGGCCGGAAATTGAAGATGGCCGCCACGGCTAAAAACAGATTTTTAAAAACAAGTTTGTAGCGACTACTCCTTGAAAATTGTAAGATATATTGATATGGGACATTTTATAAAATGATCAGAATGACATTATGTTGGTCCTTGTCGAAAATCATTTTGATTTGACATTAAACATGGCTGCCAGAGGCCATCTTTGTTAACATAGAGTTATGTAGTAAAAACGTTTAACGCTACTCCTCTGAAACTACGTAACGGATTTTCATGAAACTTCACTGGAATATTGCTCTGGATATCTAGTTGATCCTAGCAACATTTCATGTCGGCCGGAAATTCAAGATGGCCGCCATAGCTAAAATATATTTTTAAAAAACAAAATGTTAGCGACTACTTCTTGAAAACTATAAGCGATATTGATATGGGACTTTTTCTAAAATGATCAGCATAAATAATGTTGGTCTTTTTCAAAAATCAGTTTGGTTCGACACTAAACAAAATAGTGTGAACATCAACCCCAATAAATATGGGGGAAAGACTTTACAATCAGGTTTTGAAAAAGTAATAGTAGAAGTATGAAATAACATCCAAAATATTATGTTTTTGTATATATTTAAAGAGACACACGGCAATCTTGAGATTTTTTAAACTCAGTGGGCCCCGTTAGTTTTCTACATAACTTGCATACTTGCAATCCGGCATTACTATTAATATTGAAATAGCTCAAAAGAAAAGTGCGTTAACAGATTAATAACTTTTGATAATAATTCACAAATACTGTCTTTAGAAATTGTTAGAAATCACAATTGTTAGAAATTGAAATCACCATTTATTATGTATTTATATGCAAGCAGTTTAAATGTCAAAATGAGGCAGGATTAATAAATTGATGTGCATATTCAATTGCTTACATAAAACTCAAGATTTCCGTTTGTCCCTTTGAGACTTGACCACATTGACCTTGTTACAGTACTGGTAGTAGAGCAATACACTGATACCATGTGGATCAATAAATAATAGTCTTAATCAGCTAACTGTTACAATAATTAGACCTCATGCTGAGCACAGAAAAGGAAATTGCATGGTATTCTGGGCAAATCTGTAGGATTGTATGGCTGTGTACGTAAAAATAGTAGAAAATAAAAAGATATATTATCCACTTGTAACTCAGGAGCAATTTGGTTGAGATATTGTTGGATCTTTCCCTGCTTATAACGGTACATTTAACTAGTAATATAAATTAACGGGATTCAAAAATGTTACATATGTTTTGATGTTCATTTAAATCAAGCAGGTTATCTTTGTTCGCTTTCAAACTAACGATTATGTACAAAATGTATGGTGTGTAAATTAGGAAGTGACAATGCGTTTACAATTCTGGACATCATTAACATTTAGCGAAACGGAGTTTATTGATCTGAGATTATCTGTGTCGTATTATAATTGAAATTGTTTACTTACTGATATTGTAACTGTATCAGGTGACTGTATAATGTACAATAACTATCAACACCCGCAACCATTGAAAGGGATTCTGTATCATCGTGATAGCTTACAACGCGGGCCTTTTATTTTATTATTGATAATACGAACTTGACTACATGTATAAACTAATCCGATGTAAATACTTACAGAAACTTAAGGAGACGATTACACATTTGGAGACTACATTGAATGAAGCACAGAAACGAATTAGAGAAAATAACAGTCTTCTGGAGGTATTACTTTTATAGCTACTTTTATTATATTAAATATGTATATATAACATTTTTAAATACATTAGTGATTTGTATAAATTAATGATTTTGTATAGATGTGACCTGCAGTTCAAAGGTGACCAATATTAAAACACAACATAATAATTAGGTTACGGTGATCCATAATATAAGAAGGAAACATTTAGCCTGTGAACATACAAACTCAGTACTTTTCTTTTTTTAACATTATCTAACTCTTGATTACACATCATAGTATCCCTCTCTTTCTCTATCTCTCTCGCTCGTGTATGCATACACATTACTACATTGTTTAGCGTTCGTTAATATGTACATAAAAGCCCCACAGTTTTATATTAATGTAATATTATGTTTATTTTCTTGAATATACATGTGTATATTCATATTGAAATGTTTTTCGTGCTTTGACCGTTCAGGGATGGTTAGAAATAGTAAGATACTATCTTTTGGAATTTCAGTAATCTTAAGCACCGGAAATAAATGCATTTACAATTATGAGTGTAAAATCATGTTTCAGAAAACGATGCAAGAGTTGAAAGAACTGAAAGAAGACAACTTAAAATTAAAAAGTTGGCTTTCTACTAGTACTCGGGTAAGTCCTCCTGAAAACAAAAATAAAAGTTGATTTGTATTACATTTATGGCAAATTTAATTAATTGTTTCATTTTATTCATATTATAGAAAAAGACATAAACTGAAATGTAAAATGCCACATAAATAAATATGAAGCACATGTTAAGTATATGTTAAGCCAATTAAAAAAATACTGAAAATTGGAAGCAACAAAGTTGTTTACGTGGTATTAAGCTCATTCCTATTGATATTGTATGTATATTTTAAATTGATTAACGTTTTGTTCAAAAGGTAAATATTATAATAATACAATAATGTATGATATTGCAGGATAAGGTGGTTTCAGAGGAAGAAATGCTACCCTTTTCGCTAGGAGTACATACATTGGATGTTGATAGTAAGGTAAGCATGTTGGAGTATTGAATAAATAAAGCTATACATATTTCATCTCTACCATAACCAAATTACTAGCGTTTTCTTTATTACATTTACTACATGTATAAAATAAACAAGAAAAGTGACAAATGACCCGGAAGTCATTTGACCTTTGACCTCCAAGTGCGATTGTACTAACAAAGTATACTACGCTTTAAGCTTTCCATCACATTATGGTAAAATGGGTATTCGTTATCACAGAAGAGTAGATCATAATGCCTCAAAGTGTTTATGTCTGATTTTAGAAACAAGATTAGCCCTCGATCTTCTTCAGACGAATGTCAAACGTTGACCGACCTTGGCATTTTTTACCAGTGTGTAGATCTGCGAAGTTCTGGTTCTAACATATATACTATCATTTATATATCAAAGAAAAACAAATAGGTCAAAATGGCTCATAATAAACTTTTGTATTCTAAATTGGGTCTGGGTTAAGCACAGAGCCTTTGGGATAATAATAACGGCCTCTTGATTCCGGTGTATCGTGCTTGTTTAAATAGTTATGCATGCTTTAAATTTCAGAAAAGAAAGCATTCAGAAGAACAAAATGATACGGTTTCGGTAGTAAAGGTATGTACCTTAATGGTCCGTCAAGCTTTATCTACAAAATGTATAAGATGAATATTATTTCGAAATGTAATAGAACCTTTTCGGTGTCAAGATATATAAATATGCTTATTTTATCAATTGTTGAACCATTTAAATTTTTAATAAAATGACAATTTACAAAAGCCATTTTCTGTAATCATGCATTTTATCATGACAAGCTTTATGATCCTCGTATAAGATCGGTTTCATAGTATATAATTTGCGTTACTTCACTCATATTATGTGTGACTATTCGAAGTTTGTATCTACTTTATGTGAGAATCTCTTGAAGAATATCGTGTTTTCTAACTTGCGTTTGATCATAACCTAGATGTACATATACATATACAGATATGTTGTATGACGAGGCGCGGAAGTGTCTCTGAACGCAAAATAAATTTAATTAGATGCTTTAATATCCACATAACATCATTTGAAGTATATGTATATGTTTATATGTATATATTGTTTCTTCTCCATTTACGATTGTATGCTTGTTAAAATTAATCAATATCTGTGTAATTTCTTTGTCGTTGTTTTTTCCTTCAGAAAAGTAAAGGTCAATACGGAATCGGCAAAGCTGTACAAAGTTCAAAGAAAGAAGAGGTAAGATTTGTTTCTGCTACCGTTAAGTTTTCTATTACTATTAAGTATAATGTTAATAGTACCCAGAGTGAAACGTTTCAAATTGTATTTATAGTACGCTGTACTAAGAATCTAACATCGGAAGATATTTAAATTATGCAATTACTTACATGTATATGCTTCTGATTGGCTCTAAATCAAACTGATCATACACAAGTCGTACATAGTAATTGTGTATAGTAGTAATTAATGATGTCAATATTGAAAGCAAACAAACAAGAATAAAAGACTAGCAATGGAATTGTTATGTCAGTATCATTATATAAATACACAGTTATTTCATTATACCAAACATATATTCGAAAACTATTTGGATCGGCTGAATATCCTTTGAAATAAAACACGAAACGGACACAGACATTTTGTAAATGAATTTAAAGCTCATCCTTAACATAGTTTATTTCGTAATAAACATAATACAGTTGGGGAAACTCCCAAACATGGTCAACATGCCTTCAATAAATACGTTAAGGTTATAACTCTGATGAAAGTTACTAATTACTAAAATTAGTACGAACTTAACTAAAAGAAAAGGGTTTAAGTCCAAAGGGTAGTGTAACATTCACAGAATACAGTCACTCGACAAGTATTACAACGCAAAGGTGATTCGAAAAGTACATCGTAAGCATTTAAGGGTTGACAACAGGGGTACCACCTTGGAAAGGTCAGTGGAAAAAGGGAACCACCGGATAGTTTAAACTTGTTCAAGGATGCACCAAACCTCACTCTTATCCTGTCATCATCCCTAAACAACAGGACAGTGTAAATAAAAACAAGAACACAGTGATGATGAAAGTTACTAATTACTAAAATTAGTACGAACTTAACTAAAAGAAAAGGGTTTAAGTCCAAAGGGTAGTGTAACATTCACAGAATACAGTCACTCGACAAGTATTACAACGCAAAGGTGATTCGAAAAGTACATCGTAAGCATTTAAGGGTTGACAACAGGGGTACCACCTTGGAAAGGTCAGTGGAAAAAGGGAACCACCGGATAGTTTAAACTTGTTCAAGGATGCACCAAACCTCACTCTTATCCTGTCATCATCCCTAAACAACAGGACAGTGTAAATAAAAACAAGAACACAGTGAGTTTTCAAAGTATCACAAGCCGGTCAGAACAGTTACATAAGAAAACAGTAAGGGGAAAGAATATGATAAAAATAAACGAACAGTGTGTAGATGTTAGAATTTCTTTATTGGTCATTGTCAACAATCAAAACGCATTGACCATGAACGATTTGAGATAAAATAGACATGTTTTTAATTTTGGCATCTGTGTTGTATAATGTTATAATTTGGATATGATAGACATCTGAAACTGAATGTTTAATGGGTCACTAAATAGAATGTTGTTTCATGATTAGAATGTGAGGAATTTGGAAAATATTATAGTTATAAACAAAACGACAACTTAATGATAATATAATAGCAACTGGATTGAAAAAATAGCGTCTGTGAAGGTAATCATGTTTTTTAACAATGGAAATTTGCATTAAATAAAGGGTTTACTGATATATGTATTTTATTATTGAAATCTGATAAGTAGTTTATGAATTATAATTCTTGTAGTAAAGGCCAGTTCAAACCAGTTCTACGCGCATGCTCAGATCATAATTTGTGGACTGTATCCCTAAAATTGATATGTAATTTAAATAGTAGAAGACCCATAAAATGCCTGAATTCCAATTTGACTGCGCCCCGATATTCTTACTAAAATACAGTTGTGTTATGAACAGTAAATTGACGTTGATACACAGTCTAACACCCGTACCAGCTTTAATCCCCGCCGAGTTCAACCCTTACTTATAAGAAAAAACACGGAAATGTTCATGTATATAATATATCAAAAAATAAGTTAAACCTAAGAAGCTAATCTCATATGTTCTCATGACTTGTTTGAAGTCAGAGCATCAAGGGCACGACAAAACGGAGTGAAGGACATCCATCAAACTGTTCCTGTCTTAAAGGATTTATGAAAACCTTGTCAGAGAGTCCGGTCCCGTCCGGTCGCTGCACAATCAAAGAGGAAAGACGGGTTGTGATAAACCTTGTCGCAGAAGTGTTTTAAAATTACTATTATAATTTTTGAACAGATCAGTGTTACGATAATAAAACGTCCTTTACAGCGTACCATGACCTTGTACCGCACCGCATGTTTGGCTGTAGAACCCTTACACTCGTTCATAGCATACCATGCGTTTGGAATAAGTCCAAGCCTTAGTTATAGACGCTTGCAAAAATTAAGTGTTTCGTTGTCTGTATTACACAAAAGCAAGGAGGCACAATGCATAACGTTATGATTTTATATATAATTGTTATCTTGATCGTTTTTAAAGATATATTCTATATCTTACAACGATACTGTAATGCTTATGACCCACGTGAATTTATCATGATGTAATCGTTCTATTGTAGGTTGTAATGGTAGAATACAACAGTAAACAATTATATCTGGGCAGTTTAAATGGATCAATGATGACGTTCGCCAAAAAGAAACCTCAGGGTGTTCTGCCAGATGCGTCAGTGTCATTAACTAAAACAGACACAATGATTATTGACAAAACATTTATTGTTGCATCTTTAAAATGTTGTGTCGTGAACGATACAATACCTATCGACGAAACACAAAGACAGGAACTAGTAAAGGCTATCAACGTATATTGGGAAAAGAAATATAAATGAGTATTCAAATTGTGTGCGATTTATTTTGAACTCTGTTGACATTCCAGATTATAAGGTACATTTTCAACCTCATCATGAGGGAGCAATACAATCAACAGGTATCCTAACACGCAGCATGAGGCTGATATCAATTACCTGAAAACTACTCCAGTTAATTTGTAGCCGTGTCAGACAAGTGTTACCAGTTGGTCACTAAATAATATCATGAACAATTGAGTAAACATATAACAATTTTTTTTTTATAATTTATTATACAAGTTTGAATGTAAAACACTTGGACAGAGTAATATTAAGATTATTTTAATTCTCCGTGAATCCTCCGGGTTTAGGTTAACTCGACATATATTTTCTCATATTATTACATGGTATTTGAGTGAAAAATATTATTTCACTTGATAGAGGTGGGCATGTACTTCGAAATTAATTGATTGATTTAAATCGGTCAGTGTTCATTTTACCAAGAATGTTGTATTTCTAAAGCTATGAACAACTGACAGGAATCCAGTTTTACATTCAAGCAGGATAGAGTCATGTTACAATGTAATGTATCAGCTAGGTGAGAGCCAGTCATATTACAATCTAGTTTGTCAGCTAGAAGACAGACATTTTTGTCATACTGCAAAGAAAATTCTCAGGATTTCATTGGTCAGTGCGCCGTAAACATGAGCCCATTACTGAAATACACAAAAACAAAATGGCGCTTTCCATTGTGTGTAAAAGTCAGAAATAATCGTATGTGTATTTTTTTGGCAATTTTGCAGATGATAAAACATTAAATAGTGATAAAATACGCATATTTTGTTAAAAAATCCGCCAAATTTAACGACGTTAGAGCGATGACGTCACGAAAATGACAACGTCTAGTTAGAGGCACGTTACGCGGAAATTAGCGCAATAAAAATGAAATCCTGTTTTTTGCTGTTATTTTTCTTCAATAAATAGTTACAACTTTGAAGTATGACACATTCGTTATTAGGATTCTTGACAGGAAAATGGCCTCACATTCCCTACCTGGAAAGTATATCCCCCTTGCCTAACGGCTCGGGTGAATATAATTTCCAGGCAGGTAATGTGAGCCCATGTCCCCTGTAAATAATCCTAATAACTAAGAATATTACAATATAATGCGTATGATAGACAAAGGTGCGTTAGAATTACGATGAAGGTTGAACTCTGTTGTAATCATAACTGTTTAGTATTGTACCCTGATGAGTACAAGTAAGAACTGTGTTTAGCTACATTGCTCAATTGACATTCGCTGAAGATATAGGACCGTTGTAAGTGACACATATTGATCGTTCTATTCACAACTCGCCTTTAAACGTGGTTACTTGTTTTATATAATAACTATTTTTGATTCGATTTAAATTGCATTGGTTCTGCAGCAGGGTCTGAGAATTTTATTTATTTGACAAGAGTTTACTCGAGCAGTGCTTTTTGAAAGGTATTTTGTAGATGTATGTATTTTCTCACCCTTATATATATATATATAATTCAGTACTGAATATAAGAATATATGAAATGGATGAACACAAATAATATGGTGTTTATACGAGTATGTCATATATCATGGTGTTTCTAGTAACAAAATCCGGGAAAATGTTTACGAGTCATTATTACGTACATTTATTTCGTTATTTTTACCTCTTGACTGTAATTAAAAGGATAACATATTTTACTTAGAAATAAGGGTTGCTTTTAGTCTTCACTATGGGGCGCCGTACTACTTTTTAATACCATTTGGTGATATCACCTATTCGAATTGGTGATATCACTAATTCGAATAGGTGACATCACGCATTTAAATAGGTGATATCACCGATTTTTCTGAATGCGTGATAATACCTATGGAATGGATGATATAATCTAGTCCAATCAGTGATATCACTCATTTGCATCAGTGATATCACGTATTCAAAACGAATGAGTGATATCACCCATTCAATAGGTGATATCATCTTGTTTTGAATCAGTCAAATCAACTAATAGAATCAGTAATATCGCTGATTCAAATAGGTGAAATCACTCATTCAAACAGGTGATGTTACTGAATTGTATTAAAAAGCAATACGGCGTCTATTATGGACAACATATTAATTTTTAATACCATTTGGTGATATTACCTATTCGAATCGGTGATATCACTATTCGAATAGGTGATATCACTGATTCAAATATGTATATTACTTATTTTAAATTTGAATCGGTGATATCACCTATTCTAATAAGTGATGCCACTCATTGAAATAGGTGATATCACTACTTTGTTTTAAAAAGCAATACGGCGCCTATTATGGGCGCCGTACTACTATCTAATACCATTTGGTGATATCACTTTTTCAAATCGGTGATATCACTGATTCGATTAGGTGGTATGAGGCATTCAAACAGGTAATATCATCGATTTATTCTAAATGCGCGATATCACATATTAAATGGGTGATATCATCTATTCGAATTATTGATATCTCCCATTCGAATCAGAATGATATTATCCTTCGGATTGAATCAGTTATATCACTCATTAGAATTAGTGATATCACCAATTCAAGTGGTAATTCCATAGAATTAGTGATATCACCCATTCAATAGGTGATTTCACACTTCCGTTTTGAATCAGTGATATCACATATTTGAATAAGTGATATCAATGATTCGAATGTGTGATATTACTGATTCGAATAGGTGATATTACTCATTTACATTTGATTCCGTGATATCGCCTAATCGAATGAGTGATATCACTTATTCAAATAGTTGATATCACTAAATTGTATTAAAAAGCAATACTGCCTAATAAAGATTTGAACACATTCGTTTTAACAAAATTCTGTTAACGATTTTTAAAAACAAAACAAAAAACAACATATTAACAGAATTTTGTTAAGGTGGAATATCGCCTAGTTAATATGTGAACACACTCGTCTTAACACAATTTTGTTAATGATTTGTGCAAAAAACAACAATATTTTAAAAAAATTGAATTTTGTTCAGGTGAAAGACCGCCTAATAAAGATTTGTAAAAAAAAAGAATATCATCTTAACAGAATTTTGTTAACGATTTTAAAAATAAATCTTAACAAAATTTTGTTAACGCTTCAAAAAAAATCTTCAAAGAATTTTGTTAAGGTGTAATAATGCCTAATAAAAATATTAGAATACATTCTTATTAATAAAATTTTGTTAACGATTTGTAGAAAAAACAGAATTTTGTTAACGATTTTAAAAATAAATTTTAACAAAATTCTGTTAACGATTTGTAGAAAAATTGGTCTTAACAAAATTTTGTTAACGATTTTAAAAATGAATCTTAACAGAATTTTGTTAAAGTGGAAAACTGCCTCCTAGTAAAGATATTTGAATACATTCTTACAAACAGAATTTTGTTAACGATTTTAAAAATGAATATTAACAGAATTTTGTTAACGATTTTAAAAATGAATCTTAACAGAATTTTGTTAAGGTGGAAGACTGCCTAGTAAATATATTTGAATACATTCTTACAAACAAAATTTTGTTAACGATTTGTAGAAAAAATAGTCTTAACAAAATTTTGTTAACGATTTTAAAAATGAATCTTAACAGAATTTTGTTAAGGTGGAAGACTGCCTAGTAAATATATTTGAATACATTCTTACAAACAAAATTTTGTTAACGATTTGTAGAAAAAATAGTCTTAACAAAATTTTGTTAACGATTTTAAAAATGAATCTTAACAGAATTTTGTTAAGGTGGAAGACTGCCTAGTAAAGATATTTGAATACATTTTTACAAACAAACTTTTGTTAACGATTTTTAGAAATAATTGTCTTAACAAAATTTTGTTAACGATTCTAAAAATGAATCTTAACAGAATTTTGTTAAGGTGGAAGACTGCCTAGTAAAGATATTTGAATACATTCTTACAAACAAAATTTTGTTAACGATTTG
This sequence comes from Cyrtodaria siliqua, assembly GCA_037043455.1. NCBI lineage: Eukaryota > Metazoa > Mollusca > Bivalvia > Adapedonta > Hiatellidae > Cyrtodaria > Cyrtodaria siliqua. Next base: position 116,493 of record JAWPHD010000889.1, read on the forward strand.
TAGAAAAAATAGTCTTAACAAAATTTTGTTAACGATTTTAAAAATGAATCTTAACAGAATTTTGTTAAGGTGGAAGACTGCCTAGTAAAGACATTTGAATACATTTATACAAACAACATTTTGTTAACGATTTTTAGAAATAATTGTCTTAACAAAATTTTGTTAACGATTCTAAAAATGAATCTTAACAGAATTTTGTTAAGGTGGAAGACTGCCTAGTAAAGATATTTGAATACATTCTTACAAACGAAAATTGTCTTAACAAAATTTTGTTAACGATTTTAAAAATGAATCTTAACAGAATTTTGTTAAGGTGGAAGACTGCCTAGTAAAGATATTTGAATACATTCTTACAAACAAAATTTTGTTAAAGATTTGTAGAAAAAATAGTCTTAACAAAATTTTGTTAATGATTTTAAAAATGAATCTTAACAGAATTTTGTTAAGGTGGAAGACTGCCTAGTAAAGATATTTGAATACATTCTTACAAACAAAATTTTGTTAACGATTTGTAGAAAAAATTGTCTTTACAAAATTTTGTTAATGATTCTGAAAATGAATCTTAACAGAATTTTGTTAAGGTGGAAGACTGCCTAGTATACATTCTTACAAACAAATTTTGTTAACGATTTGTAGAAAAAATAGTCTTAACAAAATTTTGTTAACGATTTTAAAAATGAATCTTAACAGAATTTTGTTAAGGTGGAAGACTGCCTAGTAAAGATATTTGAATACATTCTTACAAACAAAATTTTGTTAACGATTTGTAGAAAAAATTGTCTTAACAAAATTTTGTTAACGATTTGTAGAAAAAATTGTCTTAACAAAATTTTGTTAACGATTTGCAGAAAAAATTGTTTTAACAAAATTTTGTTAACGATTTGTAGAAAAAATTGTCTTAACAAAATTTTGTTAACAGTTTGCAGAACGAATTGTCTTAACAAAATTGTGTTAACGGTTTGTAGAAGAAATTGTCTTAACAAAATTTTGTTAACGATTTGTAGAAAAAATTGTCTTAACAAAATTTTGTTAACGATTTTCAGAAAAAAATGTTTTAACAAAATTTTGTTAACGGTTTGCAGAAAAAATTGTCTTAACAAAATTTTGTTAACGATTTGTAGAAAAAATTGTCTTAACAAAATTTTGTTAACGATTTCTAGAAAAAATTGTCTTAACAAAATTTTGTTAACGATTTGCAGAAAAAATTGTTTTAACAAAATTTTGTTAACGATTTGTAGAAAAAATTGTCTTGACAAAATTTTGTTAACGGTTTGTAGAAAAAATTGTCTTAACAAAATTTTGTTAACGGTTTGTAGAAGAAATTGTCTTAACAAAATTTTGTTAACGATTTGTAGAAAAAATTGTCTTAACAAAATTTTGTTAACGATTTTCAGAAAAAAATGTTTTAACAAAATTTTGTTAACGGTTTGCAGAAAAAATTGTCTTAACAAAATTTTGTTAACGATTTGTAGAAAAAATTGTCTTAACAAAATTTTGTTAACGATTTCTAGAAAAAATTGTCTTAACAAAATTTTGTTAACGATTTGCAGAAAAAATTGTTTTAACAAAATTTTGTTAACGATTTGTAGAAAAAATTGTCTTGACAAAATTTTGTTAACGGTTTGTAGAAAAAATTGTCTTAACAAAATTTTGTTAACGGTTTGTAGTAAAAATTGTCTTAACAAAATTTTGTTAACGGTTTGTAGAAAAAATTCTTAACAAAATTTTGTTAACGATTTGTAGAAAAGATTGTCTTAACAAAATTTTGTTAACGATTTGCAGAAAAAATTGTCTTAACAAAATTTTGTTAACGGTTTGTAGAAAAAATTCTTAACAAAATTTTGTTAACGATTTGTAGAAAAGATTGTCTTAACAAAATTTTGTTAACGATTTGCAGAAAAAATTGTTTTAACAAAATTTTGTTAACGGTTTGCAGAAAAAATTGTCTTAACAAAATTTTGTTAACGATTTGTAGAAAAAATTGTCTTAACAAAATTTTGTTAACGATTTGCAGAAAAAATTGTTTCAGTAACAAAATTTTGTTAACGATTTGTAGAAAAAATTGTCTTGACAAAATTTTGTTAACGGTTTGTAGAAAAAATTGTCTTAACAAAATTTTGTTAACGGTTTGTAGAAAAAATTGTCTTAACAAAATTTTGTTAACGGTTTGTAGAAAAAATTCTTAACAAAATTTTGTTAACGATTTGTAGAAAAGATTGTCTTAACAAAATTTTGTTAACGATTTGCAGAAAAAATTGTCTTAACAAAATTTTGTTAACGGTTTGTAGAAAAAATTCTTAACAAAATTTTGTTAACGATTTGTAGAAAAGATTGTCTTAACAAAATTTTGTTAACGATTTGCAGAAAAAATTGTTTTAACAAAATTTTGTTAACGGTTTGCAGAAAAAATTGTCTTAACAAAATTTTGTTAACGATTTGTAGAAAAAATTGTCTTAACAAAATTTTGTTAACGATTTGTAGAAAAAATTGTCTTAACAAAATTTTGTAAACGATTTGCAGAAAAAATTGTTTTAACAAAATTTTGTTAACGGTTTGCAGAAAAAATTGTCTTAACAAAATTTTGTTAACGATTTGCAGAAAAAATTGTTTTAACAAAATTTTGTTAACGGTTTGCAGAAAAAATTGTCTTAACAAAATTTTGTTAACGATTTGTAGAAAAAATTGTCTAAACAAAATTTTGTTAACGGTTTGTAGAAAAAGTTGTCTTAACAAAATTTTGTTAACGGTTTTACAAATCTTAACAGAATTTGGTGGAAGACTGCCTAGTAAAGATATTTGAATACATTCTTATTAACAGAATTTTGTTAACGATTTTAAAAATGAATCTTAACAGAATTTTGTTAAGGTGGAAGACTGCCTAGTAAAGATATTTGAATACATTCTTACAAACAACATTTTGTTAACAACTGGTAGCAAAAGTTGTCTTAACAAAATTTTGTTAACGATTTGTAGAAAAAATTGTCTTCATAAATTTTTTTTAACGGTTTTACAAATCTTAACAGAATTTTGTTAAGGTGGAAGACTGCCTAGTAAAGATATTTGAATACATTCTTACAAACAAAATTTTGTTAACGATTTGTAGAAAAAATTGTCTTAACAGAATTTTGTTAACGATTTTAAAAATGAATCTTAACAGAATTTTGTTAAGGTGGAAGACTGCCTAGTAAAGATATTTGAATACATTCTTACAAACAAAATTTTGTTAACGATTTGTAGAAAAATTTGTCTTAACAAAATTTTGTTAACGATTTTACAAATCTTAACAGAATTTTGTTAAGGTGGAAGACTGCCTAGTAAAGATATTTGATTACATTCTTACAAACAAAATTTTGTTAACGATTTGTAGAAAAAATAGTCTTAACAAAATTTTGTTAACGATTTTAAAAATGAATCTTAACAGAATTTTGTTAAGGTGGAAGACTGCCTAGTAAATATATTTGAATACATTCTTACAAACAAAATTTTGTTAACGATTCGTAGAAAAAATTGTCTTAACAGAATTTTGTTAAGGTGGAAGACTGCCTGGTAAAGATATTTGAATGCATTCTTACAAACAAAATTTTGTTACCGATTTGTAGAAAAAGTTGTCTTAACAAAATTTTGTTAACGATTTGTAGAAAAAATGTCTTAACAGAATTTTGTTAACGGTTTTACAAATCTTAACAGAATTTTGTTAAGGTGAAAGACTGCCTAGTATGGTGTAAGGTCATAATAAAAAAACGAAAAAGACAAGAACTTGACAGTATGGAAACAGTCAAATGCAAATGGAACGTGTTTATAATGCTAATTTATTACTTTCTATAACTATCAAACAATGCACCGACTTGTATTAATTGCATCAATAATTTAAATTTGCGCTTTAAAACATATTGTGGAAATCAAGTCACGCGCTCCAAATTTCCATTTAAAATGTTCTTCGCGCGTTTAAATCTTAAATTTTAAAAAATCTCAGGATTTTGTGTTAAAAAGTTTTTGCAGGCCTGCCGGTGTAGTGCGTAACAAATAAAACCATCTATTTCATAATTGATCGAGTTCATTATTTAACCATGTTTCAGTAAACAGAATTATATCATTTGTTTTAAAAATAAGTTTTAACTTCCTCAGGTTGTAACTTGTTATAGCTTTTCCCAATAAGTCCTTGAATGTTCAATACACAAAATCGAATTCCCTTGTGATCGTCCCCATCGTTGGTTTATATAAACACATAAACAACGCAGATGTCAAATATATTGGCTGGTGACTGCCATTTCGTCTTTTTGTTATTTCAATGCGAAAAGACGACAGAACGAAAAGTTGACAGGATAAAAAGAAGACAACGTAGCGCGAAAATACGACATAACGAAAAGACGAAAGAACGACAGAGCGAAAAGACAACAGATTAGAAGCGAAAAGACGACGGAAGGCTACACGAAATAACGAAAAGACGACAATATCAAATGGCGTCTTTTCACGGCTGAAGTGTCGTCTTTTTGTCTTTTCGTCTGGCGTTCTTTCGTCTCTTCGCCCTTAAAATGTCGTCTTTTCATTCTGTCGGTCTTTCGTCTTTTTATTCTGTCGTCTTTTCGCGAAGCATTTGTCGTCTTTTCATCCTGTTCGTTCTAATTTATCTAGTGCCCAAATCTTCATGATGTATTCATACGTATATGTATATATGTTTTGATTGCTGACATTTAAAAATACAAGTATTTTCCTCACATCTACATACTGTTGGTTCATTCTTCTTCCTGTTTTCTAGTTAACTGCTCTGACCGGCATATGCTACTTTGTATCGCTGTTTTCTTGTAGAAATTCACACACTCTCATTTACTACGCTGACGGACCATGAGTTAGAAGCTGTTCGTACGATTTATAATGAATTAATACGCAGTAACTCAATACTGTCAATTACTGCTAAATATAAAACCACTGACATTGTGGTTAGGAGTTCGATATTTAGATCCAGTACACAACCAACGCATTGAGCTCATACGTTACGTAGTTCCTTCAACATCTTTTTATCGTATATTTGTAAATGAAGTTATTTGTATAGTCTTACCTTTGGAACAATATTTTTTATTTCATTTATCGGTAATATTGTATATGTATTGCCTAAAATATGTCCCCATGTATGGTCATTATAAGCGAATTCGTTTATTTTCCTATTGCGGCCACCCCTTCTTACGTATGACGCACATCCTCGTTTCTCAAGGTATCGAAGGCGCTCGAGATGACTACATGTGTAGTCAAATGTTTCAAGCTGAGTTGGGTCGATTCGGTCAAGGAAATATTGACTATTCGCTATGTAAATCGTGTCCCTCTCATTGTGTGTGTCAGATTGCTTTAGCGATGCTTCTTGATAAGCAAGGTATTGTTGAGTGAAAAACTGTGGCCCAGTCGATGTCATTGGCGAATCGAAGTGTTTAAATGTCGGTAGTGCGTGCATTACCTGCTTGAAAAATGGATGATGTGGTCGCGAGAATAGTATTCCATTTGCGACAATCAGGTTTGTATGGTACAGTAAGGTCACATGTTCTTGTGGTTCAGGTACAAGGATGCACGGGTAAAACGCTACGACGCGACCCAGCGGTTTTAAACTTATTGTATCTAAATCCACATACACACCACCGTACGTATAAAGAATGAAATAACGCAACGCGTCAGCGCGTCTCAGGGGAACACGGTAGGCGTCGTACGTCTTTAGAAACCATGGAAACTGATCTTGTATAAATTTTCTCCCTGATGCGTGTGTCCAAAAGTAATATTGCCAGTCTGCATGGTTATCAACAAAACTCTTCACGTTGTTTACAAATTCTGCAGGGACGATGGAATCTGTCCATACTTGGTGAATTATTCTTGGAATCGACAGTTTAACTGTAGAATTCAAAGGGAATTCACCTGTTACATACGGTTCGATGGGTTGGTATGATTCAATGTTTGGTATGTTTGGTATGTAGATACTGGACCCATCATCGCCATGGCTATAACTCATATATAACAGCCAGACTATGATCAACAGCACACATCCAGGCAAATAATAATTTAACCTGAAAATAATAATAAAAGTATAATAGATATACATGTATAAAAGTAACAAGCTCTACTAGTAAACATTAAGCTCTCATACATTACAACAGAAAGTGTGTTTGTTAGTATACTGCAGTAGAATGTTCTATAAGTTTCTGTCTCAGACATAAACATGCAACAAAACATCACCATATTGTTTATTTAAATGACCCTGAATGACAGAATCAATAATAAACATGCAACAAAACATCACCATATTGTTTATTTAAATGACCCTGAATGACAGAATCAATAACAAACATACAACAAAACATCACCATCTTGTTTATTTAAATGACCCTGAATGACAGAATCAATAATAGACATGCAACATCTTAAAATATACACTGAAAAGAAATCCTAATTACTCACTTTTGTATCTTAACTAATTTTCTTATTTTAAATATATTTTAGAATAGATATGTGATAAGTATTTTGTTTTGACCCATAGGTTGTAGAACATTTATTTTTTGTTTAAATTGTTACATCTTTTGAGAGTTACCCTCCCTTTATATGAAAATATGAAATGTGCTGATAAAACACATAACATGAGTCAAAGATCGTTTAAAGATATAAATTCTTAAAATTGGTATGCAATAATAGAAAAAAAAAACATAAAAATTTGAATCGCAGATTATCCGTCTATAAAAAATGAAATATGGATAATCTTAAATTACCTCCCTTTCAATTGAATATTGTAACTGTAATTCAGCGTTAACATTAAATATTTCGAAAAATTCTTTTGCAAACGCATTTGTAATGGTGATGCTAGTAAAACATGATGTCAAAATAATTCTTTCTTGCATATTTTAGAATTAGGAACATCGAAAGCTTCACTAATTCGAAGTACTTAATAAAATCCTATATAATCCTATATACCCAGTTGTATAAGTGTTATAATTTATTTCTAGGAATACACATTGACTTAAAAGTTTTAAAATATGTTCATGCAATCAGAGCAGACGATTTACACTCGTTATTTTGCAGTTTAACCGTATCTCTAATCAAGCTCAAAATACACAAAACAATGAGAATATTATTGACATATTCTTAGGTAGGTACTTAGCAATTTGGTTTAGTGTAAACAGTCATAAGTAACAGCAAGGATCGACCATTTCTAACTTAAAAGTCGAGCTCCAAGTGTGATTCGAACCCACAGTGGCGAGAGTCGAGAAGGTATCAAATGCAGCGTGCTTTACCTTTTCACTTACTTTCAACGCAGTATCAAAATAAAAGAAGTCTGTTATATTGCCGTTGAAGTTCAACTCGTACTTTCCTTTAAAAAGTGCGTTAACTATTTACATATTCAAGTTCTCAAAACATTAGTAACATACATTATTTTAACAGATACATAATGTTCATTTAGCAATTCGACTGAATGCAAAAAAAACAGGAAAAAGAAAAGAAACAAAGAAGTAAAGAGACGAGATACAGAGACTAGCAAAAAGTTATCTTCGTCCAATTTCATTGTCACTGGGTAAAGACAAACTCACAGAAAGGCAGATGCCTGCGATAAAACGAGATGTAAACATTTCAAAGAATGTATGAAACAATATCAAGAATATACCCATTATAATCAGCAAGCTAACGCTGGCAAATCAGTGTTTATGTTTTTGTAAATGTTTATTTATATTTATTACATTTGATTGGGATTTCTCCGTGAAAGAATATTCATAATCGCTAAATATTAATAACTAACTCCGAACGCAAAAATAACTAACTGCGACGTTGAGTTATGACGTCAATAACGTGTTGGTGATGCCGACGCCATACGCCGATAACGCTAAATTACATAAAGCGAATGTTTAAAATCATACATATATAATAAATAGATGGTTTAACTGTGATCGATTATATGGAAATCCTTCACTCGATGGTAGGCGTGTGTTATTTTTTCATTCATTCGATTACGCTCGTTCGTGAAAAGAACCACCCGCCTTTCCCTATAATCGACCCCAACAGTTAAATAATCTCTATTTATTGAATGAAATAAAAAACAAGTGTTATATATAGTTTGCACGTGTGTATGGATCGTTAATACATATCTAAAGTAGTTACATGTATTAGGGATCAGCTAGTTCACAAATCGTCTTCACCAGTCCCGCCCTTTTATGTTTGTTGAGTCAACCATTTTGCATTCATTAAGTTCTTTACTTGTATGCGTGTTTTGTTTTTTAATTTCTAAATTGATTAACTCACGGGCGTCTTAAAGTCATTATACAGTGTGATAATAACCATGATAATACCGAGGAAAACAAAGTTACACTAATAATTACAAGAAAATATTGATGCAAAGTATCACAACGAACAGTTGCACAAGAAACTGGGTCCGTATTCATAACGCTTCTTAGCAATATCTTCTTAAGTCAAATTCTATCAGTTTTTTTTTAACAATTTCTATCAGTGTTTTTTTAACACCCTTTTCTTTCGATTAAAAACGTTTTTTTAATATTGCTAATACGGTTATGGATAAATAAAATCTACAGCTAAATATTTATCTTAAAATAGATGTTTTGTAGTGTTCCTGAATAAGGAGATATAAATCTTAAATTATGACAAGTAATATTTTTCACTTAAGGTGCTTCATGAATACGGGCCCAGGAAGAAGGATGCATACGATAAGAAAACCAACCGTGCGGATGTTTGGAAAATATTTGTATTTGTAAAACATATATTACTTTTAAACACATTTATCATGAAGATGTGAGCACTAGATAAATTAGACATCATGAGATAAATTGAACATGCTATTCATTTTGGCATTTTGTTGTATAATATGAATATGATAGACATCTGGGCCCCGTTTTATGAAACAACTTACAACCATTTTCATCGTAAATCAATTTCTTAAATGCTTCACTATAAATTACACTTTTCAAATAAACATTATTTCATTTCGTTTTCTTATACGGGTGATTTTTTTGCACTACGTGCACACATAATTGTCTACGTGCATACATAATTGTCTACATTGAATGCTTTGGTGTACAAAGTGAACGATTTTAAAATGTAAGACTTATCGTCAGATGTTTAATAAAACAGAGCCCTGATCTAATATTTGCAATGGCTTAGTAATTAGAATGTTGTTTAAAGGGACACATGGCAATCTTTTTTTTTCAGTCATTTTTCAGTGGCCTATTTATTCTCCCCGTAATAGGTGGAGCAGGGGCCGGGGAGGACCATTGCCTGTTGCACCGTACAGATATATATATATAACATAGCAACAATGGTATAAATATAGTATATAAGAATTTCTGAGATGCTGTCTGGCTGAGAAGAACAAAAAAACACTGATTCATTATGAGTTTGAGTTCATTCCATATATTTTCAAACGCAGCAAGCTTATTAGTTCGTGTTACAATGCATTGAAGACACTTATAAGACTTTTTAATTATATTGTTAAGATCCTCAATGCATAATGGGCTTTGCAAACGCTTGGCAGAGAAAATATAATATTTGATTTCTAGAAGTATATACACTACTCAACTTTTATAATCGGTCACCCAGGTTTTTTTTGAAAATAACACGAACACTAAAAACTGGAAATCACCGAAACACATACCAATATTTTATTAAGTTTATGAACACGGTTTTAGTCCAATCAAGGCAGATTGTTTTATAAATCGCTAGCGATATTTGTTAAACTACGCCATTTAAAATTTCAAATGAAAATATGAATTATTAAAAAATATATAACTTTTTGAAAAGTGACCGATTATAAAAGTTGAGTAGTGTGTAGCTCTACAGAGGAAAATTTATTTCCAATATTAAATATAAATGATTCTTCTACTAATGATATGTCATTGTTACTTGTTAAAAGCCAAAGTTTCAGTTTGGTGAGTAGAGATGTGTTTCTGCACATGCCCAAAGCATATGAGTTAATGTCTATTATTTACATAATGGACTATCAAGTATGTTAATAATGTTGAAGTTTGGGCATTGAAGTCGCCGGCGAGAAATATGTTTGGGAACGTTGAACACATTGAGGTTATTATAACAAATAACCCTAAGGATTCAACTTATAAACACAAGCATAATAGCATTTGCCTGAGAAACGATATATTAATATTATTTTATTGAAGTGTCACCAAAATCTAATGATTGATTAGGGAGCTTAGAAACATGGTGTTAATGTTTGACATTATACAATAGAGAATGTATGAAAGTAAATAGAAAACATAGCTGTAAAAAGCTTCACATTATAAAGAAAATGGATTCATAACTCATTATAATTTCCAAATAAGCACCAATAAATTGCTTACTGGTCTAGTTATTTGCCAATTATGAAGTTGCACATGTAACAAAATTTAAGTGCTATTACAATGGGTATACAATAAATTGCATACAATGCACATGTAATGATTTTTAATGTTTGCAAATTCTAAGTTATTATATTGTAAACTTTTTTTAAACTACATAATGTTTGATTTTTCTTAAGAATGAGTGTAATCTAGATTTTAAAAGGACCAAAATAACACACAATCGGCTTTTATTGAACCTGTTTTAACGAACAGTTAGTTGCAAATCCTTAAAAATAGAAAGAATCTTAACTTGCATCTCGATTAAACATAGTCGAATTGTCTTAAGCTAATGCTAACTGTTCGTTATGCATGTTGTACATGTTTTACATGTTTTATGTTTTATGTTTTAGCTGTAACTTTAATATACATGCATTGACTTGTATAAATTAGTGTCTCAATGGCCGATATCGGCCCAAAATCTCATATATTTTAATATGTTGTACTGAACGTTGTGTATGACATATGATGATTTGTGACACTTTAATAAACATTTATCTTCTATCTTCTTCATGTAATGATTAGGTATCAGATTAAGGAAATGAAAATCCGAAATCTAGCCAAACTGCTTTATATTAATGAAGTATGCAATTTACGGGTGACACATTTTGAAATGTATAAATTTAAAAGTTGAATATTAATTGTGACATTTATAATCTTCAGGAAAAAAGGGCTATACTCATATTTAAATGGACACAATACTATTATTATGCAGTTTCAAAAAGTAATCGGGAAATGGTGATTTGACAAACAAGTCTGAGTTGTTCTAAAGTTGCTTATGCATGAGGTATATGATTTAATCATGTAGACTTAGTAATTAACAATGATTTTTACTAGTGTACACTGTTCAGTCATTACAATATATGTAGAATTGTTATGATTTTGAAAGAATCTTACAAATAACTTGAATGGAAATTACAGTATTGTTGTCACGAATATAAATTATACCTTAAAGGGACACACGGCAATCTTGAAGTGTTTGAAATGGGTCTCGATTTATATATCCAGTATCATTTTTACTTTTACCCTGGTGTTTAACTGTGATGTGCGCTTTTTTATGTTGAAGGTAATATATGAGTGTCACTTTTTATCGAGTAACGAGTTGCGAGTAACACAACGTGGTTGCGAGTTACAAAATGCGGGTTGCGAGTTACAAGCCAGTTGTTACTTCAAAATGGTGAGTTGCGAGTAAAAAATGCGAGTCCCGAGTTAAAAAAATAATTTAATTAACTAAAATCAATTCAATTATTTTTTTATGAAAATATTAGGAAACACGCGTGTATTTTTGTTAAGTCATCAATTTTAATTTGTATAGGGTTCGTGTTGCTAGCATTTGTACATTTTATTAAATAAAAGTTTAGTAAGATCCTAAAAAGAACTTATTTTTGTCTTAAAGCGTCATATGCATTAACATTAATTATAATTAAGCACCAAACTTCGAATTTTGCTGAGCAAACTATTTCATTAACAATAATTATATCAATTTAATAGTATAGTCAGGGGCGTACCTGGAGCATTTTGAAATGTACGCCAGATATGAGAAGCGTAGCTGCGAACCGAGCAGCGACGCTGCGAGTGGGGGGTAGGTGTGAGAGGGGTTTGAAAATTAGGAGGCAAATGATGCGTTCTCAAGCTATATTTCAGCGTTAATATGGCATTTTGTTTGACACTAGCCCATACGCCCCTCAGCCTTCAGTTTTTATTGCATATTTGGAACTTTTGGAACTTTTATTTTTTCACTTTTTCTGACGAATTGTACGCATTGGCGCACGTGCGTATGCCTGGATACGCGCCTGATAGTGACACCCATTACTTTTCCAGATCGTCCCAGTCTCTTTAAGCTTCCAGGTACAATTTTCCAGATCGCCCCAGTCTCTTTAAGCTTCCAGATACAATTTTCCAGATCGCCCCCAGTCTCTTTAAGCTTCCAGATACAATTTTCCAGATCGCCCCCAGTCTCTTTACGCTTCCAGATACAATTGAATTCAGGTAGACTAGATCTAGAAAATAAAGACTATGAATTTTTTATTTTTATTTAAATGTATTTATTGCTTCTGCAATCATCTATTTCCCTTTATTTCCCTAAAAGTGCAGAAATTCAAGTCTGGTGAAAGAAGCAGTAAACAATCACTTCATGTTTGCCCTGACCATTGGATAAACAGACTTTGAGGATTTTTGCCACTAAAGAACTCATCGATAATCAATAGAGTGATATCACTGATACACTGTTCTGGGTATTGTAGCCCCGTATGGTTCCGGGGGCCCCGTTTGGTTACGGGGCAAAGAGTAGTGCCACTATACATATCCCGTTGGTGGGGAAGACAGAGGGGTAGACCCGCCCCCAAATTCATGTTCGTTTTATCATTTTTTGTTCATGCTCATTAAAGGTCGTCATCATGACCCCTGCATTGTTTCAGGTGCCATCTCGCTCATATCATTAGAGCAGTGGCAGAAAAACTATAACGTGACTCGAGCGTAAATGGAGTGTCTACAATAGAATTTGCAGCAACTCTGCAGTTCAGGGTGAGAAGCTTCTAGGCCTATTCTCCATATTTTATCTCGATGTACATGGCGGATGAGCCTGGCATGTTCATTCCTGTTAGGCGCCATATAACCTTTGATGTGTTGGTGCGCCTTAAAACCCCAATTCAATTCAATTCAAGTTCATTAATTACCTAGTTCATTAATTACCTCAAACAACGCCACCAGTGGACTGTTGTCAGTTTTTCAATTAAGAACATTGTAATGTAGGGATGTTTTGTTTCAAAGAATCCTTCCTCTTTCACCATTTATTTTTTCAATTAGTTTTTCATAATTGTTTAGCAAAAGCCTTTTTCTTAAATTTTGTATAAAGCAGAACAATACTTGTTCTTTTCACCAACAATATATCATGTGGAGTGCGTGGTCCAGTGGAAGAGCGCCGAACTCCAGATCGAGAGGTCGTGGGTTCGATCCTCGCCGCGGACACGTTATTTATCCTTGGGGAAGATAATTAATCCACATTGCTTAGTACTGGTTTTACCCAGGAAGCCATCGATAGTGATTAATCTAAGTTGCAAAAACTTGTTTCGCAATCGATGTAAAAATAAATATGTTTAAACTAAACTAAACAATATATCATACACATTCTAAGACTATGTGTCTACCTATTAAGATGATTTATTATATTATTTTTTGTAACTTAATTTTATTATATTTTTTTTTTTGTAACCCACAATCGCATTTTTTACTCGCAACTCACGTTTTCGGCTTGTAACTAGCAACTCGCTTTTTAGTTTATGCTGATAATGTAATACCAGCCGCTCTTGTAATACCAAATAAATGATATGATAACAGGTGAACAGGGATATTTGAACTTGTAGGCACCCAAACTTAGAGAAGTTTGCTCTGGATCCAATTTTGGACTGAAGTTTCGTCAAGACATACATGATTTGTTGAGTGGGCTTAGTTTTTACACGGGATTTGATATCCACCCCCCTCCCCCACCCACATATTTATACCACCCTTTCATCTCTCATTTGCGCCACGGTGGGAAAGGTGGTAAGTAGTTAATCCCTGGTTCCCTTGGTACAGAGTCCAAACTGTCGTTCTCTCTAATAGACCATAAACCGACTTCACATATAGTTTTTTCGTTTATAAATATATGAGTACTCATTCATTATTAAATGTATTAAATGAGTTGGCAAACTGATATAATGCGAGTGATATAATGCGAGGCTCTTGCCGAGCATTATATCATTTTTGCTAACGAGTTTAATAAATTCAATAATGAATGAGAACGAATGTTAGATTCTATTTATTACATAACTTATAACGTCACATTACGTCAGAAAACGTACGTTAACATGGCGTCCATGACGTCATTAACGTAATGTTCTACCACTAGTGGAATATCGAAAATATTGAATGGTGTTATTACACTCCCACACCATTTGTTATGTGATAAATATAGATATTAAATGGACATAATGCTTGTTCTGACGATTTCTGTACTTCTTTTCGAATTATGTTTTAAAAATCACATTCAATGGAGGCGAGTATTGCATTTCACGGAATAGTTATCATTTCCTCCTAAATGTTATGTATTTGAATGTTTATCAGAATAAAACACCTCAATATAAGACAAAAATTAGATATAGGGCGCTATAGAAACCACAGCGTCCGAACGCAATGTCATCGTATGTCCGCACTGTACTACAAACAAGGAGGCATATTCAATTAATTATACAATGAAAAAGACAAAATACAACAGACAGGGTGGTGAAGACAGGGTTACCGACTTAGGACGGTCAGTAGACAATAATGCCTACAGGTTAATAGAAATGTGTTAAGCCATAGCTAACATTGTGTCAAGAAATGTGTGTACATACTGTGAATATATTTTGGTTGAGGACAATATGTCAGACTGGCTTAAGCCAAATATGTTATTCCTCTATAAATAAAGATATAATTATCATTATTATATAAAAAACAAAAATACAAACGTATACAACTATGCTTAAAGCTTTGAGTGAGACATGGTACACAGATGCAAGTATATAATATTTGGTCTGACTATCACTAACACAAACATGACTCGTATTAAAAAGGTCAGCAACATACATTGGATAATAACATTCGAATACAGTTGGGAATTACTAAATTGGGTAAAGTGGTTCAAGAGTACTTACTTGTTTTTATTCCTGGAAAAACAATTTAATTTCGCCATTTTAAAGTTTAAGTGTATTATTGCTAAATATCTCTTTCGCAAAATCCATCACAAATATTGAGAAAATATGATAATCCGAAGATTAGTCAACCGCATGCGCAGTCACCGTAATATATTTCACGTTAGGGAACGACAGATATTAATTAAATAGTATGTCCTGTGTATATTAACGGGCGTCAAGCAGTGCTGTAGATTTCTTCGACACATGCTGTTAGGTACGGTGTACTGTTAGGGCCATGTTACCATCGCATCTTACCATCGACCTAGGTCGATGGTCGATGATAAGATGCGATGGTAATATGCGATGGTCGATGGTAAGATGCGATGGACCATCGACCATCGCATCTTACCATCGACCATCGCATCTTTCCATCGCATCTTACCATCGACTATCGCATCTTACCATCGACCATCGCGTCTTACCATCGCATCTTACCATCGCGACCATTGACCTAGGTCTTCAGACGATATTTTTCTACGGTAATCGTGAGGTCTTGATCAGCATGAGAATTGATAAGTCGATGGTCGATGGTAAGATGCGATGGTCGATAGTAAGATGCGATGGTAAGATGCGATGGTCGATGGTAAGATGCGATGGTAAGATGCGATGGTAAGATGCGATGGTTGATGGTAAGATGCGATGGTCGATGGTAAGATGCGATGGTAAGGTGCGATGGTCGATGGTAAGATGCTACAACTACTACTATTAATTGCATTTGCATGTTTTAATCATATGTATTAAAGTATTACGAGAGGTGTTCAACTTATAATTGAACCCTTTCATTGTGTAACCGAATCAACTATCTTGAAATTCTCGCCGGGTATGTTGATTTTAATGTCAAGTCTAATGATTCCTTCGATATGAAACATTATATGTGCTTCCTAATGTTGCTGCATCCGTATTTTTGAAAAAGGGTAGAGAATGACATTTTGAAGCAAAAATCTTCAATTATAAAAGTAATTGCAATACAAATTTTAAGACAAATGCTTTTAAAATGTCGTTTAAGGTTATAGTATTCTGATTTGTCCATATCTGAACGTAAAAGAAAGTAATATGCATTTTTTTGAAATTTGTCGGTTTTCAAGATTTCAGCGAAAATTAACATTCAACTATGAAAATAATTAAATTTACGAAAGCTTCTAGTTCGAAAAGTCAACTGCAGGCATTATTGTGATTTCCTGCGCTATAAAAAAACAAGTTTCTTAAAAGAAAAGATAGAAAACATATATAACTTAACATGCAGGGGCAAAACACACACATTTGCAAATAATGATAAAAATAATACAAATTGTATACATCAACAATAACTGTTCATTTTTTTATATCACAAAATATGATTAAAATAGTTCTTTGGTTAATTTATAAAATGATCTGTAACATACGAGCAAACTGTCCTATTATCTGTCAATATATTAATATTGCGGTACAAAGTCGAGCTTTTAATTCAACATCTATATTTTTGTCTTAAAATAAAACATACGATCATATTTAAATTATAAACACAGTTTTAAACAATTATTATATGCATTTAGTGGAATTATTTGGTTTAAGGTAAAACTCCACGGCAACAGCAACATACAGGTTTAAAATTAGAAAATAGGGTACACCTAATTCAAAATGTAATTTAAAACGAACCGCGTGAAATTGGAGATTATTTTTGAATGCATACGTTCTAAATGACAGTTTCACATCATTAAATCACGCATTTTTTATGATAATCACTTCCGCTGAAAAATAACATCTTAAACAAAAGTGTGCAATTATAAGTTGAACACCTCTCGTATACTGATATATTAAATGTCAAATTGTCTTACTGTCCAGAACATCTGTCATCTGTCAAATGTACTCAAATCAATAATTTACACAGACCGTTTGAGAACAAATTACCATTTTATGGTATTGCTACTGATATTCGAATGATACGTAATAAATATATTAATATACATTTTACAGACAATGAGGAGATAAACACACGTTGCATCACGCGTATACTTGCAATTTAAACATACTTTATTGCTTTTATTGTATATACAAGCAAAATGTTTTATTGTATATACAAGCAAAATGTTTGAGCCACAATTTCTTCCAAGATCAAATTCCTACTCTGCGCCTGGACGATTCCGGAATTGAATCGCGCATTTTGAGAATTCCGATAATGCCGCGCATTTTAAAAAGTCTTACTTTGCGCAGAGCAATTCCGGAATTGACCATAATTTCATTTTGCGCATATTATACACGTATATATACATTTTAACAGACGTAGCAAGATTCGTACATACATACATGTATTAACAAATATCAGATGCAAAAATAAACATAGTTATACTCTTCACTTCATAAAAACAAACAAGAGGCCCAAGAGGGCCTGTGGACGCTCTACGGGCTAAAGCTAAAGTTTATGTATAAACTCTTTCAAAAATCATTTTAGTTTAATAATATTTTAATGCAGATATGTTACAATACATCAATTCAACATCACAGTATTCAAAGAAACATATGCAAATGGATTGAACTACAAGTTATTACAACATTAGTTACAGTTCTCTCAACTGTGGCTGAAAAAGTGTACGTGATTATCGGTTGAAATTGTAACAATACATTTAAATATGAACTTGATAAGGAAAAACGAAGAAAAAAATTTACAAATATTTAAACTCTGCCGTGTCATTCTACCACCACGCAATCTCCACCTAAATAACACCCCATATCCCCGTTCAGCTGATAGAAACATAGCGACAGTTGATATAGTGAAAATACAACGTTATATGGATACAAAGTTAAGGATTTTGGAATCGTTTTGTGTTTTTAATATAGTTTTGAACTTGAGTCAATAGAATAGAATTTTCCACGTCCGACCGGAACATGGTGATGATATATGCAACTAGGCTTGGTACTGATCATCCCTGCCAAGATTCGTTGAAATCCGTCCAGGGGATCAGGAGAATTAGTTGGGACAAAGTTTGTGCATTAAAACCTTAAAAGGGCCAAAAATCATTCCATGACAGGTGCAACTAGGCTTGGTACTGATCATCCCTAAAAAGTTTCGTTTAAATCCGGCCAGGGGTTCAGGAGAACTAGTCAGGATAAAGTTTGTGTATTAAAACTTTTAACGGGTCATAACTCCCGCAAAATCATTCAACCGGAACACGGTGACTATATGTACAGCTAGGCTTGGTACTGGTCATCCCTGCATGCAAAGTTTCACTGAAATCCGACCAAACGAAGGCCGTTTCGTCTTAATGAGGCCAAAATATAGCATATTCAGAACATCAAGGTCCATAACTCCGGTGTAAATGATTCAATATGGCTGGTTTTCGAACTTGTCCGAGCTTTTATTGAACACTCTGTTAAGGTTTAGTAACGACCGGATGAAAAATGAAGGCCCTAACGTCTTAATGAGGCAAAATATAGCATTTTTAAATAAATCAAGAACAACAACTCTCCTATTACTGGTCCGATCTAGCTGGTTTATAATCTTGTCTGAGACTTCATTGATAGTAATAATCCGGTAAAGTTTGATTATTATAGGATGAAAAATGTAGGTGTGTGTTCAAAGCATGGATATAAATGTAGGGGTGTGTTCAAAGCAGGGATATAAATGTAGGTTTATGTTCAAAGCATGGATATAAATGTAGGTCTATGTTCAAAGCATGGATATAAATGTAGGTCTGCGTTCAAAGCATGGATATAAATGTAGGTGTGTGTTCAAAGCATGGATATAAATGTAGGTGTGTGTTCAAAGCAGGGATATAAATGTAGTAGTGTGTTCAAGGCATGGATATTAATATAGGTGTGCGTTCAATTCAAGGCATGGATATAAATATAGGTGTGCGTTCAAAGCATGGATATAAATGTAGGTCTATGTTCAAAGCATGGATATAAATGTAGGTGTGTTTCAAAGCATGGTTATAAATGTAGGTGTGTGTTCAAAGCATGGATATAAATAAAGGTCTGCGTTCTAAGCATGGATATAAATGTAGGTCTGCGTTCAAAGCATGGATATAAATGTAGGTTTGCGTTCAAAGCATGGGTATAAATGTAGGTGTGCGTTCAAAGCATGGATATAAATAAAGGTCTGCGTTCTAAGCATGGATATAAATGTAGGTCTGCGTTCAAAGCGTGGATATAAATGTAGTTGTGTTTTCAAAGCATGGATATAAATGTATGTCTGCGTTTAAAGCATGGATATAAATGTAAATCTGCGTTCAAAGCATGGATATAAATGTAGATGTGTGTTCAAAGAATGGATATAAAAGTAGGTGTGTGTTCAAAGCATGGATATAAATGTAGGTCTGCGTTCAAAGCATGGATATAAATGTAGGTGTGTGTTCAAAGCATGGATATAAATGAAGGTGTGTGTTCAAAGCATGGATATAAATGTAGGTGTGTGTTCAAAGCATGGATATAAATGTAGGTGTGAGTTCAAAGCATGGATATAAATGTAGCTGTGCGTTCAAGGCATGGATATAAATGTAGGTGTGCGTTCAAAGCTTGAACATAAATGTAGGTCTGCGTTCAAAGCATGGATATAAATGTAGGTCTGCGTTCGAAGCATGGATATAAATGTAGGTGTGTGTTCAAAGCAGGGATATAAATGTAATAGTGTGTTCAAGGCATGGATATAAATGTAGGTGTGCGTTCAATTCAAGGCATGGATATAAATATAGGTGTGTGTTCAAAGCATGGATATAAATGTAGGTCTGCGTTCAAAGCATGGATATAAATGTAGGTCTATGTGCAAAGCATGGATATAAATGTAGGTGTGCGTTCAAAGCATTGGTATAAATGTAGTTGTGCGTTCAAAGCAGGGATATAAATGTAGGTGTGCGTTCAAAGCATGGATATAAATGTAGGTCTACGTTCAAAGCATGGATATAAATGAAGGTGTGTGTTCAAAGCATGGATATAAATGTAGGTGTGTATTCAAGGCATGGATATAAATGTAGGTATGTGTTCAAAGCATGGATATAAATGTAGTTATATGTTCAAAGCATGGATATACATGTAGGTGTGTGTTCAAGGCATGGATATACATGTAGGTTTATGTTCAAAGCATGGATATAAATGTAGGTCTATGTTCAAAGCATGGATATAAATGTAGGTCTGCGTTCAAAGCATGGATATAAATGTAGGTGTGTGTTCAAAGCATGGATATAAATGTAGGTGTGTGATCAAAGCATGGATATAAAAGTAGGTGTGTGTTTAAAGCATGGATATAAATGTATGTGTGTGTTCAAAGCATGGATATAAATGTAGGTGTGTGTTTAAAGCATGGATATAAATGTAGGTCTATGTTCAAAGCATGGATATAAATGTAGGTGTATGTTCAAAGCATGGATATAAATGTAGCTGTATGTTCAAAGCATGGATATAAATGTAGGTGTGTGTTCAAAGCATGGACATAAATGTAAGTGTGTGTTCAAAGCATGGATATAAATGTAGGTGTGTGTTCAAAGCATGGATATAAATGAAGCTGTATGTTCAAAGCATGGATATAAATGTAGCTGTATGTTCAAAGCATGGATATAAATGTAGGTGTGTGTTCAAAGCATGGATATAAATGTAGGTGTGTGTTCAAAGCATGGATATAAATGTAGGTCTGCGTTCAAAGCATGTATATAAATGTAGGTATGTGTTCAAAGCATGGATATAAATTTAGCTCTGTGTTCAAAGCATGGATATAAATGTAGGTGTATGTTCAAAGGAAACTGAATTTGCATATTACTCATTGTTGACTATAATGCACCAATAATATATTTCAACATATTTAGACCTATATCAGAATAACAACGTAAAATTCAAAGCTGCAAATTGTGTTACCGTTCATTTAAAAATACATGTAGACAAACAGATTAAAATTCAACATGCTATAGCATTAATAAATCGAGGTGTAATCTTAATGTTGGAAACACTGTAAAATTACCGTGCGTCTTTTTAAAAACTATGATGAAACAAGAAATATCACTGTAAGTGACAAATGCCCCCGAAGTGACTTTTGACCTCTAAGTATGACCTTGACCTTGGATCCACGGACCTGGATTTTGTGCGCGACACGTCGCTTGGTTGTGGTGAGCACTTGTGCAAGTAATTTGAAAATCCGTCCAGACATGCAAAAGCTATTGATCGATCACGGTTTGATATTTGTCCTCTAAGTGTGACCTTCACCTTGGGGCCACAGACCTGGATTTTGTGCGCGACACACCGTCTTGTTGTGGTGAGCACTTGTGCTAAGTTATTTAAAAAAAAACTGCAGGGGTTGTGACGTTACGGTCCGGACAGGAAATTTCGTTAAAGTTATTTGAAAATCCGTCAATGAATGCCAGAGTTATTGACCGGAAACGATTTGACAAAAAACTGCAGGGGTTGTGACGTTACGGTCCGGACAGGAAATTTCGTACCTGTTTTTGACAAAACCCAGGTCCGTACCTCAAAGGTCAATGTCACACTTGCAGTTTGCAAGTGTGACATTGACTATTGAGATACGGACCTGGGTTTTGCAAGCGACACATCGTCTTGTTATGGTGATCAATTGTGCCAAGTTAATTAAAAATCCATGCAGGGGGTTTGAAGGTACAGTCCGGACACGAAATGCGGACTGGCGGACGGACGGACAAAATATGAACTGCAAGTGTGACCTTGACCTTTGAGGTACGGACCTGGGTGGTTTTGCGCGCGACACATCGTCTTGTTATGGTGATCATTTGTGCCAAGTTAATTAAAAGTCCATGCAAGGGTTTTGAAGGTATAGTCCGGAGACAAACTGCGGACTGACGGACAGGATGGACTGACGGACGGACTGACGGACAGAAATATGTTGCGATTACTATATGCCCTTTCGAGGGCATAAAAAAAGTGGTATTTCACAGTATGGATTATCAATTTTACTGTTAAAAGCCAGTATTTTATTTCTAACTTAAAACATAATACACCGCATATTAATCTTGCAACTTTGGAGGATTTTAATTCAAATAACACAAAATGTTGCCGACTATGTTTGATTTGGTCTGTCTATCACTAACACACTAGCGGTTCAAGAGTACTTACTTTTTTTTAGTCCTGGAAAAACAACTTAATTTCGCCATTTTAAAGTTTAAGAGTATTATTGGTAAAGATCTCTTTCGAAAATTGCATCACAAATATTGAGAAAATATGATAATCCGAAGATTAGTCGACCGCATGCGCAATCACCGAGTATATTCGACAGATATAAATTAACTATACTGAGCAAAAATAGAAACGTCCCCAACTTTACCCATAGATTTAGACACAATGAAATTATATTTTATTCAATCTTATATGCCAATACCTTTGTTAAAGGCCAGCACTGTCATGAA
The DNA here is from genome assembly GCA_037043455.1 of Cyrtodaria siliqua. NCBI lineage: Eukaryota > Metazoa > Mollusca > Bivalvia > Adapedonta > Hiatellidae > Cyrtodaria > Cyrtodaria siliqua. The sequence continues at coordinate 138,897 of JAWPHD010000889.1, forward strand.
AACAATTTTCTTTGAATCAAACTTGTGAGCAAACTTATTCCCCTTGGTTTGGTTTAAACAGCATTTCCGGGTCTCGTGGTTAAAACTTTGAGTTAACACAGTTTTGTAACATTGAAATAAACAGAGAATGATCTCATCACTACAAAAATAGAGAAAATACGCTGATCTTTTCACTCATTTTTGTACCATACAGCTTTCAAAAAGGAATATTTTCAGATTACCTCCCTTTATAATAAAAATATAGTGATTTCACAATTTGAATAAAACATGTTTTAGCAGCAACAGACAAAATGTGGTTTTTGATGATTATTAATATTGATCAGAATGATTGAGTGATAAGTATAAAATGATGTAAATTTATCTAGATTTGTGTACAAAGTGTAACAAAGTCAACCCTATGTAAATCACAGCTTAAAAGAGGGACGTTTCTATTTTTGCTGAGTATAGTATGTCCTGTGTTTACTAACGGGCGTCAAGCTGTAGATTTCTTCGACACGTTGTTAGGTGCAAATTATGTTTTAATCGCGATGGCGTATTTATAGTAGAACGTCCGCCTTGTTAGCATGAGGTCGCGGGTTCAATCCCCGGCCGGGTCAAACCAAGGGCTTAATAAACATGGTACAAATGGCTCCCATGTCTGGCGCTCAGCAAATAAATGGTGGTCCTTTAACCGTCGAAAATTCTTTTTAATGCCTCCAATAACATCTCGCCATTCAACAAAATGTCCGACCATTAAACGACCGATATACTAGCATCCTCGAAAAATTCAGTATTTCAATAGAAGAAGCAATTTGTTTCAAAATCAGTTAGGCATAGGTCCATGAGATCATACCACATATATATACATTTTTAACAGACGTAGCACGATTTGTACATACATGTATTAACAGATATCAGATGTAAAGATAAACACAGTTATACTGTAAGCTTCACAAAAAATGTGACACACATGAACACGTCAGAATTGCCATATAACATTTCAAGGAGAAGGTGACTAAACATACATAGACATATGTTATGGTCGATGTTTTATATATAATCATATACATGTCATGAGCATATTTGCACATACACATACATTTTAAATACAATCAAAAATACTCTATTACTCTACTGCATTTTCAAACGTGACAAACCACCACCCACAAATATACATGACTATGTGAAAATAAAAATGGTACAATTACACAAAAAACATTACAACTTAGAAGGAGGAAATGAGACATGGAATTAACAAATTACGTCAGATCAATTCATTAGCATTTTCCTTATTTCAAATTCTTTAAAAATATAAACACAGTTAATTTTTCAATTTCTTTTTCCGTTTTGCTGAAAATAAGTTTTTTTAATTTGAACAAGCTCGGTCGATTCCAAAAACACTTTTTATAATATATATTTTTCGGGTGTCTTTAAACAGATCGCAATCTATAAGTAGATCGCACGAGAAAAAAACGAACAGGAAAAGTATTATTCAAGAACGACAGTCAACCACAAAAAGAACACACACATAAACAAAGAACAAATTTAAAGACGAATAATAGGCAGAATAAGACATCACAGGCACAAAAGGGTTGACAATAAGGCAACCGCATTTGAACGGTCAGTGGAAAACAAAAAGGCCGTTGGAAGTTTAAAATGAAATGAAACTCGACTTCAAGTTTGTTTTAAATTATACATATTCTATCTTCTAATGGTATACTTCTAGATCTATGCCACCTACCAGTCTATATCGCAATGCTTTGAGATGAGACAATTAATCTGGCCATCCCTAATCTAAAGTTTGGATATGTTTATGCAATTAAGAAATAATTGAAAATCAAAACTGACAATTTCTTTAAAAAAATATTTCTCTCAATGAACTTTCTAAACGTTCGTGCCAAGACCGTATTTAATTATCATGAAGTCGTTGTTTAATTATACCTAAGAAAATATCCACATCTCCGACACTCTGGTTAAGCCACATGTAGTAAAAACCCATTGAAGAAAATAAATTGCGAACTAGTGTTACCCAAGATACTTTGTTTGGGTAAATATCAGGATCTGTTTTAAGTACATTGTAAATAAATGTGTTATACTTGTTTTCACTACTGTTCTGTTTAAACTCTTTAAACAATATTTGATAATTTTATAACATATATTATTGATAAAGATAAACCTACCCAGAATACTATACACTAAATCAGTTTGCGTTGTACGCTTTACTTTTAATATACGTTTGCAATAAAGTGTGTGGATTCTATCAATATTGTTTGCACTGTGGAAACCTCACACTTCACAAGAATAAATTAAAATGGGCAACATAAGCTTATCAAATAATTCCAGTCTTTGAGTGAATGAAATATCTGTAATGTTAAGAAGATTTAGTTTGAATATTGCTTTTTGTGTTTTACCCGCTAACGTTAATTGCGTTTCACCGAAAGAATCTTCTTGGGTAAAAACAATTCCAAGATAAGTACTGATTTCACAATTTCAATGTGTACGCCATCGAAAAGAACATTTAAATTACATGGTAACAATCCAGCTTTTCTGAACACATTTATTTTCGTTTTTTTAACATGTTTAACATTCACGTTTATCTTCCATCTCTCGCAATAATCAGACAGAATAACAAGACCTTTCTTGATACAGACAACCCTATACTAGTTTCTGTTTCACTGTTTAACAATATTAATTGAGTGGTGACACCGCTAAGTCAGTTGTATAATGTAATTGCTGATGTTATGAAGACCCAATCCAAAAGATAACCTCACATAGATCAACATCGGCTAAAGCGACATAACCAGTCGAGTCCACAAGGGAAATCTCTAATAAAATTACTGTTTGACTTTCTTTTCTTATGATTTCACAAAAATGTATATACATATGTATCTGTTTGGTTGACAATGTCCATGATACGTTTAGAACGGCCAACTTCACATTTGTTTATCGTTTATCTTATTAGCATTTTACATACTTTCTTTGATGGTTTCTGTTACCAAATATAGCATAAAACGTGTTAGTGTATTTTGAAGCGATTCTACTGTTTCTAACGAACCCGGGTCTTCCGTAAATAATGATCGATTCAGCGGTTTTACAGCCATGTATAATACTCTTATTTCACGCGTCGGCCATTTTGATTTCAAAACGAGGCTACTAACGCAAACAAAACATAGCAGCGTATCACTGTTGCGTGCCGATGTGCACGAATGATTCGCGATATAACACCAAAGATGTGTCATTTCATAGCTTTCCGGCTGATGATGCAAGAAGAAAGGAATGGGTCGTTAGAGTACGACGTGACGAAGGACAATATTTCCAGGTAATTGATGAAAAACACAAAGGGCGATGAAGAAGAAGCGCTTAAAAATTTACGTTTGTTTACATTATGAAACATGACCAAATCTCTACAGTATGCTCAAAGAAGTATATCTTTTTCCTGTGCAAACAATCCCTGAAAAAAAATAATATCCTTCGTCTAGGTTGGTCGGAGCCTAAGATTTCCTCGGCGTGGTAAACAACCGAATTATATTAAATACTTACTCATTTAGTCTGCAAGATACTCATTTAGTCTGCAAGATAGATAATTCGTCTGCAGAAAGATAATTCGTCTGCAGAAAGTTGACCCGATCTTAGCTGGTCTCAATATAAATAATAACCACAACACTTATTGATAGGCGGCATGGCCTAATGGAAAGAATGCTTGCTTGTCACGCTAGCGGACAGGGTTCGAGCCTGGATAGATGTACTTTTTATTTTTTTACTATTATTTTGTAATTTTTCTTTATATTAATATTTCATTTGCGCATGTATACATACACTGTTCAGCATACAGATACACTTGCTTTGGCTTCACAATCATAAGACTCTAATTATACTGGGGTGACATTACAAAAATGACTACATTCAGTGGCTCACTCCATGGAGACATTACAAGCGATATGATATTACAATCAAAGTGCTGAAAGCACTGATGGACTTGGGGCTTTGGAAATTGAACAGTTATGTTGAGTGTTCATGGTGTAAGTGCATTTATGAACATAAGTTCTGTGTTCTGTGTCGAATTTGGTTCTGTGTTGACAAAACTGGCGGAAAGCGTCTTCTTGAGTTCGAAGGGATCAGATTGTAATTATTAAATTCCGACGCTTGCACCGGATAGAAATATGGGCCGTATGAGTTATTTTTTTGGAAAAATACATCTAATTTTATTATTGTTTACATATTTTTTTTTATTGTGCTATGTATTCCATCATTTATTAATTTGGAGCAACATTATTCATATCTGTACAAAGCCGGATTCGAAAAAAATCTTCTCCACTCGATTAATAGTGATCGCGGGTCATGAAATTAACGCGTGATCAGTTCAATCTATTGCGTCTGAAATGCCGCTTCTACAGCGTAGTAATACAATTTGTAAATTCTGCAAATTATAACATTTTGACGAAGACTTTCTTTAAGATTGTCTCCATTAGGTGACGGATGTTCCATTTTCCCGCTGATATTGCAAATGTTTACCTCTATTATTTTTTGCTAAAAAAGAACTACTTTTGCTCGGAAGCCTTGGTCCTTTCGATATTAATATGCAAATGAGCTACTTTATCCCAGGTTTGCAAAGCTGGATGTACGGGGTTTATAATATTTCGAGATAAAATATATCATCTTCTTTCTTGTCTTAGTAGAAAAAAAGTATAGGCCCAAACATCACATTCTTCAATTTTCTTTCCATTTCCCACAGCTTATTTACGATTTAGATGGTATTTGTCTGATCCGGAGAACTATTTCTTCTCTACACAAGGCCAGGGCCCCTATGAATATGCATACAGTGAGTGGGATGTGTTTTTACCTCTTTTATGCGAATGAACACCCAATCAAATGACAGCTGACGCTCTGTCTGTTAGCGTAGTGATACAATTTGTCAGTGACGATCTGTTGGGCTTCTAGCGTGCTCGAATTTTGCCTTAAAAGCCCCTAGTCCAAAAATGGGAAAATAACAGTTTATGGAAATTTAACGTGTTTGACATGAAGTATATTATTTGACATGATTGAAGTATATTATTAATAATTCTAATACACCCGCACTATATAGCCTAGTATAAAATATCTCGTTATATTGAACGATATATCACTGTAACGTTTGCAACGTTAGGAGAATAAGCATTGCGCATTGCGCATTCCGCATTGTAACGTATGCAACGTTAGGAGAGCAAGCAAAGCAATGCGAACGATTTCAGATGTGTGCGTTATTTTCACATTTTAGGGGTATTAGAATAAAAATAGAACATCGTTTACGGTGAATTATCTATAATATATCACGGTTTGTCGTTCAATTGTAAACAATAATTTCACGAGCCCGAATAATTTCACTCGTCCTTCGGGCTCGTGAAATTATTGTTTACAATTGAACTCCAAACCGTGATATTATTATATCGTTTATTCAGAATTTCCAATAGGCCATGAGACCTGTGAGGATACAACATGATATACATAATTACAATTGATACAACAAATGGTGCAGTGATTACATGTAAAATGTGTACAAATAAATACCACACACGCACGCACGCACGCACGCACACACACACACACACACACGTACTCCAGTACAATTTTTTTTTTTTTTGTCATGTCAGTGTTATATACTCAGAACAATAGTTATCGTAGTATTTGTGTGGAGAAGGTGACATATATGTCAATCATAATTTAGTATTACTGATGAAAATATTCCAAACATTTTGACTATTAATACAATTAACTGGATTAAGATGCATTTGGAATTATTATTGTTGTTTCACATTTCATATAAGTCATGTAAACTTGAAACTTTTCATTGGAGGTTGTGTTTAGCTGAATATTTCATTTTTCCTTATCTCAAAAGCTTTAAAAACGAAAACACTAAGGCATTTAATAATTTTTTCGTTTTGACTTTGCATAAGTGCTAAAAATGTAAACATACTTGGCCTTTTCCAATAATAGTTCTTTATATATGCTTGTCTTATCTGATTATATAAACTGCATTCAATAACAAAATGATATTCATCTTCTAATTTACCACATTTGGTACATTTACGTTCATTTAAAGGTATACTATATGGTTTATGCCATCTTCCAGCTTCTATTTGTAAGTTGTGAGATGAGAGTCTTAATCTAGATAGTGCAATTCTATATTTTTCTACATTTACCATATACAAGTACGATTTCAAAACAAAATTATCAAAAATTAAAGTATAAGTATTCGCTCTACTTGAGTTCCGAAGACGAGAATGTAGGTTTTGAATGAAACAATCATTTAATCTTTGTTTTACATTATACAAAAACAAAGCGTTATCTCCAACACCTTGGGATAACCAAGCGTAATGAAAACCAAGAGAAGATAATAATTGTTTTAATAACGTTACCCAGTTCTTTTTATTTGGGTGCAGGTCAGCATCACTTTTCATCATATTATAAACCAGTTTTACAAATTTATTTTCACCAGACGAAATTATTTTTAACCAATACTTGACAATGTTAAAATACCTCTGTGTGACAAGATTTTTTCTTCCTAATTCTCCATAGATGAAATCATTTTGTGTACTCCTTTTTACATTTAGCACTTTTTTACAAAACAGTGTATGTACTCTTTCGATATTTAAAGCCGAAGTAAAACCCCAAACTTCGGATCCATAGTTTAGTATCGGGCTTACAAGTTTATCAAATAAATCAAGTTTGTGTTTGACCGATATATTTGTGAATCTATATAGATATTTATTTAATTTAAAAATAGCCTTCAATGCTTGGCCTGCTAAAGTAATCTGTGTTTCGTTGAACGATCCGCCTTGTGTGAATACAATCCCAAGATAACAAAAAGATTTAACTATTTCAATTTCAATTCCTTCATACAAAAATCTTAAATTCCTAGGTAATACCCCCGCTTTCCGAAAAACCATTACTTTTGTTTTTTTAGTATTTACGTTTAATTTCCAACGTTTGCAGTAATTTGCTAAAATATCAAAACCCTTTTTAAACCCATTTGGCGTTTCAGAAAAGATCACTATGTCGTCAGCATACAGTAATATAAACATTTTCATAGTGCTAATATCAATTCCTTCAAAACCGTTATTTACAAAGTCTTCTTCTAAATCATTTAAAAACATTGAAAATAAAAACGGCGATAAACACTCACCTTGACGAACCCCTAATGTACATGTAAATTCATCACTCAAACAGTTGTTATATTTTATCCTTGATTTTATTGAGTTATACATTGATTTTATAATGTCAAGTATTTTGCCCCTTACCCCTAATTTGATAAGTTTAAACCATAGATTTTCACGAACGACATAGTCGAATGCCTTTGTGAAATCAACAAACCCGCAATATAATTGTTTACCAGTGTTAATCATATGCGTTATAACTCCGTGCAGTACAAAAATATTGTCAACCGTACTCATATGTTTACGGAAACCAGCCTGAGCCTCAATATACACATTATACGTTTCAGCCCAATCATTTAACCTGTTATTTAGCACACGTGTGAATAACTTACCCAAAGTACTCAGTAAAGTAATGCCACGATAGTTTCCAGGATCGTTAAGGTTACCTTTCTTGTGTAAAGGAATGATATAACCCTCAGACCACATGTCAGGAAAATGTCCAGATTTAAATATTTTATTAAATAATAATTTTAAGATTGGAGTCAGTGTATTTTTACCGTGTATACAAAATTCATTTAATAATTTATCAGGTCCTCCCGATTTTCCATTCTTTAATTGACTTATAGCACATAAAATATGGGCGTCGGTAATCTCATAATTAAGCTCATCAAACATAATTTGTAATTCACCTCCCATATACATTTCATTAAAATATAAAATGTCTTCATCCGATATATTAAACGATAATTCACAGTAAACGATGTTCTATTTCTTAAATATAATATCAGTGGTCATGGTAGAAATAAATGTAGTATGCATATCTCATGGTAGTAATTCAGTGGCCATGGTTGTAATTAATGGGGTATTCAGTGGTCATGGTAGTAATAAATGTGGTATTCAGTCTTAGTAATATTAAATGTGATATACAGTGGTCATGGTAGTAATACTTGTGATATACAGTGGTCATGATAGTAGAAAATGTGGTAAAGAGTAGCCATGATATTTATACATGGGATGTACTTTGGTCATGTTAGTAATCAATGTGGTATGCAGTGGTCATGGTAGTATTACAATACAAGGATCCTGGTACTTGTGCGATTGACTTTGTGAATATCATCAACAAGTAAGTAGCCGCTTCAGCCACATGCAATGACAGGTTACAGATGAAGCTATGCGCTATTTGCCAGTGTTAATAAGAATGGTATGGAACATGGTAGTCATTGCCCAGTACAAGACAATCCCCTACACCACCAAACAAACCATCCAATCGATTCATAATTCATAATTTAGAAGAGCAAAAGGGTGCTCACATAGAAAACAGACAAGGACAAGCATAACTAAAGATTAAAACCACCACATGGAGTTCCATCCCCCAAATATGGAAAGATCCATATTAAACAAGAGCTGTCGAAAGGACAGCATGCTCCGCTATTCAAATAAATACTGATAAAGGTCACTGAACTTGTTTCATCAACCATGGTGTCAGTTCATTCACAAGGTCAAGTCTTAATGTGGAGGTTAGGTGATGGTGAGGGGAGGGTGTAGGTGGTACGGGGAGGGGGTGGTCAGTAAACATATACTTAAGTATACCAAATATCAAAGCAAGACCTTCAATACCCCAGAAAGAATATGAACTTGAAGTGGGTGGTGGAGTGGAAGAGAAGTGTTACTGAATAGGAAACCCCCAGAAATAATACAATATTTTCATTGGAGGAGTCTAGGTGGAGTGACCCCCAGATTAATAATACAATATTTTCATTGGAGGAGTATAGGTGGAGTGTGTGTGTGTGTGTGTGTGTGTGTGTGTGCGTGTGTGTGTGTGTGTTTGGGGGGAGGGGGTGGGGTCTGGAAGAGAACAGGTTGCAGACATGGTAACTGAAGAGAAACCAAAAACACTAGAACAAATATTTGTCTATTTATCTGGGGTGATGGTGGTGGCGGTGTAGGAGTGGGGAAGGTGTGGGGTTTATGGGGCTAATGACATCTACAGGCTTGCCATTGTTGTTTGATGTACGCAGTGAGTTTCATTGAAATACATCAAGCTGCTTAAAAAACTTAAACTGAAACTTTAAGTTGAAGAAACAAAATCTGGCTAAAATGAAATAAGTTATGAATCATGTAAGTGTTGACTCTGATGGCACTTGTCAAGCTCCTTTGATATATGGCTAGTGGGTATTGAAATAAATGGACTTGCCAACAAATAAAATAAACTAAATTCTAAGACGAAAACTAGGCTGCACCTTTTCTAAAATACAATACAGAAAATATTTATACAGTAAAAGGGCCATAATTTTGCTCAAATGCAATATAGTGTAATGGAACATGTGTCTATTAGCATCCATGCTTTAGTGAAGTTGTATTAATAATTAACAATCACCTATTGAAATACAAGGACTTGTCTAAAAACCTTAACCAGAATTTTGAAGTAAAAAACCCACATAACTTTGCTTAAATGCAATACAGAGTTAATATGGAACATGTGTCTACTAGTGCCCTTGATATTCCAAGCTTAACTGAAGTTTTGTTGACGTACGACTTTCAGTTGTTAAAATACACGGACTTGTCAAAAAAGAACTTAAACCAGAAAATCAAAGTAATAAAAGGGCAATACTTTTGCATAAATGCAGTACAGAGTTATGGAACATGTGTCTACCAGTGTCCTTGATGGTACTGATGACATATTTCAAGTTTGTTTTACTGACCAGTGGTTGCTGAAATAATTGGACTTGGCCAAAAACGGAAAACCAACGTCGACGCAGACGTTAAGTAGATCTACAACAGCTCTTCTTGTCCTACGAATAGTAAAACTTTTATTTTCTGGCTTTCAGAAATACAAAAACAATATTCCGGCTGAAAGGAAAATCCCAGGTCCCCGCCCCTTACCCCCACCCCCTCCCCCAGAAATCAAAATGATTGGTCCCTTACATGTTACACTTCGAAGACTCTGTTTTTTCTCTGTATCGGATATCGTTCTTCTTCTTCTTCTTCTAGAAGTATCGTTGTTATTCTTCTTCTTTTTCTTTTTTTTTAAAATATATATATGTTTTATGTATGCATTTTTAATTATTTGTTTTACTTTAAAAACCTTTATTGGGGACATATGAAACCACGACACAGAGATAAGACTTAGGTTTTTACGGTTGTGAAAACACAAAAGTTCAGGGATATCCTTAACGTGCACGGGGATGGCTCTCCCTGCAATGGGATCGACGGCTTTATACTCCACTTGAAAGAATGCATACTTTCAAAATACTGCGGGAGTGTGTTTTAAAAATCTGAGATGTGACCGCACTTGGAATCGAACCCGAGACCTTTTGAAAGAGTGGCAAAAGAATGCTAACCATTCGGCCACCGCAACTTTATGTCATTAAACATGTGTTGATAATGTTACATGTATAAACGGCTAACGCGCTACAAATATCCGTATTTGCTACTGACTAAAAAAACATTCTACGCGTATTCAGCTATATATGGCGTAATAGTACAGCGTCCGACTCGCGTGCGGGAGGTCTTGCGTCCAAACTATGACCGGTTCATACTAAAGACTTCATAACCTATACTGCGTTGATGAGCCGTTAAACAACATTCAATTCAATTCATAAAAAGGGTATTTGTAGCTCATTTGCTTGACTCTAAGCCTATAAAAGGCAGTGCTAGGACTTTTTGACCCGGTATCAGAAAAAAATGTGATTGAGTGTGGCAGTACTATAAATTTGAGCATGCGTTGTAATTCAGTATATAGAATTATAACCAGATAACCACACTCCATTCAATTTAATGCTTCTTTTTCAAATGTTAATACTTATTTTGTTTAGTTTTATATTTTCAGTGTTACTCAAATAAACATGTCACCCTACATGTCGCTGAATATTTAAATGTAATATACATTTCTTGAACGTTCTTGAGATTAAAATATACGCTTCGTCGAAAAAGGAAGTATTCTGTAACTAGCACACATGCTAGATATCAGAGACGTAATAACATAAAGATGGGAAACTTTCTGTTTCAGATAGGAAATTCTCGAAATTTCACAAACTTCCTGTGAAGACATGACATGTCATTTCTTAAAAAAGAGTGCAAATGGTCTGTATTAAACGAAAATGATAGTTTGAATACATAGCTATTTGTCAAATATTTCTATATTGTCAAGGAAATATTAAAACATATCGATATAGAATTGTGTTACTTTTTGTTCTGTCTATGTTGTAGATCTTATAGAACATTGTAACTGGATAGAACTTGTCATTTCCCCAACCGTTCATTACGTGGTCCCGCCTTAATTCCATTAAGCGATGGGAAAGCTTATATTAGGAGGATTTTATAACGGATATTTCGAAAATAAAATATGTTAAAAACCTGTTTAAAATTACCTTTTAAATGTTTTAATTTTACAATATGCAAACTTTTTAAGCCGAAATTAAGGTTGTATTTCATACAGCAGCTAACCCCATTTTCGCTTCTTGGAGAAGGGGTTGGATGGGTATGAAAGTTAATACTGGGACCACGTAATGTTTTCTGCAACAGGTCTCAAATTAAATACAATAATAATGTTGTGTGCATTGATACATTTATAAACTTTCTGTCTGAATTAAATAAAAAAAACACGAAGAACGAGATTTTGCAGTTTTACTTTTTGTCGTACGAGATTATGTGAGATTTGAGTAAGTGCCCAATCTGTCTTTTTGGATTTCTTACGATAGCAACTAGATTCACCATTAAAAGCCTCCAAATGGCCTGCCTGCATAACATATGTAATAGGTAAAAGAGACTGGAGGCGATCTGGAAGAAGTATGTGTATCAATCCAAACACGAATAAAACCATCATTATTTTATAATAAGTAGCCTTTATGCACAATTGTTAGCAATATAATCTCGGTTTATTAATATTGATGATTTAGCAACACAAACCAGGCGTCGTGTTTTGTAGGCAAAACATTTTCATAAAAATCATTAAAACGAACGTAACTATAGATATAAAAATCGAACAGCAAAATGGTTGACAATAGGGCTACCGCCTTGGAAGGTTCTCTGGCAAAAAAGGCCGCGGGGGGTTTAAACCAGGTTCTAGGGTGCACTATACCTCACACTTACCGTACCATCAACCCAATAAAACGCGACAGTGTAAATAAAGAAATCCCCGCCATGAACTATTCTCTAACTAACAAGGCAGCATTAATAGGCTCGTGTATATATAAATACAAAAATAACGCAATAGCCTAGAAAGTCACATGCGGCTTATGTTAATGCATATGTACATTTCATATTTAACTGGAGGTATGTACATTTCATATTAAACTGAAGGTAACATGCGGCTTATGTTAATGCATATGTACATTTCATATTAAACTGAAGGTAACATCGGCTTATGTTAATGCATATGTACATTTCATATTAAACTGATGCACATTATAAGGGTTTTCTATGCTTTTGGAATCTTTCTTTCAGATCACCTCCAGTCCCTTTCAGCTTGCTTTTTTTAAACTTATGCTTTGATACAGTTACACCTTGTTTCACTGTTTCCTGATATGTGTGGCCCTTTTTAATATATGCCCCGACCTTAAAATCTGAATCATATTTGTAGACAACCAGGGAAGTAAACCTGTAAAGGAATTTATTGGGAGTCTCAACGACTTTGACCTAGTGATGAGAGCGTGTAAGGGAGTGAACTGTGTAATGCATATCGCCAGCGTCGTGGATGTCCGGATGTTCCCAGACCGACAACTGTTGGAAAAAGTGAATGTAAAAGGTTAGAACGAATGTAGAAAATTATTTCAAGATACGTAAGATGAGGATAGAAGGGAATGCTTCTGTACGGAAGCGTATTCGTGCCTCGTCTTGTACTTCTGGTATAGCTGTGATATACGATGTCCGGTTGGGGCCAGATACAATGCGACATTCGACAATGCGACATCGCGACATTGCGATGCGACATTGCGATACGACAAATCGAAATTGCGATACGACAAAACGACATTGCGATATGACAACGCAACATAATTGTCACGATGTCTTATCGCAATGTCGTGATGTCGTATCTCAAGTCGAGTTGTCGCATTGTCGGGTGTCGCATTGTCGTGCACGACAACATGACAGTATGTCGCATTGTCGTAATGTCACCGACGACGTGATATTCTTTCAATTGTCGTAATGTCGCCAACGACACCGCGACATTATGATAATTGAAAGAATGTCGCGTTGTCATTGGCGACATTACAACAGTGCAACATAATGTCTTGCTGTCGTGGGTGACAATGCGACACCCGACAATGCGACAACTCGACATTTTGACATTAAGATATGACATCGCGACATAATTGTCGTGATGTCGTATCACAATGTCACGTTGTCGTATCACAATTTCACATTGTCGTATCGCAATGTCACGAGGTCGCATTGTCGAGTGTCGCATTGTCGCCCACGACAATGCGACATTGTATCTGGCCCCAACCGGACACCGTAGTGATAATATCATAGCGTATGATTTTATAGAATTTGTATAGCTAATCTGACAAATGTATTTCCTTTTGAGACGGAATTGAAAGTTTCATGAATGTTCATGAATGTAACATAAACTACGATGTCCGGTTGGGGCCAGATACAATGTCGCAGTGTCATGGTGTCGCAGTGTCGTGAGCGACATTGCGATATTATGTCGTATTGTCGTAATGTCGCACAATACGACATTATTTCAATTGTCATAATGTCATGATGTCACGATTTCGTTGGCGACATTACAACAATTGAAAGAATGTTGCATTGTTTTGGGCGATATTACGACAATACGACATAATGTCACATTGCCGTGCGCGACAATGCGATGCCCGACAATGCGACATCGCGACATCGTGATACGACATCGCGACATTGCAATATGACATCATGACATAATTGTCGCGATGTCGTATCGTGATGTTGTATCGCAATGTCGAGTTGTCGTATCGCAATGTCGCAATGTCGTATCGCGTTGTCGGGTGTCGCATTGTCGTGGGCGATACAATTATTGTATCTGGCCCCAACCGGACACCGTAATAGACCGATCAGTACATAATGTAAGAAAGGGAAACAATAAGACATTATACGAATTACACATATTAAAGGTAGCTAGCTGGAGGGGAAGGGTTAACGTTGTTTTATGACGTCTCATTTTTACCCCTAAATTATTGTATTTTGTCATAAGATCCGTGTAATTATTGTATGTTGTCATAAGATCCGTGTAATAAATCGGACACATATATGCTTGTTTAACAAAATGATACAAATCGGGCACATAAATGCAAGATAAATGCTTGCATTAACAATTTTTTCTCTTTTATGCCACTGACCGCTCCAAGGCGGTAGCCCTATTGTCAACCCTTTTTGTGTTTGTGATGTCTTATCTTGCCTTGTATTCATCTTTAAAGTTGTTTTTTGTTCTTTGTTTCTATGTGTGTTTGTGGTTGACTGTCGTCCTTGAATGCTACTTTTCCTGTTCGATTTTTATATCTCCTTTTATTGGTACAAGAAATAATCGTGGTTTTGATTAGATGAATACTTACCAATTTAAAAAAAATACATTTGACAAGGTGTGTGTAGCTGCGACAAACATAGAAAACGTTTGTACAACCTGTTCAATGGTATCACAATCAGACAAATATTTATTTGAAATAAAACAAAATGATCAACTATTTAATCGGAGTTATAATAAAAGGAATTCTGACTGAATTAGACAACTAAGTTTGACAAGGAGCATTTAGTTCCGAGAAGAACATACAATGTTTATTATTTCTCATCGTTATCCAAATTATTACACAATTTCAAAAACTGAAATTGGCAATGAAAGAATTAGCGAACGATTAAACATAAAAGTATGCGTTCTTAATTCATAAGAAAATGGAAAAGGCGGTTTCATATATACCTCCGAGTAACAGCCTAGTTTCATTATACCTCATATAAAACGCCCATGCTAAATCCCCATATACAACAATCTGTAATGTCTTACTATCTTACCTGAGGGTGATAGTACAGGTGATAGTAAATCGCAGTGATAGTAAAAAAATATCACATGCGCAGCTTTGATGCGCGCTGGTTTGATGACGTCATCGGCTCAGTATGGTGAAATTGTTAGTTTTAACTCATCATAACTTCAAAAGTACTTGACCGATTTCAATAAACTACCACTCGTTTTCTTAGTTAAGTTACTCCCAATCGAGCGATATACTTTCATAGCTTCACTGCGCATGTACCGTTTTCACTCAAACATGCAGTGGGGCAGTCTATCCGGCAAAGTGAAATCTGTACAGAAAATGAATCTTAATTTTGGGGATTTCGGTATAATAAAATAAATATCATACTCATGAGCAGATGAGAGCGAGGTAGTAAGAATGTTCACCCTTCGGATATTGATTATCACCCTCGGCTTCACCTCGGGCGATAATCATATCCTCAGGTTGAACATTCTTACTATCACCCTCTCATGAATGCGATATTTATATACAAAGGCCACTTTCCCATCTTCCTATCTTCCATTTTTAACATTTTATTTATGAAAGAAACGTTTAGTTTAATAGAAATATATATAGAGATAGGTAGAAGATAGAAAAAAAGAGAAGAATATATTACGAGTATAGTAAGAAGTACATCTATGGAAAGTGATCGTTACTAATTAACCATTTATCTCTATTTCGCAAATGTCAGAAAAGCATCATTTGGTATTAATTTGGTCAAATTTGTCCTTAGAGAACGCAATAATTTCACCTTCTTATCTTACCTTTACTGGCCATTGTACATAGCTTGAATGTACATAGATTTTCACTTACCGACTTTATGATTTGATTTTATTTATAAATGTGGAAAAGTTACTACACAAAGAATCATGACAAAAGACTCAAATTATTTGTATTGCAGAGTCACTCCTTTAGGTAAAATCAGAGGTAAATAGAGTTTAATAACCAGTGTTTTTGAGATACGGGAAATATCTCCCGAGGTTGAGAAATGGCCCCGATATAAGAACTCGTGCTCCGCACTCGTTCTTATATCGGGGTCAATCGGCGCACAAGTTCTTATATCGGGGTCATTTCTCTACAAAGGGGGATATTTTCAGTATCTCAAAAACACTGGTTATTAAACTATATATTACATAATTTAAAATGATATTTTATCAATATTTCTAATGATGCACGCCTTTTTTACACCAGTTTGCACGAGAACGCCAAGACGACGTGTGGGAGATATTTCAGTAGTAGAGCAAACGAGTAGATATAACTTTTCTATTCCCAGTATTTCCTATACAAATCACAGACAAATAAGTAATATTTAGTCATATCATAAGTATAGTAGGCACTGTTAATCCAAAATTAGGACAAATTTGTCTCCTTTAAATATTTCTGTTTCATTCCAACATGCTTCTGCTATAAATATCTTGCTTCAAAATATAGATCCTGCAGTTTTCACACAAAACTCCACTTTTATTTCAGGGACGGAAGCTCTTTTAAATGCATGCACACAGCAGCGTGTGGAACGTTTTATATACTGCAGCTCAATAGATGTCATACTGGGTAACAATGACATCATAGACGGTACTGAAGACTCTACATTTACACCGTCATCGTTTGCAAAGCACGACTACGCTGAAACCAAACACAAAGCTGAATTGATGGTCCTACAGGCAAATGGTGAGAATGAGCTACAATGAAGTCGTGATATACGGTATATATTGTGCGTGTGTACCCAAAAGTTACATTATAATAATTATTTTTTCTCCTTTTTCGCAAGTTGTTGAATGATAACCCCTGCCGATATTTGATTAACCAAACATCTCAAATCAGTTGGTATCATCTGCCATACAGCAATTAAAAAACTAAATAACCACAAATAAACACTTTCATGACATGTATCAATTTCCCATACAACTTTGTAATTTACGAAATATTGCTGAAAGTTATCATCGAATTTACTTCCTCATTTAGCTATGTTTTTTCAGTCTATTTAGATACTACTAGTCTATAAACCAGACTAGATTACAGACTAGAAATTTATTATTTCACCAAACATTCACCTGTGCATTTTAAGTTTTGCTGTGACAGGTCTATGATTGTCGCTTGTTTGGATAAAAAACACATGCGCAGTCGATCAGTCTATATGCAAACATAACTAAAGTTGACTGCGTTTTTGTTACAGGTCCGTCTATGACGACTGTGTCCCTCCGGCCTACCGGGATGTACGGCGAGCAGGACAGACACTCAGTATCAAAGGCTTTGGAAATAGCATCGCAAACTGGATTCTACTTAGATTTTGAACCTGATCATGTTCGACATGAGCATGCATATGTCGGTAACGTTGCCTGGATGTTTATTTGCGCGGAAAAAACCATGTTCGAATCTGCGGCCAAATGTACGAATGTGGAAATTACAAACACAATTGGCGCGAATACGTTTTTCGCCATTGACGACACACCGCTTTTGAGTTTTACAGATTTAACGAAACCGATTTATGAAGCGTGTGGATTGAAAAGGGTTCCGATTAAGTTTCCGCTTGTACTGTATTTTGCGTATATTGTTTATTTTTTACTGGTGATTCTAAGACCTTTTGTTGATATTAATTTCTCCTTTGGACCCGCTGTTCTTCGGACGCATAATATAAGTATGAGTTTGAGATATGACAAAGCAAGGAAGATGCTAGGGTATACGCCTCTATACAGTTTCCAGGAGTCTATGAGAAGGTCCTTACAGTTTTACATGAGTTTAGGGTATGCCAACAGACACAATAAATAAATGAGAATACGAAGTAGGCCTGAATACTTACTACTGGTATTACGTTTAGATAAGAGGTTTGAAGGTTTTGTAAAATTGTGTATACTTTTGCAGTTGATAAGGGGTAAGTGGGCAGAAGCAAACACACATCTGAAAGAGCTCCACAAAATACATAATTCGGCTACGTTTCAATTGAATCTAAAAAGAGAATAACATTGACATTCATGTGAAGGTGATCATGAATATTTGACCACAACGAAAACTGAAATTCAGTCTTAAAAGACAACTATCCAAGTAAATAAATTAGCATAATATAAGTAGTTTAGGAGCTTTAGTTTGAATATTTTTTAGCTGATGTACTACTTATACCTTCAGGAAAGGCGTCCTTCTTTGATTACGACCGGTGATGAAAAACACATCTACATCGGATATCATTTAACGCGCAAATCATAGTTCATATTACCCCCTCGCTAACCCACTCCTCTACAGTACACACCCTAAAAATAATTGTAAAATGTGTGTAGCGATGTCTTGAATACGACGACGAAGTAAAACACAAACTTTAAAGAGTTTATCCAATTTGAAATAAAAAAAAGCACACATTTAATTAGAACTGAATGTGGTAACAGGTCTTGTATGTGTTGTCAAGGGAGATTTTGGTCAAGATCAAACAGTATCTGAAATGCAGTTTCAGGAAATTTGACATTTTTAAATTTCTTTATACAACCCTGTTGTACTAGAAGTGAACCCTCGCAAATGTGGAGCACGTTGGATTTTCTTACCAAATTTTGAAGGAGTGTGACAATGAGTAAAATCAGCGAAAATTTACACAATCACTTTAGTGAATGGTATCTGACTACCACAAATCTTGGTAGGACTGTTTGTACCTTACAATCTTTATTAAACTTGTTAAAAAGGTAATTCTGGATTTACGGTTGAATTTTATAAGTTTTTCTGGAACAATATGGGTTATTTTTTAGTTAGGACAATAAATTATGCTTATATAAATGGAGAACTCTCAATAACACAAAAACAAGGAGTTATAACTTGCATTCCGAAAGGCAACAAAGACAAATTATATTTGAAAAACTGGAGACCGATCTCTCTTCTAAATGTTTCTTATAAAATAGCATCATCATCAATAGCTTTTAGAATAAAAAATGTGTTATGTACTATTATCCATGAAGATCAAACTGGCTTTTTACCAGGCAGATTTATGGGAACAAATATAAGATTACTGTATGACATACTATTTTATGCTGAGAAATACAATATTCCAGGCTTACTGCTCTTGATTGACTTTGCGACTGCTTTTGACACGGTATCATGGAATTTCATGACAAAAGTTTTACAATTTTTTAATTTTGGTCCTTCAATTATTAGTTGGATAAAACTGTTTTACTACAATATAGAGTCATGTGTTATTGTTAATGGGCATATGTCAGACTGATTCTATCTACAAAGAGGTTGTCGTCAAGGAGATTCATTGTCACCCTACCTGTTCATTCTGTGTGCAGAAGTATTATCTGTAATGTTAAGAAGCAATCCTAAAATTAAAGGTATTCATGTAGATAATACTGAGTTTTTAGTATCACAATAAGCTGATGATACCAGTTTGACTCTAGATGGCTCCAAAGACTCACTTCTACACACCATGTTGACATTAAAATTTTATGCACAAATCTCCGGCCTTAATATAAATACTGACAAAACAAAACTTATTTGGTTTGGATCAAAAAAAGGTAGCGACACAAAGTTATGTCCAGAATACAATTTATGTTGGGAAAAAGACAATTTCACTGTACTAGGGGTTAAATTCTCAACAAAACTGAATTCAATGATAAAAATAAATTACGACCTTAAAATAGAGGAAATTAAAAGATTACTTGCAGGTTGGTCTAAAAGAATACTTACTCCTTTGGGAAAAATTGTGATTCTAAAAAGCCTAGCTCTATCTAAACTTAATCATTTGATAATCGGAATCCCCAACCCATCACCCGAAAAAATCAAACTTCTTCAAAATATGTTTTATCACTTTCTCTGGAATAATGCAAAAGATAAAATAAAAAGAACCATTATAATACAAGATCATAAGTTTGGGGGGCTAAGAATGATTGATATTGAACAATTTATGTCAGCTCTAAAAACTACTTGGATTCGCAGAATTTTCCAGACAGATAATAAATATACTCAGTTGGCGAAAAAAAGGTGCCCCATTCTTACAGACGTAGTTAATTTTGGTAGTGATTTTATCAAACAGAAATTACATAGAATACATAATCCCTTTTGGAAAGAAGTAGTTTCCTGTTATAAAATATTTACTGAACACGTGAAACCGACTTCATGGCAGCAATTTCATGCTGTTAATTTATGGTATAATCCAGATATTAAGGTCGGAGGTTCAAGCGTTTTTTTATAGAAGATGGTACGAAGGAGGAATTTTATTAATCAATGACCTTTTAAACACAAATGGAAACCTTTACTCTTACAGAGAATTTAATAATCGACATGACATAAGGTCGAATTTCTTAGAATATGAAAGTCTTATTACTGCTATTAGAAACTACTTGAGTAAATTGAACATTACACATTTACCCAATAATAGTCCAAACCCATTACGCCCTCTTATACTATCACTAATCCAAAAACATACTAAAGGCTGTAGACTAATTTATGATATGTTGATTAAAAAACATATTTACCCAAAGTCATTAATAAAATGGAAGAACGAAGTTTTAACAGTACCTAACTATAATTTCGAAACAATTTACGCAATACCGTTTAAAATAACAAAAGATCCAAAATTACTTTGGTTACAACATCGAATCAACCATAGAATTCTGGGAACTAACTATTTACTAACAAAAATGAACATTCTAGATAATAGCATGTGCAGCTTTTGCAATATTTTACCTGAAACCATACATCACTTGTTTTGGAATTGTGAGGTTGTAAAACAGTTTTGGTCAGGTCTTGCAGAATACATTAGAAATAAATGTAATATAACTTTGACAATTTGGGAAGAAACAGATATCTTATTTGGAAATAATAAATTTGATATCACTTTGAGCAAAATTATCATGCAAGCCAAACTTTTTATATATCAGCAAAAGATGCAAAAGCAAAACCCATTACTAGATATATTTAAAAAACATATTATATCTTTATACAAAGTGGAAAAGTGGATAGCATATAAAAATGTAAAAGTACAAAAATTTGAAGCCATGTGGAGTCGATATATAAACATTGGTAAAATAGGACAATAAAATAGATAGATACAGACTTTTTATTATGTCAAAGTTCAGGGACACCATAACAATCATCCTAGTAAACACTGCTGTCTACTTCTTAGCTTTTTTTTTAAGTTTGTAATTTTTTCCTGTCGTTATATATATGCTCCAGTAAATGTTTTGTATAATTGTTACCCCCACCCCTCCCCCACTGGAAAGAAAAGTAATCCATGCATAATCTGAAGAGTTTATTATCTCAATAGCAGGATATACAAAACAATACATACAGTGAGTGTGTAGATAATGATTTATGTGTGTACATGTCTGTATATCTGCAAAGTTGTATATACTTGAGAACAGGATATACAAAACAATACATACAGTGAGTGTGTAGATAATGATTTATGTGTGTACATATCTGTATACCTGCAAAGTTGTATATACTTGAGAACAGGATATACAAAACAATACATACAGTGAGTGTGTAGATAATGTTTTTTGTGTGTACATATGTCTGTATATCTGCAAAGTTGTATATACTTGAGAACAGGATATACAAAACAATACATACGGTGAGTGTGTAGATAATGATTTATGTGTGTACATATGTCTGTATATCTGCAAAGTTGTATATACTTGAAAACAGGATATACAAAACAATACATACAGTGAGTGTGTAGATAATGATTTATGTGTGTACATATGTCTGTATATCTGCAAAGTTGTATATACTTGAGAACAGGATATACAAAACAATACATACAGTGAGTGCGTAGATAATGATTTATGTGTGTATATATGTCTGTATATCTGCAAAGTTGTATATACTTGAGAACAGGATATACAAAACAATAAATACAGTGAGTGTGTAGATAATGATTTATGTGTGTACATATGTCTGTATATCTGCAAAGTTGTATATACTTGGGAACAGGATATACAAAACAGTACATACAGTGAGTGTGTAGATAATGATTTATGTATGTACATATGTCTGTATATCTGCAAAGTTGTATATACTTGAGAACAGGATATACAAAACAATACATACGGTGAGTGTGTAGATAATGATTTATGTGTGTACAAGTCTGTAAAGTTGTATATACATGTACTTGAGAATATATTATGGATGCATGTATACAGATAATGAGAATAAGATACTGTACTGTATACATATGCTGAGTTAAATTTAAGGGGACACTTGGCAATCTTAATTAGTTTAAAACTCACAGCGTCCTGTTGGTCTTCAATATGACCTGCATACTTTCAGTCATTAAAGTTAAATGTTTAAATAATTCAAGGTACATGTAAATTGATTTTACATATTACAAAATTTTGATGATAATGCATTAGTTGTGTACTTGAACATTTGGATAGAATATGGCAGGTTTAATAGCCGAGATACTTATGTTAATACTTGAATGTAACTCATGTTCGCCATGTGTCCCTTTAACAAAATAGAATAAAATGAGTATGACTATACCTTGTTTGCAGTATGTATGTAACTGTTATCAATATGTAAAAATAAGATGTATGTACTCTGTTGGTATATGTAATGGATACTTTAGAAAAATAAAAAAAATTAAAAAAATAAATTACCAAAAAAGCGTCCAAGTACTAGTAAGGGTTTGCATGTGATTCATCTAGTGCATGACAATGCTGCACCTCATAGGAGCCAAGCAGTTGCTGACGTTTTACATGTTGATGTGTTAAAACATTCTCCCTACTCTCCAGATCTCTCTAGAAAAATAAAAAAAATTAAAAAAAAAAACTTGTTAAAAAGTTTATCAAAAGAGGTTATGATCCTATCATTTTGCAACGTACTGCATGCTTAGTAGTTGACCCGTTTACAGTTCGTCACTATGCTTTTCTCTTTGATTGTACGATGACTGGACATATTGTAGACCCTGTGATGACGTATAGCTAATTCCTTGTAGGACTGTATCGTCTGATGTTTGTCTTGTCGTACCTTCAACGATTTCTCTTCTTGCTCTGGCTTCTGCGAAGTCACTGAGTACTTACTTTGTGGCTTTTGCTTTTTATATTATATATACATGATCATTTATGTGTTTTACTTATATTGCCTATTAATGCTGACTTGTTTGTTAGAGATTATAACCTGGCGGGGATATCTTTATAAACACTGTCCCGTTTATTGGGATGACAATATGGTAAGAGTGAGGTTTGATGCACCCTAGTAGCTGGTTAAACCCCAGCGACATTTTTGCCACTGACCGTTCCATGGCGATATAAGTACGTTGTCATTCAAACGATCTGTCATTGGGTCGATAAATACAAAACAAATACAAGTTTTAGGCTAATTTTGTTTATTACAACTCCCAAAGTATTCACCATTAGCAAAATTACATTTTTGTAATCTTACAATCCAGCTGCAAAATGCCTCAAAACAATCTCCCCATGGTAATAGTCTGAGGCACTGATGGACCGCACTACCTAATTCACTTTTCGAGTTGTATTTTCTTCCAGACAACATACATTTTATTTTCAAACTTGGGAAAAGGAAAAAGTCACACGGGTTAAGGTCTGGAGAGTGGGGACGTTGTTTGAACACATCAACATTTTCTTGATTTAATAAGTCAGCAATTACTTGGCTCCATGTGGTGCAGCATTGTCATGCACTTGATAGATTCCACGCAAACCCTTACTTGAACGCTTTTTTTGGTAATTTGTTTTAACTTTTTTCAACACAGATTTTTTTGTAGAATGATCCTGTGACAGATCGACATTCTGCCGACACTATTTGCACAACTGGGAGTCGGGAATTCAAGAAAGTTGTGTAATGCCGTGCTTGATCCTCTGTCCTTCATTGTTTGTTGTCTGCCCTCCTATGTGGATCGAACCTGGAGACCCATGTTACAAGTCGGAAATGACACTGTAATTGCAACATTTGAACTTTTTAAAAGATCTCTCGCCTGGAACATTTAAGTCTAGTAGCCTTTTGTTCAGTTGTTAGTAAATGGGGAACCCATGTAGCGCATATATTTCGTAATCCCAAAGTTTTCGTCAAAATTTCATGAACACTTCCTTCAGTTACATCAGCACTTCTCGCTATATCTTTGACTAAATACCAAGCACATTCTAGTGTCTGTATACCAGCGATGTTGTTTTGTCACAGAACTGGTAGGTCTTCCAGCACAAAGCCCATCACTGTGTCCAGTTTTACCAAATTTACTTTTGTGTATCCACCTAAAAACTGTTTCTAAAAACAGTGCCGAATGTCCATAAATATCGCACAAATCGTTATATATATTTTTCGAGGGTATTTTTAAAGCGCCACCCGAAAAATAGCCAGTGTATATGACTGACACTATTTCAGGTTTTAATAACTTTGTTAAATGTACATGAAATTGCACGGGTTTTTCAAACACGGAAAGGTAACAAAATTCTCCGTTCATTTAAATGAAGTTAATGATGCATACTACGAAAGATCGTTAGTAATAGAACTTTTCTCAAAGATGAGCATGAGTATATGAAACAAACAAACTAATAGAAAGGTACATAACAAGTACTCAATGACTTGACAGAGGCCAGAGAAAAGAAAATAAACCACAAATTGCAAGACAAGACAATATTGAAGACACATATCATCCTTTGTCGTCCTTTCAGAATGTAGGTAGACACCATCATATGGTCCACAATCAAATAGGAAAACATAATGTCAAACTGTAATTGGGTCAACCAGTAAACATGTAATGCGTTGCAAAATGATACGGCCAGAATGTATTAACAAGTATAATAAAGATCGTATGTACCAAGGATATTAAGAAGTTTGTAATCACCATAGAAATCAGATTGCAACAGTCCGTTTCGCCGAAGATTTCTTAAATAACGTGTATATTTTAAAAGTAGTAAGGTAACGATAGTAACATTTTGTGCAGTTTTTTTTCGAAGTTTATTTAACATACAATCGTGCTTTACTGTGAGTTTAGTTAATGTTCCTGCATTCCATTAAACCGATACTTGGTGAGTGGCGTCTTTCCAGTAGAACCATTCGTTGAAATGAGTTCTTTTAGCCCGGTGCAGAATAGGGCATACCCGTTATACTGAGCCTTTGCCGGAGTATATACCCTGTTTTGCACCGGTAACGGTCAAACATAATTTGTTTATATTATTGGATTGTGTAGATATTGATCCTATGCAATAAAGGCACAACAAGCTACTAGTATGAAAGATTTGTTTGATTAAATTGATTTCGGTCTTGTTTTAGATTTCTTGAAAGAATGAGACATTCCATTCCATTCAGTTCATGTTCCTTTTATCCCGACAAATAACACGTTTCGATACATTAATCAGAAGGTGAGTTCAATTGGAGCTTACCTACATAAAACAAGGTTATTTGGCGCCAACAGGTATGCAAATTCAAGGTTCACCATCCATTAACATCCAGAATAGTTCTAGAACTTCATCTTCTGCAGTTGCTGCAAGTTATACTGAAAGGAAAAAGAAACGCGACACGGGAATTTCCGCTAAATAGTGTATGTACAATATGCTGCTGTTAATCGATTGGTACATGCCTAGTAAAACAACACCACAGCAAATAGTATTCCTGCAAAAGTTTCAATATTGACAGAGTACGCTTTTGTCTCAAGCACGTGAGCAAACTTAGGATGCAAAAGTTTTGCAAACTCTTTACGTTAAATACAGTACTGAACTGGCTCAATTTTTCAAAGATGAACTTCAACATTTATGAATTTCTTGTTACAACGTGTACTGTGATTAAAACGTCTACAACATCACTCCTTTCTCTAACTGCAACTTTTTTTCCCCCCCAAAACATCTTGGGATTCCTTGGAATATATATGGAATTAAGTGTGCAGTATATACAATATATAGCGGAAATTCACGTATCGCGTTTCTTTTTCCTTTCAGTATATATTGTAAACACTTCATTTTGTTTCAGTCGAGTTACAATCATGTTTTTGGCCACCACTCAAGTAACCTTTGAAACGATACAGGGTTCATAATGAAGACTTATAATAAATACGACAAAATGACAGAATGAAAATGAATTCAGGTGGATTTTACCCCTCTGCCAGAAAAAGTAGTGGCCCTTTCCTTGCCCGAGAAAATAATAAAGAACCATCGTTTATAAACAATAACGAGCATCTTTAGACATTTGTTTTTAACAGTGACCTTTTTTTCGAGTCTATTTATACCTTATATTAAAATCCAACACGTCCACACCGATTCGGCTTTCGGTTTAATTTTCATTTTGATAAACAACATGGCGTACTAGCAGCCAGATTTGCTGACAAACAAAATAACAATATTGTGATTTTTACTCGGGAATACAATGGTTATATGTGTGTTTCATAATGTTGTTTACTTTTTCTGAAGGTTTTTCTTACTCGAATTATTTTGTGTGCCAGCAACATAGATATTTAAATATTTTGCATTTGCTACTACTTTTTGAATATCGGAATGTAGTTGTCAAAGCAGCAATGAACATGAACAAATATCATAATAATGAAGAATAAACTTGGAAAAAAAGCTCTATGACGTCTACATTTTTGTACTTATGCTAATGTTTAATACAACGTTCTGTATTCTGTATGAAATCTCCGACCATAAATGAAAACACAATTTGATATGTGGGGATTCCGCTCAAAGTAGCGTGACATTTTATGATATATACAAACTGCTTGTGCCTCGATTTATGTGAGAAAACTAGTTATCTTTGTTGAGAGGGATTACTTAAATGGTCGTAATTTATAACCACGAAGAATACTTTATTATGGTCGAGCAAAACAGCCTGCAATAAATAATTAAATTCTTATTAAGTAACAAGTAATGATAACATGTTCTACTAAGTAATTTCAAATGACGAAAAGGTGCGCGTCATCAAATTAACATTTCACAATACAGTATAAATATTAAACAAATATCTTACCAGGCAATGGCACTTTAAAAGCTATGTTGATACAGAATTATCAACTGTCTTAGTCTGTATTGCAGAAGTAAATATAATAAACGACTAAGTATCATAAATTAGAGATGCAACTCGCTTGACATATTCTAGAAGAGTGCCTTAGTTAATGTGTTACATCAGAACGGCGGGAAGGAAAGATGTATTAATAGAAACAAAGTGACCACTCAGACACACAACTGGACAAACAAGTTCCTCACATCACATCTACATATGATCTACAAATACATATTGATTTGTGTTCACACACAGTAGAATCAATAATCCATAACGTATTGGCTATATACGCTGTACTGAATACTGAATACGCGACCCAGCGGTTTTAAACTTGCCATCTTCGGATGGTTTAAATTGTGTACTATTGATTTTATGAATATTGAGTTCTGCTCAACCCGGGGCAAGAGGGCGTGAGCGGTAGCTAGCATATTTACCGCTCATGAACAGTCTCAATCAAACCGAGACTGCAATATTTCGTATGTGTCGTGCTCGGCCGTTTCCAAAGATTCATTATCATTCTCTTTTTTATTGTATCTAAATCCACATACACACCACCATACGTATAAAGAATGAAACTCACAGAAAGGCAGCTGCCTGCGATTTTTGTTTTTGTTTGTTTGTTTGTTTGGTGTTTTACGTCATTTTCAACACATGTAAGGTTATATATGACGGTCGTTTTTTGTGTTGCAGACAGACCACCCACTTTTCCTGGGTAGAACCAGTACTATACACCTCCCGCCATCCGTAAGAATCGACACTTCCTCACTTACAAGTCGAGTTCCCAGTGGGATTCGCACCCGCAGCGATGAGACGCGATGGTTTACAACGCAACGTCGGCCACGGAGACGCTGCCTGCGATGTAAAACGAGATGTAAAAAATAGGCACATTTTAAAGAATGTATGAAACGATATCAAGAATATACCCATTGTCATCAGCAAGCTAACGATGGCAAATCAGTGTTTATGTTGATGTAAATGTTTATTTATATTTATTATATACCTATCAGTGATTTATAAGAACAAAACAGAACAGAACATATATTTTATTTAACGTGTACCTACGTACATCGTTATATATACATACATAAATTATCATGCATGATAAGTCGAGTGTTTTTAGACAAAAGTACATTTGCTATGAGCAATAATAATGTTGAGTAGCTGATAACTGAGAATGAAACTACAACAGATCTAAACATTGGTTAATTAATAAAGATTGTATTCCTTACAGCTAAAACTGTACTAATATATTTTGCTAACTTTATAACAATATTCTTATCCTGTGTCTGCAGTAATTCTAAGAATTTAAACATACTAGGTCTATTATAATAATATTTTTTAATATAAATTGTCCGGATTCTTGTGTAACAAGGACAAATCAAAATAAAATGGTGTTCATCTTGCAAATCAATAAAATGACAGCATTGACAATATCTTTCATTTCTAGGTGTTCTATTACGAGAGTCTCTACCGGTCTGTATTCTTAACGAATGTGCTGATATTCTGAATTTTGTTAATTATGGTCTGAGATTACATGGTAAAATATCAAGGTATGATTCATAATTAAAACTTAATTTACAATTATTATATAATTAAAGGATTTCTCAGTGACATATTTTTAGTATCAGACAAAAGTGATGTCGTCACACCAGTGACGATATATTTTGGTGTGACGATCTCACTTTGCCGGAACTGCTTTTTTTTTTTACCATTTTTGTATTTAATGGTAGGCCTACTGTAGATTGCTATTGCTTTCAACGGCTGATTTAAAAATCTGCCAATGTATTAATACGCGAGGGCACCTTGCGTGGTGGGCGCGAGGTGAGGGGGTGGGGGGAGAGAGTATTTTCAATTAAATATCCTTTACAAATCACTGATAGGTATATAATAAATAGAATAATCAACAGTCTCGGTTTGATACAAAACATATAATTCGGTTAAAAAAATCGTACTTCGAACTCGTTTTTTTACCGAATTACAACGTGTTGGAGTGACACATTTTTCGTATCACACTGAACCTCTCGATTATTCTCCATTTATTCAATAAAATAAAAAAAAGTGTGATAGTTTGCACGTGTGTATGGATCGTAAATACATATATAAAGTAGTTGCATGTATTAGGGATCAGCTAGTTCACAAATCGTCTTCACCAGTCCTGCCCTTGTATGTTTGTTGATTTGACCATTCATTACGTGTTTTACTGGTGTAGGCGTGTTTTTTTTAAATTTCTAAATGGACTTATTCACGGGCGTCTTAAAGTCATTATAAAGTGTGATAATAACCATGATAAGACCGAGGAAGAAAAAAGTTACACTAATAATTAC
Source organism: Cyrtodaria siliqua (assembly GCA_037043455.1). Classification (NCBI taxonomy): domain Eukaryota; kingdom Metazoa; phylum Mollusca; class Bivalvia; order Adapedonta; family Hiatellidae; genus Cyrtodaria; species Cyrtodaria siliqua. The sequence goes on from JAWPHD010000889.1 coordinate 168,231, forward strand.
AAGAAAATAGTGATGCAAAGTATGACAAGCCGGTCTGAACAGTTGCACAAGAAACCTGGGTCCGTATTGCTTCTAAGCAATATCTTAAGTCAAATTCTATCAATTTTTTAACACTCTTTTCTTTCGATTGAAAATGTTTTCTTAATATTGCTAATACGATTATGGATAAATAAAATCTACAGCTAAATATTTATCTTAAAAAAGATGTTTTGTAGTGATCCTGAGAGGTTAATAAGGAGATTTAAAATATGGACAAATCTTAAATGATGACAAGTAATATTTTCCACTTAAGTTGCTTCATGAATACGGGCCCAGGATGAAGAATGCATATGATAAGAAAACCAACCGTGCAGATGTTTGGAAAATATTTGTATTTGTAAAACATGTATTGATTTTAAACACATTTATCATGAATATTTGAGCACTAGATAAACTAGACATCGTGAGATAAAATGAACATGCCTTTAATTTTGGCATTGTGTTGTATAATATGAATATGATAGACATCGGATCTAATATTTGCAATGGCTCACTTCTTAGAATGTTGTTTAAAGGGAAACATGGCAATCTTTTTTTTCTATCACTTTTCAGTGACCGATTTATTTTCCCCGTAATAGGTGTAGCATCGGACGGGGAGGACCAACCAACTATAAATATAACATTGCAACAATGGTATAAATATAGTATAGTAAACATACAATGTTCAGAATTTATTATGTCCAATATATGCTTGAAATAATGATATGAAAACTCAAAAGATTATAAGTCATTTTCTAGGACTGTATGTTTTTGATTTGCCATGTTATCTTGGGGAAGTTTATTCCAAACAATAAAGAATATTTAAATTTAAATAAAAAAAAAAGAAGAAGAAAAACAACACGAAAGTGCAAATAGTGTCTTCATCATTCCATCCATCTCCGTAAGTTCCAAACCACTTAGATCTACACTGTCATCATTAACATAACACTAACTAAAAAAAGGGTATTTGCTATTATGTATGTGCCTTGGTAAACACACACATTTCTGAGATGGAGGTTGTCTGGCTGATAAGAACAAAAAAAACTAATTCATTATGAGTTTGAGTTCATTCCATATATTGTCAAGCAAGCTTATTAGTTCGTGTACATGCTATTTTTAAACAGTCTGGAAAGCACTCTATGCTTACACGGCTTACCTCTCTGTTGATTTCTTCACTTAAGTTGATCGACGAGGAATCAGACAAGAAATTCGTTCGTACAGATCCCTTGTATACCACTGCTTCCATAATTCAAAGCTACACATAACAGGTTCTCCGACCCCATATTGACAAGGAGTCTGATCAAGTCAGGCATTTTCTAAAAATACTATATCTTAATAATAGTAATGATTTTATTTACATGCCTAGTATTTTTTTCGAGATAATTTAAATATTTCAAAATCTCAGAAAGTCCTGTAATTTGTTATAAGTATAAAAAACTATTATAAATATTATTTTCAACTACAGCAAAATAGTTTTTGACCTTGATATAGTAAATAACACTCCAAAGGAATGTGAATGTAACACATCAAAATTGTGCTAAGCTCCAGCAGGTCATGTCATCACTGGTAATTTTTATATTGTCGCTAAACGTATTCGGCATCTGTTTTCGAAAGTTCTTAAGTATAGATTATCTTCAACTATCGATTTTAATGCCTGTCGTGCTCAAATCGCCCATCCATTGATGAGTTTAGTATAAAATGGTGTCGTAGAGAACATGCGGACCCAAACTCTCTAGCTCTACTTGATAAAAGTCAGTTTTGAAATTATTGATACACGTAATAACTTTTATAATGCTAACACCTCTTTACTTCCTCCGAGACCTAGGTTTTGCTTTCGTAATTTAAACAATCTTTTTTTAATAAACAAAAAAAAACGTCTAAAATATATATATATATTGAAAAAAATTTGAAACAAACAAATGTACTACTAATAAATAAAAGGCAAAACATCTGGTATTATAATAGAATGTCAATGTCATCGTCCGTTTTCTCAAAAACCGTTGATAAAAGCAAGTTTTATAGGTATGCAGTTTACCTGTACATAAAACAATCGTTGCGCGGCCGATCTTCGGAAAATGACGTCATAAGGGGTTGACCAATCACATCTTCCGTACAAATTACCTAATTTACATAATCAATTATGGCGCGTATCTATGTGTAAACAAACCCTTACTCTTGTTGGATGTTCATTTTTCTCATATAGCCTAAGTGTTTTAAACCCTGGAATATTGATGTGTTCGTGTCTTCATCATGGGTGAAAAGGTGCTCATTAAGCTTTTGTAGAAAAAGTAAACAGGAAGGCAGTGTAAGTCTCCACACATTTCCATGTGGCCGTCATCGAACTAAATGGATTGAACTTGTTGTTTTGCAAAACGGTGTGAAATGGAATTTTTCAGAGCACTCTTGCGTATGTTCGGACCATTTTATTGAGAAAGATATGTAACGAAAAAGAGATTACGGTAGGTATCGAAAACTTAAAACCAATGCTGAAACCTGACGCAATTCCCCGATTCTCCGATTTGCAGACCCACAGACGGAGACACAGTCACAGGATGAAGACATTGAAGAATCCAATACCATGAGTTTATTTGTATTATTCGTTTATTGTTTTCATTTATGCTTTATATATACGCTCAAAATTAAAGTGGATGGGGAAAACAAAATGTGTTCAACATTTTCCACTTCGCTTGCATTGTTTACTTTGTTTGTGTCCGCCATTTTCGTTTCTAATGAACCATGGGTAATGCGTGACGTCAACAGGGGTTTTCCATTCGGCTGTTTCCGTGAAACCTCAGTTACGTTTCCGTGACAGGTGTGTATTAGGGGCAAATGTGCCGTATGGATTCGTGATTTACCGATGAACGAATAGGTTTACGATGTTGACCGAAGTATTTTTAGAAACTGCTAATCATTATCTTTGTAATACAAAGGGAAGTTATTTCAATTTGGAGGACCCTTTAACTACGACGATGAAATGAAACGATACATGACATATTACAAACAAATGTAACTAAGTAGCGTGAGAGTTTAGGTTCTGTATTTTAAACGGGACACGAAGCAATTTTACTTTATATTCCCCTTGAACTATCATGATCTATGTTTGTACACGTGTGTTTTGGTTTGATGTACGGAAATATGTGTTAAACAGAACTATATTAATTTACCTGTGTCTCTTTAATCTTATTAATTGTACAACGTCCTTATTTGTAAACAAATTAATGTGTGCGACAGGCCTAGAGTGTCATACAACACGTATTTTTGTTTAATTTCTAACAATTATGTCGGTGGCAGGAAGGTGGCTTTAAGCCCAGATACAATGTGTAACTAAAGCAGCATGTTAACAGCATTATCTGTTTACAATTGATAACACAATGATTGATAACACCTTGTGCATTGATAACACCTTGTGTTATCAGATCTGGTAAACTTAATTTAAACATATAAAATAAATGTATACTATTTTTCACTTAAGCCTAGAATAAATTAGATCCAGACATTCAAATAAAATGTTTTAAGTTTTCTGTAGAAATTAATATTCAGACAATTCCACTAAAAGTTCAAGGTCAAAGCCACTCTGGTCAAAGCACAATTCGTGCCCACCCCATAACCCTTGCATGTATGGAGGATTTAGAATAACTCGACACATTTATTCATCGCCTTCAACTGATGCAGTGAACCCATGCCTCCGTGACCGGGATAGGCGCTGCGTCTAAAACTGTCGCGCCTCGGGTTTGAATCCCACTGGGAGCTCGACTGAGGTTGGAAATTGTCGATTCTTACGGATGGCGGGGGGTGTACAGAACTGGTTCTACCCAGAAAAAATGGGATGGTCTGCCTCATATATGGCCTAACATGTGCTGAAAATTACGTAAAACACGGCTCAAACAAACACGTGTGGTATCGTCAATGTCAAGGAATGTTTTTCCTCAGTTTATATGCATATAATGAGGCAAAACTTATGTCTGTGTCAGAACTATTACATGTATTGAGGATTTTGAAATAAAATGGCATACATAAAACAAATTGGTATATTGTTTGTGCCATCCGTTCATACGTCAGTCCCTATTTGTGTCCGCTCCATAACTCTTTTCATGCATGGAGGGATTTCAGAACAGCTTTGCACATTTACTCATCTTCAAGGTTAAAACCAAAAAGAAGTCTACTTAGACTGGTGTGAATATAGTTATGAATCTCGACATATTGTTTCAATAATTTGATGACAGTTACAATGTTAAATAGTGTGACATACACATTCTGATCAATTTTATTTTAATTCGCTCTTCAGTTCACACCTATTCTAACAGACATGCCTCTAACATGCTGATTTCGTCTCGCTAATAAATATTATATGCATCAAGGCATTTTGACATCAATACAATGTGGCACCCAGCACCCATTTCTGAATCTTCAACGTCAGTGTCATACATAGAGCAAACCACAGCGGCGGCAGCGACTGCCACCTCGGTACTTTAATGACGATTTATATCCAGGATGCCTCTGTATGCTTTCTTCTCATCTCTGTTTGAGAAAGAACAATTGGTTAGAGAATAGTTCATGGCGGGGATTTCTTTATTTACGCTGTCCCTATTTATTGGGTTGACGGAAAGGTAAGTGTGAGGTTTGGTGCACCCTAGAACCTGGTTTAAACCCGCAGTGACATTTTTTGCTACTGACCGTTCCAAGGCGGTAGGCCTATTGTCAGCCCTTTTGTGTTTGTGTTGTCTTATTTGGTCTTTTATTCATCTTTAATTTTGTTCTGTGTTTCTGTGTGTGTTTGTGGTTGACTGTCGTCCTTGAATGCTTCTTTTCCTTTTCGATGTTTGGAAGACTCTAAACACCAACTTTAAAGATCTGGACGTTTATAAAAATGGGAAATTGGTGAAGAATACTTGACGTCGCATTTCTTTGTTGATGGAGAAGAACTATCACACAAAATGACATCTGGAGTCAGCATGGATCTGAAAAGATAACATATTAGCATGAACATGAAGGCCAAGTATGTGTTCACTAGTATATGGATATGACATCAAAACTAATTAAGGTACTTTTATTGAACTTGGGGCAAACAAACTCACAACAGGCAACCAACAATATCAAAACAATAACCCATACTGTCACAACTCAAATGTACACCATGTTCTGTTCTGTTCTGTAATGTAATTGGTGTTCGAAATAAAATGTTTTGTTTTTTATCCATTGTCATTTACTTATTTTATGACGAGTAACTGTGTTATGGTTTTAATTTTGTACATGTTATATTTATCAGTTTGTCAATGCTTTACATTTTAAAATTAGAGTTAATTAAAAGCAAATTACATGACCATTTTGTGTACATAACCACAGTTGTACACCAAAATTCATCAATAAAACTCACATTCAAGAACATCTTGTGTGAGGGAAAGGATGACATCATCATCGTCGCTTATATGATTAACATCGATACAGGATGGAACCTTGCGTGGTATATTAAGCTTTGTTCTTTCGTTGGAACCTTCTTTAGTTGGAGTGACTGAAGGAATTACTGTAGTAGTATCTTCTGATAGTTTTTGTCTGAAAATAAACAGTTAAATAAAATCAGAGAGAAAAGTCTAAATTCAAACAACAGCAATACATCGACGATCACTTCTTTGATGCAGGATCGTATGAGAGCCAGTGTCTCCTATGTGATCCGGCCTTCCGTCAGATTCAAGTTCATGATACTACCAAATATCGGATCACCTTCACTCTAGCAGTTATAGTTCTATTTAAAGTTACTAAGTTACTATTTCAAGCGCTGGACCAATTTTCCTCAATAAGGATATATCTGGGCTCAATCTCAGTGACGTCATACATTGTGTAAACATCTCCAGACGATGTCCGACATAATACACCTATACACTTGTATCACCTATACACTTGTATATATAACGTGTAAATAATGAACCGTTTGTCCGAAATCATTGCCCGTTTCAATTTATTTTTAGAACAAACTATCACTGATATTGAGCCCTGTTTGTATATTGATGCTGCTGTAACGAAAAGTACATTACATAGTCGAAACCATAACACACTTCTCAATAACTGCACCAGAGATTTTGACAATACCTTTTTAGAATTGATCGCTAACCTACTATACCATCAAGTTTATGTTTTTTGGTTTCTCCGATATTAATAAAATTTAACATGAATACGTTTGATATAAAGAAGAGTCCATACATATTTGTTTTTAGGTCAATCCGCCATTCAAGATGGGCGCCAATACTAAATATATTCGAAACATTAAACATATTATTAAGAACCGCACCATAGTTATTGGCAATTCTTTTGTACAATTGGTCGCAGTGTACTAACTATCAAGTTTGTTTTATTTGTCTCCCGGTGGGTAATGAAGAGCACCTTGCAGAAGTACATTTTCCCCTAAATAATGTTGTAGTTTTGGTGTAAATGAGCGTGGATAACGTTTTTTTGCTGTTGTTTTGTGAAAAAGTTGCCCCACCCCCACCCAATAATTGAAACATACATTTTTGATTGTCAAATATCTTTTTCAAAAAGTTTGCCCCCAACCCCCCACCCCACCCTCAATAATTGAAACGTTCCTACGCTCATGTAGATTGATTTACAGTGCGTGCATATGCACTATGCACTGAACATTATACTACACAACCGGGTTAGAATGTATCGCATAGTATTATATATTCTGACCCTGTTATCTCGTACAAGTTCACGCCTTTAAACTACAGACGACTCGTCTTAAAATAACATCAAGTGAAGGATATATAACACATTTACCATGGAAAAAGGTAACTATTATAAGTTTGATGGCTGCTCATGTCTCTCTTATAACTCTTAACATTTTACTGTTACATCAAAGTTTAAACAATTTAAGTGAGTTTTCCATATAGTTATTATAAAGACATATAACGCTGCTATAAAAAAATGTTATATTGTATCGTTTTTAAATACCCTTCTAGTGCTTATGTATACAATGTAAACAGTTACTTTTGCATTTTTTAAAACTAAAACGGCTCAGTGTAGTCGTATACCTTTATTGTATGAGGTCTGCTAATAATTAATAAGCGGACCGGTGTAAGAAAAATGACAATTAAAGTCCTTATCCGGCACAGTTTACAACAGACAAAGACAACAGACAAAGTTCAAAACTGGAGCTTTCAATTAAAGAATTTAACCCACCAAAAACGGCAAAAATTGCACAACAAAACCGTTATCTAAACTCTGTCCAGGTGTTCAAATCGTATAATAATGTATATGTGCCCATTAAAAATATGGGTTCTTTGATGGGTTCTTGAAATACCCGTGATTGCATATGCGTAAAATGTATTGTGAGTTGGTAACTATTAATTCGACGCTTCAGTTTCGGTTAAAGCCGTTTATACAGTGTCTCTAAAGTTTGGGATAATTTTGGTTTTGGGATTCTCAAAATGCGTAAATTATATATATACCTCGTCGTCAGTAGGTTTAGAAACAGTGTACATTTGTTGTTAAATTTGGCTGTTGTTGGCGGGATAGCTTCTTTAAGAGATACTAACTCATAATTCATTTCACGCATATTTTATCGCGTGTATTTTAAGTACCCGTAAATAGACGTATCTTTTAATCGGCACATATACATTATTTCATGACATGAACACCTGGATAAGGTTTGGATAAACGATTTTGAAGTGTACTTTCCCCTTTATTTGACGTCTTAGTGCCATTAAGTAAGACTTAAATTGCTGTTTGTGTGATAAATGCATATAATTTATATTTATCATGGCATGTTATAAACATGACGTTAGAGCAGGCTTGGACTTCGATGAAGCAAACACCTAGGAGAAATTATTTTCTTCTAATTAAATGCGTTTATTGTTTGTTGGAAAAACGATAATATGCATTCGATTTAAATTGTTAACCTTAAAGGGTCACATGGCAATCTTGAAATGTGTATTAACCATTGACATTAGCGTATCCATTTATTCATTTATCCAGTATAATTTTGACTTTAAACCTGCTTGCATATAATTAAATAAAATTTAGCGTTTTCATGTTATCGTCTTATTCTACCATATGTTTAAAGACATTATTGGTGCAATATTAACAACATTAAAAATATGAAACACAATTTGCTTTATACTGTTCTAATAATTGAAATTTCATGATTGAACAGATACAAGTTATGTAGAAAAACACACGGGACGTCGTGAGTTTTTAAAAAATCAAGACTGTCTTGTGTCTGTTTAAGACAAAATGACATTATACATTATATTAAAATAGCAACGCTCGGGTTGTCTTTACTTGCAAACATATTTCACGCACCAATACCATTATTGGGCGTGGCATGGATTGAAAAACAAGCCCCAAGCATTGGGTTTAACAATTGGGCTGCCGGTAAGAAAAAAATACCATTATGGCAAGCCCTTACAGCAAAAAGCAATAAGCAATAAAGCAGTAAATAAATACATGTGCACCAAATTAAATGTTCATTATGAAAGCAACTTTTCTGATAAGCATTTAAGTAAGTGTTGAAAGCACGGTTGATATTCAAGCATAATTACAAGTGCACCGAATTCAATCAATTCAAATGTTTTTTATCAATTCGTACTGACAGCACATTTGTATATAATTTATGTTTAGATTACATTTCAGTCTCTGGGTATACAGGATCTGAATAAAGCTAAACTGAAACTTATATGTCTTTCCTTTCACACCTTCGCTGCCCGCCGATAATTAAACACTACAACATTTAAACACATCAATTAGCTGTAATCCAAAACTTCCAGCAAGTATGTAAGTGCCCTTAATGTCCATGCCACACCAGTAATGGTTGACTACGTAAGTGGATCCAGAGGAAGACATCAACTGAAAAAATATAACTCAGAGAAAGCAACATGATCTTGCAACATAAAATATTATCTTTTGAATAGAAGTATTGACAAATAATGAAATGTCTTAAATGAACTTATTGTACTTATACATCTTCATAACACTATTATCGATTTCAATCAATGATCCTGTGGGCTGGGAGGCAGGGACTTTAAGTTGTTAACAGTAAGCTAAAGCACATCTTACCTCATTGAAAAACCAAGATGCCGGTGTACATGTACGAACAACTGCACCGTGATATTTACTCCATATGTTAAAAACGCTAATTTTGTGTCCTCCAATAACCGTTGACTAATATGAACTAAGGTAAAACCTTGAGGCGAGCACAGAAAATGTGAAAGTAAATTTTAAACAGATAAAAATCAATGAAAGAACAATACAAATAACTTGTCAAATTGAAAGCAACACAATAATGAGGTCCTCTCAGGGGTTTTGGGGAAAATGGCCATTTATATTTGGTGAACAAGGGAACAATGGCTGTTATTTTCAGGGAAAAAGAGAATATTGACACATATTTTTAGGTTAGGGAACAATGGAACATGACTTTACAGGAAATAAAATTCTAACATCTAGTTTTAATATTAAAAAAACAAATCACAAAAAGTTAACATTTCAAACAATATTTTTGTGATGACAGTGTACTGTAGGCCAGAATGAATTTTGGGGAACATTAGCAAATCTTTTCAACATTAAAAATACTGTTTGAGAACAGGGGAACATTGGACAAATAATTTTGGGGAACAAAGCAAAATAGTTGTGGGGAACAAGGGAACACTGACTTATATTTTCAGGGAACAAAGGAAGATGTACCCCTTCCATCGTCCTGGGGGCCTCAATAATAATAAGAAGAATGAATAAATCAATAAATCCAATGTACATTTGAAAGGGGCAAATTGCATTTACCATATTGTTCATACTGAGGGGGCACTCATTAAAACAGGCAAAAATATGTTCAAAACGGTTTTTGATTATGATAATAATGAAATCAAGTATATATACTCAGTCGCAAAAGAAAGTTTGCACTTTGAACATTTTACTTTACACCCCTATCCTTTTTATCAAGCAAAAGTCCTTAATGATTCAACCTATTGAAAAGAAATGACAACATGATATTGGCAATAGAATGATAACAATGTTGGTACCATACATGATGTACATTTATACATTTTATTCTAAAAAAAACTCATTGCACACTTTCTTTCACAACTGAGCTGTATACACTTTCTTTTGCAACTCAGTATATTTAGATTAAAAGGTTTTAGACTAGCTTGAAATAAACTAAACTGTCAAAATCATTCAGCATTTACCTCACTGCTTCAAGTATACACTGTCGTGATATAACTGAAAGATTGTTAACTTTATACATATACATACATTGTTCCAATTGCTTTTTTACATTTTTTTCTTTTTGCCAGAAATGTTGATATTTTCTATGTTATTATTTATTACTAAATATATATATGCAAACTGTGACTTGTGTATTTAGCTGATAACACTAAATATGATTCACAAATAGATGAGAGATAGGGATAATTGTTTTAATTTTAACACCACAGTCCATCTGTCCTGATCTTACCTTGAATAAGAACCATCTGTACAAGATGGCAAGTTGCATTCACTTCAGTGCATGGGTTTGAAGAAATCCAATCTGGGTGTGACCCAATGGGCCACTCCTAAAAGATGCTAGTGTCACCATCCAATGCTGGTTGTAACTGCCTGACAGAATAATGCAACTATCAGTCACAGACAACCATTTAAATATAAACAAAGGATAGACGACTCTTTTCTTGAAGATGTTCAGTGTGATGCGGCCCTTCTGTAGTGTAAATCTCATTTTTGCTTTTCACTGAAAAAGCAGTTTTAGTACATCCTGGTGTTTCATCTCTGTTCTGGTCTGTTGTGTTCCGGTGAATCGTACCAATGGTCCATAATTATGTCATAAAACAAATACAAACAATTCCGGTTTTTAAATTCTATAATGAGGTCATTTTTACAATACCACCGATATGACTTACAAATCACTATCTGAGTCAAATAAATGAGAACCAGACCATCCGCCATATTTTAAACGATAGGACACCCCGTGACCTGTTTTGGCACAATAGAAACTGGACTTATGATTGTGTTTAGTGTAATGTATCTATCTACAATCTATAGTGCTGCTACCATGGAATACCGTGGTACACACAGGTGTGTGTGTGTTTTGTGGGTCGGTCGGAGTGTGTGTGTGTGGGGTAGGTGGAGGTATTTTTGAATGAACAAATCTAGGGGGTGAGGACCCAGACAGCAATCATATATCTAGCCTTCATCGGCCCCATATTTTTTTATATAGGACCAGTATCGCAAATGATATCGGCCAGAGATTGGCGTGCCCATCGGCTTCAAGTCGGACCGATATCTTGTCGGCTACACATCGGTCCAATATCGGTTAGATATAGTTTTAGTTTACTTTCCATCATCGGTGAGACATCGGTTAGACATCCTTTTAGTTTACTATCCATCATTGGTCCAATATCTGTTAGCTATCTATCCAGTATGTATCCGATATAGTTTCGAACCGAAATGGGCCCATTATGACAGATAAACATCAAATTCGTTCTATTGTCACCATCCAGCTAGCACAGTATGTAGCTAGAGCATCGGATTACCAATCCAAAATACATGTATATGTTTCGCAACATACAAGGTTATCGGGCGTTTAGCTCCGTCCGATTTTTTTTGTCAAATCAATTTAATGAATACTCACTACCTTATATATATCTTTTTGTAGGAGTAGCTCGACTGGAAAAATATTCATTAGCAATAAATAAAACTCTTGTGAATGTAGGTAGCATCTGTTCACATTAACAATAAAAATATACAATATTCAAAATGACATGTCATTACCTCCATTTATGGATTTATGGCGTGTTATATTGGACCGACAGCGGCCCGATATATGATATCAACTGATACAAACTATTTCGGCCTGACGTTGGCCCGAGATATAATAATAGACATTAGAAGAAATGTGCTATATTCATTCAGATTAATGCATTGAACAATCAATTTAGCATGCATACAAACAAAAAATTCAAAAATTGGAAAATATTGAATTAATCGGCTCTACATCGGCCCAACGTCGGCATATCCAACATTTAGCCGACATCTGACCGATATCTTTTCAGCAAATCATAAAAAGAACACACAAACCCAGTCAGCAAGCCTATATCGGACCGATGTTGGACCGATATGTTTCCTATATACATATAACGGATAGACATCGGGCCTTGCCGCTCTGTTTCTGATATCGGATAGATATCGGGAATAGAGCGGCAGTCTGCATAATGGCCCGATGTCTATGACAGATAACGGATAGACATCGGGCCGATCTGCCGACATTCCGACCAATTACCGAAATCTATCCGATATGGCCATGCTGGCTGGGGAGTGGAGGGGTGGCTTGTAGTATAAGACTTTCCAGGAGAGGGAGGTCTGTCTGAGGAAACTTTTCCTCCTTTTTTTCAGGGTGGTGGTGGAGGGGGGGGGGCGATATTTTGTAGATTATTCTAGTGGGTAGTCTGAAGAAACGCTTTCCGTTCGCGGCGAGGGTGGTTTGTCCATAAATAATTAATCATTTAAACTTGCTCAACATAATGTCATAAACTCACACAAGTGTTCGTACGAAGTGAAAGCAATTATAATCGATTTGTCCATACTTTTTTTGTTTTTCATATATCTTTATTTATTTACAATTAGGAACCAGATGGTCCTTAATTAATCATTTAAACTAGCTCAACATCAACTCACAAAAGTGTTAGTACAAAGTAAAAGCAATCTGAGTCTTCCAGAAATTACTTGAGTTGTCACTAGTCGTCTGCAAATAATGTCAATATTTACTACTGATTTTAATACGCGCTAATTTGCATAATCTTGAAAGTTTCCGACCAAGACGATTTAATGTTCAAATCGGGTGTTTACAAATAAAATGTATATCAACTTATTCTCTCACAAAATAGTGCGCTAGTGTTGTTTTAACATTGTGCGCTCGGCAATTGTTGACATGTTCAGCATATTCCTGCATTTGTTGTCATGTTGAAATTTCCCACGGAAACCACATATTTTCTAGAAAGCTTTAGTTTCGCATTTGAACTCTTTATATATTCTGCTGCACATATTCTATAGGACTTTGTCAAGGAGTCGGAGAGCCTTTCAAATTATTTCTGAAACTCTACTCTAACCAGTCATAACGGAAACGTTGCACAGAAAACTGTTTTAAAGAAAATAAATCAGAATTTCGAAACTAAAACTCCTAGAGTGGCAGCCGGTGTCTGCGTTAGAAATGCTGAAAGCGTGACAACGACGATTTACCATCAAAATCAAGAAGTATAGATTAGCAATTATCTTCTTTTTTTTTCTTTTTTTTTCTCTCCCTTTACCGTAAAGTTCGCTTGCGCTCGAAGTGCCGGCACTTCTCGCTAGCTGTGCTCGCTATAACAGGTATTATAGTCAGTATTATTGGAGAGCACTGTAATAACAACACATAAACATATTTTTTTAACTTTAATAGATTTGGCAAATATTGGGCGTGGCATGGATTGAAAAACAAGCCCCAAGCATGGGGTTTAACAATTGGGCTGCCGGTAAGCACGAAAGACCATTATGGCAAGCCCTTACAGCAGAAAGCATTAAGCAATAAAGCAGATTGAATATTACACTATTAAGGACATAGATACATGTGCACCAAATTAAATGTTCATTATGAAAGCAACTTTTCTGATAAGCCTTTAAGCAAGTGTTGAAAGCACGGTTGATATTCAAGCATAATTACAAGTGAATCGAATTCAATCAATTCAAATGTTTTTTATCAATTCGTACGGACAGCAAATTTGTATATAATTTATGTTTAGATTACAATTCAGTCTCTGGGTATAAAGGAGCTGAATAAAGTTAAACTGAAACTTATATGTCCTTCCTTTCACACCTTCGCTGCCCGCCAGGTTTTGAGTGGAATGATATGATTTAGATAAATGCTAGGAGAGAAAACTCGAAGGTAATGACCACTCCTCTCCCCAAACCATACCCCACCTTTCAACCCACAACCAAATTATTTTACAATCTCAGTGTATACATGATTGACTTTTATTACAAATTATGTAATAAGCGTTTGGTATGGACGCTTATTGAATTATTTTACGCCATGGTTTTAAACTCTATGCTTATTCCAAATGAATAGTCGATTTTGTGTGTGCAATAATGGTTGCTTAAAGGTTATGTTACACGTTTCTTTCATTTTTATTCAGTGGACACGGAACAATCAAGATCATGTGCCGTGCTCGTGACGGGTGCTTCAGGGTTTCTCGGTCAACACGTGGTCGGGTTACTGCAGACGCATGCAACCCACGTGACGGATATTCGTGTGTTGGATGTCGTGCCGTACGTCAATAGGTTAGGTAGGTCATTACAGTGACACAGCCAAGCAATGCCAACATGACCGCGGCTGCCCATGCACACATGTAAACACTACGTACACAATCATGTTCCGATATATGTAAGTGAAAATCCTGGCAGCGGAACGATTGACCTCGAACAGCAAAACTTCGCGTTAGTATGACAATGGTTTCAATAAATGTTTTATTTGTTTGTAACAGACAGAAGTCGAGAGTTTGTTACCATAAATAGATTGTAACGTCTATTTTTGCTTGGGGTTCACTTACATGTTACACTTCGAAGTTTCTTCTTTCTTTTTTTTTCCAAACCCTGTATAAGGTATCGTTCTTCTTCCTCTTCTTCTTCTTTCTTTTTTTAATATATACTTTTCTGTATGTATTTTTAATTATTTGTTTTACTTTAAAAAAAACTTTATTGGGGACATTTGAAACCACGATAGTGATAAGGCTTAGGTTTTTTACGGTTGTGAAAACACAAACATTCAGCGATATCTTTAACGTGCACGGGGTATGGCTCTCCCTGCAATGGGATCGACGGCTTTACACTCCAATACTTTCAAAATACCTTGCACGAGTAAAATACTGCGGGATTGCAGTAAAATACTGTGGGAGTGTGTTTAAAAATCTGACATGTGACCGGACATGGAATCGAACCCGGACCTTTTGAAATAGTCGCAAAGAATGCTAACCAATCGGCCACCGCAACTTTATGTGATAATGTAAAATGTATAAACTGCTAACGCGCTGTATCGACTAGAAAAAACTTTCTAAGCGTATTCAACTATGGCGTAATAGTACAGCGTAAGACTCGCATGCGGGAGGTTATGCGTCCAAACTCTGACCGGTTCATACTAAAGACTTCATAAAAAAGGTACTTGTAGCCCAATTGCTTGACGCCGCTCAACATATAAAAGGCAGTGCTAGGACAGGTCGAGCCGGTATCAGAAAAACATTTGATTGAGTGTGGCAGTACTATAAAGTTGAGCATGCGTAATTCAGTATATAGCCTTATAACCAGATAACCACACTCCATTCAATTTAATGCTTATTTTTCAAATGTTTCTACTTATTTTGTTTAGTTTTCTATTTTCATTGTTACTCACTTGAACATGTCACCCTACATGTCG
This sequence comes from Cyrtodaria siliqua, assembly GCA_037043455.1. Classification (NCBI taxonomy): domain Eukaryota; kingdom Metazoa; phylum Mollusca; class Bivalvia; order Adapedonta; family Hiatellidae; genus Cyrtodaria; species Cyrtodaria siliqua. Next base: position 183,664 of record JAWPHD010000889.1, read on the forward strand.
TTGACTATTTATATGTAATATACATTTCTTGAAAGTAATTATAGTAACAAACACCATTTGCGGACATATGTATGACAGTTATAGAACAATGGATTTCCTGCGTCGTATATTTTTACAAACGTTACTTAGTGTTTGCCCTACTTTTTCCTCCAATCAGACGGTGAGGAATTTTAAAAAAATGGCGAACTTATTCATGTAAATTTCTAACGATCACCAATTTTAACCATTTAATCATTAAGTAATCGCTTACTAAATGGCACGCGCTTGATTTGGCGCGAACGTGTTAAGACGCGTGGTTTCGTAGAAGCGCGGGGGGAAAGTAGGGCAAACACTAAGTCAGTTAGAGGCTAAGAAGTGAAATTTTAACAATTAAGAAACCCCGGTCAGTCGCTGCGCTCGTTCCCTTAGGGTTTCTTAATTGTTAAAATTTCACTTCATAGCCTCTAACTAATACAAATACTTCGGCGAATGCCAAACACGGTCAATTGTGCTGCTACTAAGATTTTCACTGTATGTGCAGTGTGGAGATTAAAACATACGCTTCGTCGAAAAAGGAGGTATTTTGTAACTGGCACAAATGCTAGATATCAGTGACGTGATAACATAAAGATGGGAAACTTTCTGTTTCAGATAGGAAATTCTCGAAATTTCACACAATTTCTGTTAAGACATGTCATTTCTTAAAAAAATAGTGCAAATTTTCTGTATTAAACGAAAATGATAGTTTGAATACATAGCTATTTGTCAAATATTTCTATATTGTCAAGGAAATATCAAAAAACATCGATATAGAATTGTGTTACCTTTTGTTCTGTCTGTGTTGTAAATTTTACTGAACATTGTAACTGGATAGAACTTGTCATTTTCCCCAACCGTTCATTACGTGGTCCCGCCTTAATTCCATTAAGCGATAGGAAAGCTTATATTAGGAGGATTTTATAATGGATATTTCGACAAAAAACATGTTTAACAACATTTGCGGTTTGCCGCGGTGGGCGAGACACCCTCAGACCGAAGTCGTGTTAATATATGCCCCGACTCTAAAATCTGTATTATATTTGTAGACAACCAGGAAAGTAAACCTGTGAAGGAATTTATTGGGAGTCTCAACGACTTTGACCTAGTTATGAGAGCCTGTAAGGGAGTGAACTGTGTAATGCATATCGCCAGCGTCGTGGATGTCCGGATGTTCCCAGACCGACAACTATTGGAAAAAGTGAATGTAAAAGGTTAAAACGAATGTAGAAAAGTATTTCAAGATACTTCATACGAGGATAGACGGGAATGCTTCTGATATAGCTGTGATAATATCATAGCGCTTATGGTTTTATAGGATTTGTATAGCTAATTTGACAAACCAGGGGCGTACCTGGAGCATTTTGAAATGTACGCCAGATATGAGAAGCTTAGCTGCGAACCGAGCAGCGACGCTGCGAGTGGGGGTAGGTTTGGGAGGGGAAACCTCGCGCCGGTGGGGGTTTGGGGAATTTTGAAAATTAGGAGGCAAATGATGCGTTCTCAAGCTATATTTCAGCGTTAATATGGCATTTTGTTTGACACTAGCCCATACCCACCCCAGCCTTCAGTTTTTATTGCATATTTGGAACTTTTGGAACTTTTATTTTTTCACTTTTGCTGACGAATTGTACGCATTGGCGTACGTGCGTATGCCTGGATACACGCCTGCAAACGTAATCCCTTTTGAGAGGGAATTGAAAGCTTCATGAATGTTCATGAATGTAACATACACCGATCAGTACATAATGTAAGAAAAGGAAACAATAAGACATTATACGAATTACACTTATTAAAGGCAGCTGGAGGGGAAGGGTTAATATTGTTTTATGACGTCTTATTTTACCCAAACATTATTCTATATTGTCATAAGATCCGTGTAATAAATCGGACACATATATGCTTGTGTAACAAAATGATACAAATCGGGCACATATATGCTTGCATTAACAAAACGACAATTAAACCCCCAGTGGCCTTTTTTGCGATATTTATATAATAAAGGCCATTTTCACACCTTCCTATTTTCCATTTTTAACATCTTATTTCTTTTCAATACAATAATGTACAAAACAATAATTATGAAATTATGTTCAAAAATAAATTATTATAATTTTATAATGTATTGAAAGAAACGTTTAGCTTAATAGAAATATAGAAATATATAGAGAGAAATGTGGAAGATAGAAAAAAAAGATATTACGAGTATGGTAAGAAGTATATCTATGGAAAGTGGTCGTTACTAATTAACCATTTATCGCTATTGCTCAAATGTAATCAAAGTTCCATTTGGTATTGTGTTGGTAAAATTTGTTCTTAGAGAAAGCAATAATTTCACCTTCCTATCATATCTTTACTGACCGTTGTACAGAGCTTGAATGTACATAGATTTTCACTTATTGATTTAATGATTTTATTTTATTTATAAATGTGGACAAGTCACTACAAAACAAATCTTGACAAAAGACTCAAATTCTTTTTATTTCAATGTCACTCCTTTAGGTAAAATCACAGGTAATTAGTCCTATCAGAAGTATAGTAGGCACCGTTAAACCAAATTAGGACCGACTTGTTTCATTCCAACATTCTTCTGCTATACAAGTCCTGCTTCAAAATATAGATCCTGCTGTTTTCACACAAAACTCCATATTTATTTCAGGGACGGAAGCTCTTTTAAATGCATGCAAACAGCAGCGTGTGCAACGTTTTATCTACTGCAGTTCAGTAGATGTCATAGTGGGTAACCATGACATCGTTGACGGTTCTGAAGACTCTACATTTACACCGTCATCGTTTGCAATGCAGGATTACGCTGAAACCAAACACAAAGCTGAATTGATGGTCCTACAAGCAAATGGTGAGAATGAGCGACAATGAAGTCGTGAAGGTTATTCGCCTCGTCCAAATATAGATTCTGTCTGCTGGGTACTCGGCCAATAGAGAATTCAGTATTGTACCTAACACTGTTAAATGACCTCTAAATTTCATACCTCAATAATCTAGCCAAACAGAACAAAAACATTTATTTTTTTCAACATTTATTATCGGTGTAAAATTTAATTTGAAAAACTCACGTAAAGTATTAAAACAGTACTGTTTCAATTCAGTTTCAACTAAAATAAAATTGTTAAAATCAATCGCGAATGACTCATTGACTTTTACTGTTAAGAGTTATCTTCTTATAGTACAAATACGGAATATGGATTGTTTGGACTCCACATCTACTGAATATAGGTTTATGGGACTCTAGATACCAGATGGAGTACAATATAAAACTAATACAGATAGTTTGTATTAAAGCAACTGTTTTGAGTATAATAGTGGAAATATGGGATTGTCACAATGTTTAAAAGACATAAAGACATTGGATAAATGTATACAGGTGTGAAATAAACCGTATGTATTGTGCGTTTTACTCAAGAAATACATTATAATAATGTCAGAAATATTTGTTCTCCTTTGTCGCAAGTTGTGGAATGCTAACCCCTGCCGATATTTAATTAACCAATCATCCCAAATCAGTTGGTATCATCTGCCATACAGCATTTAAAAAAACTAAAGTGACCACTCATAAACACGTTCATGACATGTATTGCATCTACTTCTAGAATTCCCATACAACTTTGTAATCTACGGAATATTGCTGAAAGTGATCATCGAATTTAGCAATGTTTTTGTTTCAGTCTATTTAGATACGAGTAGTCAGTAAACCAGATTAGATATTTCACCAAACATTCACCTGAGCATTTTAAGTATTGCTCTGACAGGTGCTTGTTTGGGTTAAAATACAAACATGACTTTGCGCAGTCGATCAGTCTAGATGTAAACATAACTAAAGTTGTATGCGTTTTTGTTACAGGTCCGACTATGACGACTGTGTCCCTCCGGCCTACCGGGATGTACGGCGAGCAGGACAGACACTCAATATCAAAAGCTTTGGAAATAGCATCGCAAACTGGATTCTACGTAGATTTTGGCCCTGATCATGTTCGACATGAGCATGCATATGTCGGTAACGTTGCCTGGATGTTTATTTGCGCGGACAAAACGATGTTCGAATCTACGGCTAAATGTACGAATCACACAGTTGGCGCGAATACGTTTTTCGCAATTGACGACACACCACTTTTGAATTTTATAGATCTTGTGAAACCGATTTATGAAGCATGTGGATTGCAGAGGGTTCCGATTAAGTTTCCATTTTGGCTTGTACTAAATTCTGTGTATATTGTTTATTTTTTACTGGTGATTCTAAGACTTTTTGTTGATTTTAATTTCACCATTGGACCCGCTGTTTTACGGACGCATAAATTAAGTATAAGTTTGAGATATGACAAAGCAAGGAAAATGCTAGGGTATACGCCTCTCTACAGTTTCCAGGAGTCTATGAGAAGGTCTTTAAAGTTTTACATGAGTTTAGGGTATGGCAACAGACAAATAAATAAACCGAAGTCGGTCTGAATACTTACTCATGGTTTGACGTTTAGATAAGAGGTTTTAAGGTTTTGTAAAATTGTGTATACTTTTGCAGTTGATCATGTTGATAAGGGGTTAGTGGAAGAAGCAAACACAAATATGAGAGAGCTCAACCCAAGACATAATTCGGCTACGTTTCATTTGACTCCAAAAAGAGAAGTAGAAAACATGTAACATTGGCATTCATGAGAAGCCGATCATGAATATTTGACCATAATGAAAACTGAAATTCTGTCTTAAAAGACAACAATCCAAGTAAAATGCGCATGATAAAAGTAATGTAGGAGATATCGTTTGAAATTATTTTAATTGAAGTAAGAAGTATACCTTCAGGAAAGGCGGCCTTCTTGGATGACGAGTGGGGTTGAGAAACACATCTGCACCGGATATCATTTAACGAGCAAATTATAGTTCATATGCCCCCTAAAAACAGTAAATTATAGTTCATATTATCTAACCCCCTCCATACTCTCTCTACAGTCCCTAAAAGTCATTGTAAAATGTGTGTAGCCATCTTGAAAACGACGACGAAGTAAAACACAAATTTAAAAGAGTTTATCCAATAGGAAAGAAACTTTGAAAGCACACATTGCATTATAACAGAATGTGGTAACACGCCGTGTATGTGGCTTGTTGTTGTCAGGGGACATTTTGGTCAAGTTCAAACAGTATCTGAAATGCAGGTTCAGAAAATTTGACATTTTTATTTTCTTTATATACGTTTGTTGTACTAGAAGGGAAGCCTCGCAATGTGGAGCACGTTGGACTGTTCACGATTTTCTTACCAACATTTTGAACGAGTGTGACAATGAATAAAACCAATGCATGACACAGAATTATTGCCCTTCTTTTTTTCTTTTTTTTCAGTCTCCGATGGTGACCCATTTATTCTTCCCGTAATTTGGCATATTGTAGGTTGTGGAGGACCATCCCACCGCACGCCTAACAAACAAACACATCTATAATATTATACAATACACAAGTGATAAACATAATAGAAATCTATTATTTATATTCAATATGAGAATTCTGTATAAATGGTTGTCTTTTAAATATTTAGCTTGTTTGTGTTGTTTTATCTCTATTTGTATAATAAACAAATCACTATTCAGTTCAGAAGAGTACTGTTTTTAGGGGATATCAAATGTCATTCTTGTGTTTCCTCCCAATATATCTCCCTACAATAAAACCGGTTTGATTTTCATTAATTAGTTTGTTTAGGATAGATTTTATTCTATAATTATTCTATTATTGCCCTACTTGATGAATTTAACACCAGCGCAAATTTACACAATCACATTAGTGAATGGTATCTGACTACAACGAAACATGGTAGGACTGTTTGTGCCTTACACTCTTTATTAAATATCAAAAGAGGTTATGACCCTATCATTTTGCAACGTACTGCATGTTTAGTAGTTGACCCATTTACAGTTCCTCTTTGATTGTGCGATGACCGGACCCTATGATGACGTCTACCCACATCCTCAATGGACGGTAGTGTTTTCTATTTGTCTTTAATCTTGTATTGTCGTAGCCTTAACAGTCTTCTTTCTTTCGTGCTCTGGCATCCGCAAAGTCAATGAGTACTTACTTTGTGGCTTTCTATGCTTTTGTTTTTATAGTATATATACATGATCATTGATGTGTTTTACTTGTATTGCCTATTAATGCCGCCTTGTTTGTTAGAGATTATAATCTGGCGGGGATATCTTTATTTACACTGTCCCGTTTACTGGGATGACAATAGGGTAAGCGTGAGGTTTGGTGCACCCTAGAACCTTGTTTAAACACCCAGCGGCATTTTTTGCCACTGACCGTTCCAAGGCGGTAACCCTATTGTCAACCCTTTTGTGTTTGTGATGTCTTATCTTGCTCTTTGTTTCTGTGTGTGATTGTGGTTGACTGTCTTCCTTGAATGCTACTTTACCTGTTCGACTTTTATATCTACTTTTAGTGATGTTGAATGAGTCCAACAATGAGCATAATCGACACATATTTTATAGAGTTATGGGCCTTGGTTATGTCAAAATAAGTGAATACACTGTAACTTGACTAAATTAAAGTCATTGGATCGATAAATAAAAAAATACAAGTTTTAGGCTAATTTTGTTTATTACAACCCTCAAAGTATTCACCATTAGCAGAAATACATATTTGTAATCTTACAATCCAACTGCGAAAAGCCTCAAAGTAATAATTCCTTAGTATAAGCCTGAGGCACTACCTAATGCACTTCGCTTAGATCTGGAGAGTAGGGAGAATGTTTTAACACATCAACATGTAAAAAGTCAGCAACTACTTGGCTCCTATGAGGTGCAGCATTGTCATGCACTAGATGAATCACATGCAAACCCTTACTAGTACTTGGACGCTTTTTTGGTAATTTGTTCAACTTTTGTCAACATAGATGTTTTGTAGAATGATCCTGTGACAGATCAACCTGCCGGAGACACTATTTGCACAAATGGGATACAAGAATTCAAGAAAATTGTGTAAAAGCTTTCTTGGCACTCTTTAGTCTCCTGGGTACCACGGGCCGTGCTTGATCCTCTGTCCTCCATTGTTTGTTGTCTGCCTTCCTATGTGGTTCGAACATGGAGACCCATGTCACCAGTTAACAAAACTAGTATAAAAGTCGGAAATGCAGCTTCCACAGAACACAATTAACCCCAAAACACGCAAAAGGACAAACGTGAATGGCAATGTTAACAACGAATAAAGGCATATGACGTCACAAACACAAAAATGGTTGACAATAGGGCTACCGCCTTGGAACGGTCAGTGGCAAAAAAGGCCGCCAGGGTTTTAAACCAGGTTCTAGGGTGCACCAAACCCCAAACTTACCCTACTGTCATCGCAATAAAACGGGACAGTGTAAATAAAGAAATCCCCGCCATGAACTATTCTCTTACCAACAAGGCAGCATTAATAGGCAATATCAGTTAAACACAAAGGTGCTCGTGTATATATAAATACAAAAACAAAATAGCGTAGAATGCCACAAAGAAGGTACTTGATGACTTGGCAAAAGCCGGAGCAACAAAAGAATAAACCATTGAGGGCACGACAAGACAAGATTGCAGACAAACATCTTGCGTCACCGTCCTTTTGGGATTTAGGTAGACGTCATCATAGCGTCTACATCCTGTCCGGTCATCGCACAATTAAAGAGGAAAGCATAGTGGCGAACTGTAAATGGGTCCACCACCAAGCATGCAGTGCGGTGCAAAATGATAGGGTCATAACCTCTTTTGATAAACCTTTTAACAAGTTTAACAAAGACAGTATGAAAGTTATCATGACCAAGGATCTTACGAAGTTTGTAAATCACATCACCATAGAAGTCGGAAATGACACTGTTATTGCAACATTTGAACTTATTTTAGAAGATCTCTCGCCTCGAACATTTAACTTTAGTAGCCTTTTGTTCAGTTGTTAGTATATGGGGATCCAATCTGGCGCATATATTTCGTAATCCCAAAGTTTTCGTTATAATTTCATGAACACTTCTTTACGATACACCAACACTTCTCGATATATCCTCTATCCCGTAACTGAATACCGAGCATCTTCTACCACAAGAGTAGATATAAAAATCGAACAGGAAAAGTTCAAGGACGGCAGTCAACCACAAACACACAACAAACAAAGAACAACTTTAAAGATGAATAAAAGCCCAAATTATATCACAAATACAAACGGTTTGACAATAGGGCTACCGCCTTGGAACGGTCAGTGGCAGAATAGGCCGCTGGGGCTTAAACCAGGTTCTAGGGTGCACCAAACCTCGCACTTACCCTACTTCATCCCAATAAAACGGGACAGTGTAAATAAGAAATCCCCGCCATGATTTATTCTCTAATCAACAAGGCAGCATTAATAGGCAATATAAGTAAAACAATAAAACACAATAGCCTAGAAAGCCACAAAGAAGTTACTCAATGACTTGGCAGAAGCCAGAACAACAAGATAATAAACCATTGAGGGCACGACAAGACAAGATTGCAGACAAACATCAGACGTCACCATCCTTTAGGTAGACGTCATCAGGGTCTACAGTTTGCGGTATCCTAAATATGGCATGGACTCGGCCACGCCCCTTTCCAGGAGTGACCTCAGCCAGAAGTGAAATGTCACAAAATTAAAAAAATGCCAGATAAATGTTTGAAAATACATTTTCAGAGTTGTTACTTAATTAATAAATAACACTATTAAAATGAGAGCATTTATTTTTACCAATTGTATTTTTTAAACATGAAATTGCGAGATTAACCCCCACTCAAAAACAGGTAAATATTTACTGCGGTTTTGCATGTAAACACATATGGCGGCCCCATGGAAAGTTCTGTAGGGGAAAAATGCTGAATTTTAACTTTCAGCACATTGGACTTGGCCTTACCTTGAAAATAAGACACATCTTTTTGAATTTGTATGTTTATTTTTATTTTTTATCTTTGGAAAAGCTTGCATTGTGACCTATGGGAAAGCAATTAGTGTACCGCAACCTACAACCTGTACGGTCATCGCACACTTAGCCTAGAAAATCACAATGAAGGTACTCAATGAACTGGCAGAAGCCAGAGGAACAAGAGAATAAACCATTAAGGGCACGACAAGAAAGATCATAGAAAAACATCGAACGCCACCGTCCCAATGGGCTTTAGGTAGGCGTCATCATAGGGTCCACAGCCTGTCCGGTCATCGTACAATTAAAGAGGAAAGCATAGAGGCGAACTGTAAATGGGTCCACCACCAAGCATGCAGTGCGTTGCAAAATGATAGGGTCATAACCTCTTTTGATTAACCTTTTAACAAGTTTAACAAAGATAGTATGCAAGTGATCATGACTAAGGAGCTTACGAAGTTTCTAAATCACGTCACCATAGAAGTCAGGTTGTGACAGTCCTTGTCTCAGAAGAGTTCTTAAATTACTTATTATATTGGAAATAATATCAGGGTTACGATAATATACTCTGTAAAAAAAGTTTTGGGCCATGTCAGTGTTCGAACCCGTACAATGATCGCTAAACCTTGACATTCGACCATAACCCTTATTATCTCTGTTGATAATTCACAATAGTTTAACAATCAACAATAATTATCGTTTACAATGAAAGTTTGCCAAAAAATTATAATCTTTTTATTGGTTACTCGAATGTGTCCGTAACTGTTACTTTTTATGGACATTTTTTACAGACCCTTTGTGTGTTCGTGATATTTTTTTAAAATCAAATCTTGTTTGGAATTTAATGTTTCTGGTACCAAATTAACCTGGTTACTAAAAAAAGTTACTTAAATTCTGTCCATTATTTTTATTTTTATATGACTTTATATACCCTGGTCCAAAACTTTTTTTACCGAGTATATAATTTTGCAAAGGTTTTACGAAGTTTATGGTAACGGTAGCCCTGATGGAGTAGCTTTTTGGTTATACAAAGATTACGAATATTAAAGTTCAGAACTGGAGTAAAGGCTTCAATAACATCTGCCTGGGTATCTGGTGAAAGACTCAACATGAAATCTCTTTCATAGCAATATAAAAACAAATCTGCGACAAGGGGTGCACAGTTCGTACCCATATGGATACCAACAATTTGTCTATACACGGTAGTTCCATACCTGACGAACATATTATCTAATAGGAAGATGAGTGCTTCATAAACTTCTTGTCAAATTCACATAGTGTAATTGTCTAAACTGTAAAAAAGTTTAAAAAAACGCTTTAATATTATTACAGGCCAAAATGTAGGCACTATAATTCGAAATAAAGCGGGCCTTATACGGATTTTTATGTAATTTAGGAATCCAGCACATAGTTGACCGTTTGTTCTGCTTGTCGTCAACCCCAGCCTTGAAAGTAGTTCACCGATAGATATGTGTGGAAACAACAACTTCTTTTCTTGATTTAGATCTCTCGATTGAAAATGGTGAAATAATTAGCATAATTTACGACAAGAGAGATGATTTTAATTCTGACATTGTTAATTAGCAACTTCTTATGGGGTGTATGTGTCTCGACTTATTCGTCTTTCAAGAGCTTGTACTCGAGTTGAGGACTTTAATATTCGTAATCTTTGTATGACTAAAAAGCTACTCAATCAGGGTTACCGTTACCATAAACTTCGTAAAACCTTTGCAAAATGTTATTATCGTAACCCTGATCTTCTTTCCAAATATAAAAGTAATTTAAGGACTCTTCTGCGACAAAGACTATCACAACCTGACTTCTATGAGTGATGTGAATTATAAACTTCGTAAGATTCTTGGTCATGATCACTTTCATACTAGCTTTGTCAAAAAGTTTATCAAAAAAGATTATGACCCTATCATTTTGCAACGTACTGCATGCTTGGTGGTGGACCCTTTTACAGTTCGCAACTATGCTTTCCTCTTTAATTGTACGACGACCGGACAGGCTGTGGACCCTATGATGACGCCTACCTAAAGCCCATTGGGACGGTGGCGTTTGATGTTTGTCTATGATCTTTCTTGTCGTGCCCTTAATGGTTTATTCTCTTGTTGCTCTGGCTTCTGCCAATTCATTGAGTACCTTCATTGTGATTTTCTAGGCTATTGTTTGTTTATATTATATTTACACGAGCATATTTGTGTTTTACTTATATTGATATTGCCTATTGATGCTGCCTTGTTGGTTAGAGATTAGATCATGGTGGGGATTTCTTTATTTACACTGTCCTGTTTTAATGGGATGACAGTAGAGTAAGTGTGAGGTTTGGTGCGCCCTAGATCCGGTTTAAACCCCTAGTGGCCTACTTTGCCACTGACCGTTCCAAGGCGGTAGCCCTATTGTCAACCCTTTTGTGTTTGCGATGTCGTTTGCATTTATTATTACTTTTGCCTTCTTGTTTGTCTCTTTGCTGTTTGTTTCTGTGTTTTGTGGTTGACGGTCTTCCTTGAATGCTACTTTTCCTTTCCGATCTTTTTATATTTCATCATCCTCAGTAGATTGAACTGGAGTATACGAATTAGTGCTAGCGAGTTTCAGAGATAAAACATTGACGTAATGTAGGCGTCAAACAATAATTACATAACTATCTGCTTTATCATCAGGAACTAAAACAAATTTATTATGAAATTCTTGAATTCATAATATCTTCGATTTTAAATTACGAAAGGAAAACCTATGTCTCGGATGATGTAAAGAGGGGTTAGCATTATAAAAGTTAATACGTGAATCTATAATTTTAAAAATGGACTTTTTCCTTGTAGAAACAGAGTTTGGGTTCGCATGTTCTCTACGACACCACTGTATACTAAAATCCTCAATGGATTGGGCGATCTGAGCATGACACGCATTAAAATCAATAGTTGAAGGTAATCTATACTTAGGATATTTAGCAAACAGATGCCGAATACGTTTATCAATAATATCAAAATTACCAGTAATGACATGACCTGCTGGAGCATAGCAAAGATTGTATGTGTTACATTCACATTCCGTGTGAGTGTTATTTACTATATAAAGGTCAGAAACTATTTTGTTGTAGTTGACAATAATATTTCCAATAGGTTTTTATACTTATAACAAATTACAGGACCTTTGGAAATTTTGAAATATTTAGGGATAGAATCAACAACATGATTATCTCAAAAAATACTAGGCATGTCAATGAAATCAATACCCTTATTAGAAAATGCCTGACATGATCAGACTCCTTGTCAATATGGGGTCGGAGATCATGTTGTGTGTAGCTTTGAATTATGGAAGCAGTGTTATACACGGGATCTGAAAATTGTTCCCACTTCCTCGTCGATCAACTTAAGTGAAGAAATGGACGGGAGGTAAGTCGTGAAAGCATCGAGTGCTTTCCAGACTGTTTAAAACTATTGTCATTAAGGCCGAGTGGATATGGTGTCTGCAAGTTTTTCATCAACTTAAATTCTGCAATATGTCTAGCTTTTATTTTAAAGCTTTTAGTAGCATCATTATCATAAACTATATATTCTACCGGTTGAACAGTAACGATACTAAAATTATGACCTGACTGACGAAAGTGTTGGTACAAGTAATTTTTTAACTTTTTAGGATTACCTGCACTATATTTCACGAGGAGAGTTAAGGAAAACCCTAATAAAATGGGCCAAAATATCGATGAGCACAAAACCTTTTACACGGTATAAGAAACACATGTGTTTAAGGAAAAACTGGATCAAGGAATGCCATACAATCCCTGTGGGATGAAAAGATAACAATATTGATTGAATATACGGTGAGACACCTCTTTACACAAGTCTCTTTACAGCAGCGATGTTGTTTTTGGTCACAGGACTGTTAGGTCTTCCAGCACAAGGCCCATCATTAAGTCCAGTTTTACCACATTCAGTTTTTTTAACCACCTAAAAACTTTTTCTAAAGACATTGCCGAAGGTCCATAAATATCTCACAACTCGTTATATATGTTTTTCGCGGGTATTTTTGAAAGCGTCACGCGCTTAAATGCTAACCCTTATTTGCACATGGTAAGGTAGTAATGAATAGTTTCTTTTCACTTTGATAACGCAATCTTATAATTACACATGGTGGCAGTGAACAGTTTATCTGTGTTGTAATGCAGGCTAACGCACACGCATTTTTTCAATATTATTTTAACACCCGTGACTTTATCTGTTATTATGTTAAACTTTATTCCTAGTATAATACTATTTTCTCTCGGCAGCTATTTTACGCTTGCGTAAAACCTTGCTTGTTTCTTATAACTTTGTTAAAAGTACATGAAATTGTAAGGGTTTTTCGAGCACTGAAAGGTAATAATTGAGTTATTGATGCATACTATGTCGGAAAACTACGAAAGAGCGTTAGTGACAGAACTTTTCCCAAAGTTGAGCATGAGTATATGAAACAAACAAACGCATAGAAAGGCACATAACAAGTACTCAATGACTTGACAGAGGCCAGAAAAATAGAGAATATTATGTCAGTGCCTTTTACTATCAAGTTTATTAGGCGAGGCTTAGAAAACGAAGAATGGCGAGGCTCTACCGAGCCATTCTTCGTTTTCGTGCCGAGCCTAATAAACTTGATAGTAAAAGTCACTGACGTAATATTCTATTTATCATGTAGATTATCCATATTTTCTGAAGGAATTACTATTATTAACTATTTCTCAGAATCATTCGCAACATCTCGTACACTGCTTCGCAGCATGACTCGAATGTATTACGCAGGTTTCCATATTGGTTACGTCATACTAGCGTGACGCGCGTCAGATTCCCGCCAAAACGAATTTGCATTCAAAATCAAAGTTATCTTCAATATTTTGCAATATCATTTAGCCGATTGCTCCATCTGTAGTTTATTTACGTGAAAGTAGTGATAAAACCTTCATCTGTATTGTAAATAACAAACATGCAACGCAAATCATACATCAACACGTGTGGCAAGCGGCCATAATGTTTATGTAGCAACAGCTTAGCAACAGTGCACTATTTTCTGTGCCGTTGCCTTCCGGCTAACAGAATGTTAAGATTTTGAACATACCGAAGCGCCGTGATACACACGAGGCGAGATCCCGAAGAATGACGGGATTGGCCGAGCGTTCACGATTGTCTCAGAATGTTACGCTTATCGAGGACGTCGCCATGTTGTTGTATTTTGTTTGTTTAATGACGTCAGGCAAAGTTACGTGAATGACGTCAGATAACGTTACGTATAATAAACGCCGTGGATTTCTTAAATAACTTGTATATTTTAAAAGTAGATCCGGTTACGATAATAAGATTTATTGCCGGTTTTTCAAAGTTTATGTACCATATAGTCGTGTCTTACCGTGAGTTCAGTTAATGTTCCTGCATTCTAATAAACCGCTACTTGGTGAGTGGCGTCCTTCTAGTAGAGCCATTCGTTGAGAGGAAGTTATTTTAGCTCGGTGCAGAATAGGGCATACCCGTTATAATCATTCATATTTATTACAAGCTGAGCCTTTGCCGGAATGTATACCCTGTTTTGCACCGTTAACGGTCGAACATAATTTGTTTATATTGTTGGATTGTGTAGACACTGATCCTATGCGACATAGGAACTACAAGCTACTAGTATGAAAGAGTTGTTTGATAAAATTGATTTTGGTCTTGTTTTAGATTTCTTGAAAGAAATCAGACTGTATCATGCGTTGTAACATATTCATGTTTGTATTTGACGGGCTCCGGTTTATCTACAGAAATATATAATTAATGCTTTTTCCATACCATCTCGTATTTGTAAATAGTTTTACCATCATCCCATATTTGTAAATGGTTTTACCTATAATAAAAAGTATATTTACATTACTTCTTAATTTATTTCATTATTCGTCAGTTTTGCGCGCAGTATGACCTTTGTGTGTGTCGACGTGCCGTAAAACATCATTCCATTCCATTCAGTTCATGTTCCTTTAATGAAGACCTATAATATATACGACAAAAATGAATTGAATTGAACTGTGTTTAACGGCTCATCAACAAAGTATAGGTTATTTAGAGCCGCCCCAGAGAGCGGGGAAAGATACATAGGAATCCGGGAACCGTGCCCTACTCTTATTATCGAATAGATTTCTATGGTCCTTTAACGTGCTCGTGGGGTAGACCGATACACGGGACCGCCCGGTTTACGTTCCCATCCGACGGACAAGGCTAAGGGAAAGTGTCTTGCCCAAGAACACACCGACGAAACTCAGTGGCACCACGGAGGATTTAACCCGGGGCCTTTGGTTCCAAATCCGCCGCTCTACCGACTACGCCACGCAAATGACAAAATGAAAATGAATTCAGGTGGATTTTACCCCTCTGCCAAAAAAAGTATTGTGGCCCTTTCCTTGCCCGGGAAAATAATAAGGAATCATCATTTATAAACAATAACGAGCATCTTTAGACATTTTTTCCTAACAGTGACATTTCTTGCGTGTCTATTTGTTACCTCCAATTGCAATAGAACCACATGTACATATACCGCTCAAAACATCTAATGTTGTTACTTCAAAGGTTTCAGTCGTACAAAGTTGATGCTACATACATATATTACATATTTGTCTGTGATTTGTATAGGAAATACTGGGAATAGAATATAAGAATCCATCATGAGTATCCATGTGAGATAGGGAAATCTCACCCGAGGGTCAGAATTGTAACAAGGGACAGGCTCTGCCGAGTTCCTGGTTGCAATTCTGATCCCGAGGGTGAGATTTCCCTATCTCACATGGATAAATGCATGACGGATTATTTTTCTCCCAGTATGCGCTTAGGTACCGACCATTTTGATTTCTTGGGGGTGCCTGGGATTTTTTTTTAAAAAATATTCTGGCCCTTGAATTGCTGAAAAAAAATATCCTGGCTCTGACTTGAAGGGAAAAAAATAAACAGTCCCTCAAATTGTTGGAAAAAAATAATCTGGCTCTGAGTCCAATTAGAGGAAAAAAATCTGGCTCCCTCTTCAGTCTATAAGATAAATGTAGATCTACTTCATCAGCCACTGGATTCAACATGGAGATGTTTAACCACAATCTGGCTACATCCACAACTTTATTGAAATCTCAAGTTGAAATGAGTTGTAGAAGACAGTGATAGTATTCGTGGTTGTAATAAATGTGATGTGCATACATGTAGATCATGGTAGTAATACATGTGGTATACATTTATATAATAGTCATGGCAGTTATAAATGTAGTATATACTGGCAATGGTGGCAGTAAATGTGTTGTATAAAGTGTTATAAAGTGGTCATGGTAGTAATTTGGTATACATTGATCATGGTAGTAATGCACATGATATTCATATAAAGTCATGGTTATAATTAATGTGGTATACATAAGTCATGGTTGTAATAAGGCCATTATTTTTTGATAATTTGTTTTACTAACCATCCTACGACAAAACGAAATTAGGTATTTTATTTTTCCATAGGGAATTTGATAGTTTTCTTTTTTTCCCTTCCTCCTACAGTTATTCTCTGTCTTGATGGTTCTTAAAAATAATAAAAAATAATGGCCTAAATGTGATATACATTGGTTATGGTAGTATGTAAATATTGCAATCCTGTGAGGGTGACAGTGAACATTTATCAACCTTCTAAGGCTATTTATTTTATTATACTGAAAAATATGTTTGAAAAAGATATTTGGTTCTGCTAAATATTCCTTTGAAATACGTGGTCACTTCTTTCTGTTCAAAATCACTATTCTCAGCACCTAGAAAACATTTTTTGGCAGATGGTTCTTTATGTTCTTTCGGAATCTTTAGCAGTAAACTTCAAACCATCTTCAGAAAGTTGTGCAAACGGTGTCAGCCAATTTAGTAAATGTTCACTGATTTTCATTTGTGTATGTAGACATACACTTTTCAGCATTGGACATCCCAATACATAATTATAAACTTGCTTTGACTTCACAGTCATAATATTATAACATTATTATACTGGGATGACATTAGAAAAAAAATACTATCACTGAATGACTCACTCCACATTACAAGCGATATGCGATATTACAAAAATGGGAAAATAACAGTCTTTGAACATTGAACATGGATGTTTGAAATGAGGTTATTATTAATAAATATGGTATCAGTGGTCATGGTAGTAATAAATATAGTATTTATAGCTCATGGTAGTAATACATGGGGTATTCCGTGGTCATGGTAATAATGAATGGGGTATTCAGTGGTCATGGTTGTAATAAATGTGGTATTTAGTCTTAGTAGTCATGGTAGTACTAAATGTGATATACAGTGGTCATGAAAGTAATACTTGCAATATGCAGTGGTCATAGTAGTAGAAAATGAGGTAAAGAGTAGCCATGACAGTTATAGATGTGATGTACTTTGGGCATGTTAGTAATCAATGTAGTATGCAGTGGTCATGATAGTATTACAATACAAGGGTCCTGGTACTTGTGCGATGGACTTTGTGAATATCATCAACAAGTAAATGGACTTAAGAAGCAGCTTCAGCCACATGCAATGCCAAGTCATGCGCTATATGCCAGTGTTAATAAGAATGGTATGGAACATGGTAGTCATTGCCCAGTCCAAAACGATCCCCTACCAAACAAAACATCCAATCAATTCATAATTCAGAAGAGCAAAAGGGGGCTCACATAGAAAGCAGACAAGTACAAGCATAACTAAATATTAACACCAGCACATGAAGTTCTATCCACCAAATATGGAAAGATCCATATTAAACAAAAGATCTGTCGAAAGGACAGCATTCTCCACTATTCAAGGTCAATTTTAAACAAGGTCACTGACACTTCTGTCTCATCAACCATGGTGCCAGTTCATTCACAAGGTCAAGTCTTAATTGTGGAGGTTAATAGGTGGTGGCGACTGAGGTGAGGGTGTAGGGGTGCGGGGAGGGGTGGTCAGTAAACATATCTACCAAATATCACAGCAAGACCGTCAATACCCCAGAATTTGCTCAAATGCAATTCAGAGTTATGGAACATGTGTCTGCTAGCATTCACGCCTTACTGAAGTTGTATTAATAATTAACAATCACCTATTGAAATAAAGGACTTGCCTAAAAACTTTAACCTTCATTTTGAAGTCGAAAAAAAAAACCCATAACTTTGCTTAAATGCAATACAGAGTTAATACGGAACATGTGTCTACTAGTGCCCTTCATATTCCAAGCTTTACTGAAGTTGTGTTGATGTACGACTTTAAGTTGTTAAAATAAATGGACTTTGTCAAAAAAGAACTTTAACCAGAAATTCAAAGTAATAAAAAAAACATGCTTTTGCTTAAATGCCATACAGAGTTATGGAACCTGTGTCTACCAGTGTCCTTGATGGTACTGATGACATATTTCATGATATATCATCAGTAAATATGACATATCATGTCCTGTCCCCCCCCCCCCCCCCCCCCCCCCCCACAGAGATCAAAATGGTCGGTCCCTTAGTACAGGCATACTTCAATGACTTGTATTTGATTTTACGCTAGAATAAGGCGACGTCACCAATGTGACGTCATGACTTTTCTTGTAATAGTCACATGTCATGTGAGATAGAGTTTTCTTGCATACCGGATAAGGAAATCCGTCATTTAACCGGGGCTAGATATTTCCATCTCACCGCGCAACAATAATGACGTCAATAACGTGAACAGATACATGACGTAATTGTGTTAAAAAACATTAAAATGTTAGTTATTGGTGACGTCGATGCACAAAATGTCATTGATATGCAAGAAAAAGAATCCACCATGAGTTTATCCATGTGAGATAGGTAAATCTCACCCTCGGGATCAGAATTGCAACCAGGAACTCGGCAGAGCCTCGTCCCTGGTTACAATTCTGACCCTCGGGTGAGATTTACCTATCTCACATGAATACTCATGATGGATACTTATAATCTCACATGAGGAAAACACCTATCCCACCTGACTAGAAATGGGAGAAAAGCTATAGCTACTCGTTTGCTCTACTGGGAACATTGCTTGGCCTTTTCCGTCAGTGGCGTTCCGATTGTTTTACGGACATCGTCGTCAGATTCCGCCACAACGGAAAGGCGATTATGGAAATAATCGAAGTGTTCCGGTTCCACTTGTTTTGTTTGTATGACGTAACGTCGTCTTGGCGTTCTCGTGCAATCTGGTGTAAAAAGGCGTGAATCATCAGAAATATTAATAAAATATCATTTTAAATTTAAGAAATAGAACATCGTTTACTGTGAATTATCGTTTAATATATCACGGTTTGGAGTTCAATTGTAAACAATAATTTCATGAGCCCGAAGGGCGAGTGAAATTATTATTTACAATTGAACGACAAACCGTGATATGTTATAGATAATTCACCGTAAACGATGTTCTATTTCTATTCTAATACCCCTAAAATGTGAAAATAACGCAAACATCTGAAATCTTTCGCATTGCTTTGCTTGCTGTCCTGACGTTGCATACGTTACAATGCGGAATGGGCAATGCGCAATGCTTATTCTCCTAACGTTGCAAAAATTACAGTGATATATCGTTCAATATAACGAGATATTTTAAACTAGGCTATATAGTGCGGGTGTATTAGAATATGTAATATATAGTTTAATAACCAGCGTTTTGGAGATACTGAAAATATCTTCCTCGGTAGAGAAATGGCCCCGATATAAGAACTCGTGCTCCGCACTCGTTATACTCTATTTCATACATTTCATACAGCCTAAATAGCAATGGTTCAGCAGTTTCTGAGGAGAGTTTTGAGAGTGTTTCCTAAATGTAGACATTGCGTGGTCTCGCCTTAATTCCATTAAGCGATGGATAAAGCTTATATTAGCAGGATTTTATAACGGATATTTCGACAATAACACACGTTTAAAACATTTTTTTCTGAAAAAAATACGATAACCTGTTTAAAATGACCTATTAAATGTTTTAATTTTACAATGTGCGAACTTTTTAAGCAGAAATTAAGGTTTTATTTTATACCCAGCCAACCCTGTTTTCGCTTCTTGGAGAAGTTAATACTCGAAGCACGTAACGCATATTCGATGGGAGTAGGCTACTAGTTGGAACCATTGTTTTGTCCAGTTGATTTTATTAAACAATATGTCAGTCACGGATTATTTCTGAAAGACAAGTGTCAACAAATGTGTCCAAAAGTTCAATAGAGTTGATTTTGATTGTCTTTTCTATATTACTCTTACTACTAATTTATAAAACACCTATGGTCATGTGACTGTTAGGCGGACAATAAAGGCAGGTTTAGCTTTTTAGACATCAAAAACAAGGCAGTTTTAGCTTTTTAGACATCAAAAACAATGTTAAGAAACATCAATTTTATATATTATCAATAGTTCCCATATTTTTCTAAAACCAGCTTGTGCTTCTATATAAACTTATTCGCCCAATCATTTAATCTATTGTTTAAAATCCTGGTAAAAAGTTTTCCCAAAGTATTAAGTAAAGTTATGCCTCTATAATTTTCCGGTTTATTAACATCCCCCTTTTTGTGCAATGGTATGACATAACCTTCTTACCATTTTTCTGGGAAATAGCCTATGTCTAAGATTTTGTTGAACAATTTACTTAAATAACCAATTAAAAAGTTGATCCCATAATTTAAAAAAAATCGTTAATGACAAGATCTGGCCCTCCTGAACGGTTTAAACCTAATTCCCTGCATGCTTTGCTTATTTCACCGTGTGTTATTTTGTTATTTCAAACATGATTTGTATTTTACCATTAAGATATCTTTTGCACTTTCGATCGTTAATTTTCTGTTTAAATAAATGACCACACGTATCATCGAACATTTTATAAAAAACATTTATGTTATTATCAATTTTGTTTTCGGAAGAAACGGTGTTTAGATTGTCTTCAATACTATTAAGAATATTTTTAAAAAGTTTCGTGCCAAGCATTTCTTTGAATAAGCACGGTTAATCGTTATTCCATTTATAGGAGTATTCAACGTATACTAGATCGCATTGACTCTCACAATTAACATGTGTTGGCTTACCAAATGAAAACAAAATAGGACAGTGATCTGATAAAACATTTGGTTCATCAACTACAAATGAAGTAAACAATGTTATTAAATTAGTTCGGCATAAAACATAGTCAACTACACTACTACTAAACTCTGAGTATCATATATGTGATACTCATAAGGTTGATTAACAATAGTTGTCCAATCATATCACATTAAATGTATTATTAGTAACTCCTGTACAGGCCAAAATGATAATTATGCTTTGATATGAATTATTGAATGTTATATGTTAATGTGCAATAATATCGTCTCCTATAATTCTTTTAGAATGGTGTTTACAATTCATGTTTTATGTATGAAATAATGTATATCTGTACAGTATGCATATTTGATTGCAACAAATGAGAGGCAAATAAACTATTAAACTAAACTAAACTACTCCCGTTATGTTTAATACATGTAAACTTCCCTAATTCTTTATAATATATATTCTGTGATGAATTATAGAAATTTCAAAATTTGAGAAAATCTATAACATATCCCTTCCTCTACTGTGCTATCTCGCCTTGTGTGCAAGATAGCACAGTAGCCAAATGTTATGAACTAAACGATAGACGTCACGATATTTCGTCACGAATTGACGTCATGATATTACTCCGCGCTGTCGCCAAAGGAGTGACAGAAGAAGGAATACTTGTGTTAAAAGACGATTGGAAAGAAATTCATCACAGAATATACATTATATAGTTTAATTAACATTTGTGTCGTGATACGGAAAATAATTCCCTCGTGAGAAATATTCTTACGATATAGAAACTCGTGCGAAAACGCACTAGTTTCTATATCGCAAGAATCTTTCTCACTCGGGAATTATTTCCCGTATCACTTCAATAGTGTTAATTAAACTCTATATCATTCCCTAATCGTCCATTCATAATTCGCATATCTGGTGATAATTGCAAAAAAATAATAAATAATTTCCATTTTCGTTTGTGTTTTGTCCTCAGAATCTGTTTATAATGAAACGTCTTCTACATAATCGTCCGGCAATAAGTTCAAATTAAATAAATATTTATTCTCAACATAATCAAAACGTGTCCCCACTCTAGAATACATATCCCCTGTTATTAAACAATTACATTTATTGTCAAACTTATTTTCAAAGTACAACATATCATCGGCAATAATATCAAAAATATTTTGTTGTACAAACACTTCTTTGCTACTTCCACTTGGAATATTATAACACAAACATAATAATAACGGTTCATTTAAACCGAATAACTTTCCATCCAATTTAAGCCATATAATACAATCATCTACAGTTTTTAATAACCAAATGATTGGATTGCATATAATTAAACCCCCACTGTCCCTACGTGCATTTTTAAGCTTTAACGTCCGGTGAAATGCGTAACAAGTGAAACCATCTATTTCATAATTGAGTTCATTATTTAACCATGTTTCAGTAAACAGAATTATATCATTTGTTTTAAAAATAAGTTTAACTTCCTCAGATTGTAACTTGTTATATAGCTTTTCCCAATAAGTCCTTGAATGTTCAATACACAAAATCGAATTCCCTCCCCTCCGCTTTCCTATTTGTGATCGTCCCCATCGTTGGTTTATATAAACACATAAAGGCAGATGTTAACTATAGTGGGTGATGACTGCCATTTCGTCTTTTTGTTATTTCACTGCGAAAAGACGACAGAACGAACAGATGACAGGATGAAAAGAAGACAACGTAGCGCGAAAAGACGACATAACGAAAAGACGAAAGAACGACAGAACAAAAAGAAAACAGATTAGAAGCGAAAAAAACGACAGAAGCTACACGAAATAACGAAAAGACCACAATATCAAATGGCGTCTTTTCACGGCTGAGGTGTCGTCTTTTTGTCTTTTCGTCTGGCGTTCTTTCGTCTCTTCGCCCTTGAAATGTCGTCTTTTCGTTCTGTCGGTCTTTCGTCTTTTCATTCTGTCGTCTTTTCGCGATGCATTTGTCGTCTTTTCGTCCTGTTCGTTCTAATTTATCTAGTGCTCAAATCTTCATGATGTATTCATATGTATATGTATATATGTTTTGATTGTTGACATTTAAAAATACAAGTATTCATACTGTTGGTTTTGTTAGCATATTCATTCCTCTTCCTGTTTTCTAGTTAACGCTCTGACCGGCATATGCTACTTTGTATCGCTGTTTTCTTGTAGAAATCCACACACTCTCATTTACTACGCTGACGGACCATGAGTTAGAAGCTGTTCGTACGATTTATAATGATTTACCTTAAACAGCAATACGCAGTAACTCGATACTGTCAATTACTGCTTAATATAAAACCACTGACATTGTGGTTAGGAGTTCGATATTTAGATCCAGTACACAACCAACGCATTGAGCTCATACGTTACTTATATCCTTCAACACCTTTTTATCGTATATTTGTAAATGAAGTTATTTGTATAGTCTTACCTTCGGGACAATATTTTTTATTTCATTTATCGGTAATATTGTATATTTATTGCCTAAAATATGTCCCCATGTATGGTCATTATAAGCGAATTCGCTTATTGTCCTATTGCGGCCACCCCTTCTTACGTATGACGCACATCCTCGTTTCTCAAGGTATCGAAGGCGCTCGAGATGACGACATGTGTAGTCAAATGTATCAAGCTGAGTTGGGTCGATTCGGTCAAGGAAATATTGACTATTCGCTATGTAAATCGTGTCCCTCTCATTGTGTGTGTCAGATTGCTTCATCGATGCTTCTTGATAAGCAAGGTATTGTTGAGTAAAAAACTGTGGCCCAGTCGATGTCATTGGCGAATCGAAGTGTTTAAATGTCGGTAGTGCGTGCATTACCTGCTTGAAAAATGGATGCTGTGGTCGCGAGAATAGTATTCCATTTGCGACAATCAGGTTTGTATGGTACAGTAAGGTCACATGTTCTTGTGGTTCAGGTACAAGGATGCACGGGTAAAACGCTACGACGCGACCCAGCGGTTTTAAACTTATTGTATCTAAATCCACATACACACCACCGTACGTATAAAGAATGAAATAACGTAACGCGTCAGCGCGTCTCAGGGGAACACGGTAGGCGTCGTACGTCTTTAGAAACCATGGAAACTGGTCCTGTATAAATTTTCTCCCTGATGCGTGTGTCCAAAAGTAATATTGCCAGTCTGCATGGTTATCAACAAAACTCTTCACGTTGCTTACAAATTCTGCTGGGACGATGGAATCTGTCCATACTTGGTGAATTATTCTTGGAATCGACAGTTTAACTGTAGAATTCAAAGGAAATTCACCTGTTACATACGGTTCGATGGGCTGGTATGATTCAATGTTTGGTATGTCGATACTGGATCCATCATCGCCATGGATATAACTCATATATAACAGCCAGACTATGATCAACAGCACACATCCAGGCAAATAATAATTTAACCTGAAAATAATAATAAAAGTAAAGTAGATATACATGTATAAAAGTAACAAGCTCTACTAGTAAACATTAAGCTCTCATACATGTTACAATAGAAAGTGTGTTTGTTAGTATACTGCAGTAGAATGTTCTATAAGTTTCTGTCTCAGACATAAACATGCAACAAAACATCACCATATTGTTTATTTAAATGACCCTGAATGACAGAATCAATAATAAACATGCAACAAAACATCACCATATTGTTTATTTAAATGACCCTGAATGACAGAATCAATCAATAACAAACATACAACAAAACATCACCATCTTGTTTATTTAAATGACCCTGAATGACAGAATCAATAATAAACATGCAACATCTTAAAATATACACTGAAAAAAATTCCTAATTACTCACTTTTGTATCTTAACTAATTTTCTTATTTTAAATATATTTTAGAATAGATATGTGATAAGTATTTTGTTTTGACCCATAGGTTGTAGAACATTTATTTTTTGTTTAAATTGTTACATCTTTTGAGAGTTACCCTCCCTTTATATGAAAATATGAAATGTGCTGATAAAACACATAACATGAGTCAAAGATCGTTTAAAGATATAAATTCTTAAAATTGGTATGCAATAATAGAAAAAAAACCATAAAAATTTGAATCCTTTATCGCAGATTCTCCGTCTATAAAAAATGAAATATGGATAATCTTAAATTACCTCCCTTTAAATTGAATATTGTAACTGTAATTCAGCGTTAACATTAAATATTTCGAAAAATTCTTTTGCAAACGCATTTGTAGTGGTGATGCTACTAAAACATGATGTCAAAATAATTCTTTCTTGCATATTTTAGAATTAGGAACATCGAAAGCTTCACTAATTCGAAGTACTTAATAAAATCCTATATACTCAGTTGTATAAGTGTTATAGTTTATTTCTAGGAAAACACATTGACTTAAACGTTTTAAAATATGTTCATGCAATTAGAGCAGACGATTTACACTCGTTATTTTGCAGTTTAACCGTATCTCTAATCAAGCTCAAAATACACAAAACAATGGGAATATTATTGACATATTCTTAGGTAGGTACTTAGCAATTTGGTTTAGTGTAAATAGTCATAAGTAACAGTAAGGATCGACCATTTCTAACTTAAAAGTCGAGCTCCAAGTGTGATTCGAACCCACAGTGGCGAGAGGCGAGAAGGTATCAAATGCAGCGTTCTTTACCTTTCCACTTGCTTTCAACGCAGTATCAAAATAAAAGAAGTCTGTTATATTGCCGTTGAAGTTCAACTCGTACTTTCCTTTAAAAAGTGCGTTAACTATTTACATAGTCAAGTTCTCAAAACATTAGTAACATACATTATTTTAACAGATTCATAATGTTCATTTAGCAATTCGACTGAATGCAAAAAAAAAAAGGAAAAAGAAAAGAAACAAAGAAGTAAAGAGACGAGATGCAGAGACTAGCAAAAGTTATCTTCGTCCAATTTCATTGTCACTGGGTAAAGGCAAACCCACAGAAAGGCAGATGCCTGCGATAAAACGAGATGTAAACATTTCAAAGAATGTATGAAACGATATCAATAATATACTCATTATAATCAGCAAGCTAACGCTGGCAAATCAGTGTTTATGTTTTTGTAAATGTTTATTTATATTTATTACATTTGATTGGGATTTCTCCGTGAAAGAATATTCATAATCGCTAAATATTAATAACTAACTCCGAACGCAAAAATAACTAACTGCTACGTTGAGTTATGACGTCAATATCGTGTTGGTGATGCCGACGTCATACACCGATAACGCTAAATTACATAAAGCGAATGGTTGAAATCATACATATATAATAAATAGATGGTTTAACTGTGATCGATTATATGGAAATCCTTCACTCGCTGGTAGGCGTGTGTTATTTTTTCATTCACTCGATTACGCTCGTTCGTGAAAAGAACCACCCGCCTTTCCCTATAATCGACCCCAACAGTTAAATAATCTCTATTTATTGAATGAAATAAAAAACAAGTGTTATATATAGTGTGCACGTGTGTATGGATCGTTAATACATATATAAAGTAGTTACATGTATTAGGGATCAGCTAGTTCACAAATCGTCTTTACCAGTCCCGCCCTTTTATGTTTGTTGAGTCAACCATTTTGCATTCATTAAGTCCTTTACTTGTATGCGTGTTTTGTTTTTTAATTTCTAAATTGACTAACTCACGGGCGTCTTAAAGTCATTATACAGTGTGATAATAACCATGATAATACCGAGGAAAACAAAGTTACACTAATAATTACAAGAAAATATTGATGCAAAGTATCACAACGAACAGTTGCGCAAGAAACTGGGTCCGTATTCATAACGCTTCTTAGCAATATCTTCTTAAGTCAAATTCTATCAGTTTTTTTTTAACAAATTCTATCAGTTTTTTTTAACACCCCTTTCTTTCGATTGAAAACGTTTTCTTAATATTGCTAATACGGTTATGGATAATTAAAATCTACAGCTAAATATTTATCTTAAAATAGATGTTTTGTTGTGTTCCTGAGAGGTTAATAAGGAGATTTAAAATATGTACAAATCTTAAATTATGACAAGTAATATTTTCCACTTAAGTTGCTTCATGAATACGGGCCCAGGATGAAGAATGGATATGATAAGAAAACCAACCGTGTAGATGTTTGGAAAATATTTGTATTTGTAAAACATGTATTGATTTTAAACACATTTATCATGAAGATGTGAGCACTAGATAAACTAGACATCATGAGATAAAATGAACATGCTATTAATTTTGGCATTTTGTTGTATAATATGAATATGATAGACATCTGGGCCCCGTTTTATGAAACAACTTACAACCATTTTCATCGTAAATCAATTTCTTAAATGAATCACTATAAATTACACTTTTCAAATAAACATTATTTCATTTCGTTTTCTTATACGGGTGATATTTTTGCACTACGTGCACACATAATTGTCTACGTGCACACATAATTGTCTACATTGAATGCTTTGGTGTACAGAGTGAACGATTTTAAAATGTAAGACTTATCATAAGATGTTTTATAAAACAGGGCCCTGATCTAATATTTGCAATGGCTTATTAATTAGAATGTTCTTTAAAGGAACACATGGCAATATTTTTTTTCAGTCATTTTTCAGTGGCCTATTTATTCTCCCCGTAATAGGTGGAGCAGTGGCCGGGGAGGACCATTGCCTGTTGCACCGTACAAATATATATATATAACATAGCAACAATGGTATAAATATAGTATATAAGAATTTCTGAGATGCTGTCTGGCTGAGAAGAACAAAAAAACACTGATTCATTATGAGTTTGAGTTCATTCCATATATTTTCAAACACAGCAAGCTTATTAGTTCGTGTTACAATGCATTGAAGACACTTATAAGACTTTTTTGTAATTATATTTTTAAGATCCTCAATGCATAATGGGCTTTGCAAACGCTTGGCAGAGAAAATATAATATTTGATTTCTAGAAGTATATACACTACTCAACTTTTATAATCGGTCACCCAAATTGTTTTTGAAAATAACACGAACACTAAAAACTGGAAATCACCGAAACACATACCAATA
Organism: Cyrtodaria siliqua; assembly: GCA_037043455.1. Taxonomy (NCBI): domain Eukaryota; kingdom Metazoa; phylum Mollusca; class Bivalvia; order Adapedonta; family Hiatellidae; genus Cyrtodaria; species Cyrtodaria siliqua. The sequence continues at coordinate 211,640 of JAWPHD010000889.1, forward strand.
TTTTATTAAGTTTATGAACACGGTTTTAGTCCAGTCAATGCAGATTGTTTACTAAATCGCTAGCGATATTTGTTAAACGACGCCATTTAAAATTTCAGATGAAAATATGAATTATTAAAAAATATATAACTTTTTGAAAAGTGACCGATTATAAAAATTTATTTCCAATATTAAATATAAATGATTCTTCTACTAATGATATGTCATTGTTACTTGTTAAAAGCCAAAGTTCAGTTTGGTGAGTAGAGATGTGTTTCTGCACATGCCCAAAGCATATGAGTTAATGTCTATTATTTACATAATGGACTATCAAGTATGTTAATAATGTTGAAGTTTGGGCATTGAATTCGCCGGCGAGAAATATGTTTGGAAACGTTGAACACATTGACGTTATTATAACAACCTAAGGATTCAACTTATAAACACAAGCATAATAGCATTTGCCTGAGAAACGATATATTAATATTATTTAATTGAAATACGATCAGTAGTTCATGAGAATAAGTTGCAGTAGAGCAAACTTAATTAAACTCTTTAAAATATACTCCCGTTAAAGTGTCACCAACATCTAATGATTGAAGAGGTGTTGTTTAATGTAAATTGTTGATGTTAGGCAATGTGACCACTACAGTATTTTTGAGGTTTTACCTTAGGGAGCTTAGAAACATGGTGTTAATGTTTGACATTATAGAAGAAGAAGAAGAAATTTTATTGACTTAAACTATTACATAGTTTTTCATCATATAAACATACATTTTACAAATATAATTTGACCACAATAACAAGATTAGTACAGGTTCATTAATTTATGGATTAATATGAAAAAAAAGAAAGAAGAGATATAACATGGAAAAAAAAATATATATAGAAATTAAAATCTAATATCTAATAAGGTACAATAGAACAATTGTATTATAGTGAGGATCAACGAGATTATAAGTTATTTATCATGGTACGTCTTAAAGAGAATGCTTCTGAGATGTATTTGCTAAAATTGATAACATCTGTTTTGTTTGTTGACTGAAGGAGAGCAATAAATTTAAACATACCAGGCCTATGGCTATAATATCGTTTTTATATATTTACTTCTGATTGTATTATAAAAAGGACATATTAACGCAAAATGGAACTCGTCCTCTATATCATTAGTGTTACATATTTGACATATCCGTTCATGTCTTTCTAACCTTTCACGAGAATACCTCCCTGTCTCGATCCTTAAACTATGAGAGGACAAGTGTAATCTGGTTACAACACTGCGAACGCCTGGTATGCAATACATCTAGATAAATATCATATTCAAAATGCTGTTTAACAGATTTATACAATAAAGAATGTATGAATGGGAATAAAGAAAATGGATTCATAACTCATTATAATTTCCAAATAAACACCAATAAATTGCTTACTGGTCTTGTCATTTGCCACTTGTGAAGTTGCATATGTAACAAAATGTACTGCTATTTCAATGGGTATACAATAAATTGCATACAATGTACATGTAATGATTAGGTATCAGATTCGGGAAATGAAAATCCGAAATATAGCCAAACTGATATAGAATAATCAAGTATGCAATTTATGGGTGACAAATTTTACAATTTATAAATTTAAAGTTGAATATTAATTGTGACATTTATAAATCTTCAGGGGAAAAAAGGGCTATAGTCATATTTAAATGGACACAATACTATTATTAATCAGTTTAAAAAAGTAATCGGGAACTGGTGATTTGACAAACAAGTCTGAGTTGTTCTAAAGTTGCTTATGCATGAGGTATATGATTTAATCATGTAGACTTAGTAATTAACAATGATTTTGACTAGTGTACACTGTTCGGTCATTACAATATATGTAGAATTGTTATGATATTTAAAGAATCTTACAAATAACTTGAATGGAAATTACAGTATTGTTGTCACAAATATAAAGTATACCCTAAAGGGACACACGGCAATCTTGAAGTGTTTGAAATGGGTCTCGATTTATATATCCAGTATCATTTTTACTTTTACCCTGGTGTTTAACTGTGATGTGCGCTTTTTTAAGTTGAAGGTAATATATGAGTGTCACTTTTTGTCGAGTAACGAGTTGCGAGTAACACAACGAGTTGCGAGTAACCAGGGAGTACGTAAATTTGTATAGGGTTCGTGTTGCTAGCAGTTGTACATTTTATTAAATAAAAGTATAGTAAGATCCTAAAAAGAACTTATTTTTGTCTTAAAGTATCATATGCATTAACATTAATTATAATTAAGCACCAAACCTCGAATTTTGCTGAGCAAACTATTTCATTAACAATAATTATATCAATTTAATAGTATAGCGACACCCATTACTTTTCCAGATCGCCCCCAGTCTCTTTAAGCTTCCAGATACAATTGAATTCAGGTAGACTAGATCTAAAAAATAAAGACTATTAAATATTTATTTTTATTTAAATGTATTTATTGATTCTGCAATCATCTATTTCCCTTTATTTCCCTAAAAGTGCAGAAATGCAAGTCTGGTGAAAGAAGCAATAAGCAATCGCTTCATGTTTGCCCTGACCATTGGATAAACAGACTTTGAGGACTTTTGACACTAAAGAACTCATCGAGATATCACTGATACACTGTTCTGGGTGTGGTTCCGGGGCCCCCGTTTGGTTACGGGGCAAAGAGTAGTGCCAATACAGATCCCGTTGGAGGGGAATGCAGAGGGGGTAGACTCGCCCCCAAATTCATGTTCATTTTATCATTTTTTGTTTATGCTCATTAAAGGTCTTCATCATGACCCCTGCATTGTTTCAGGTGCCATCTCGCTCATATCATTAGAGCAGTGGCAGAAAAACTATAACGTGACTCGAGCGTAAATGGAGTGTCTACAATAGAATTTGCAGCAACTCTGCAGTTCAGGGTGAGAAGGTTCTAGGCCCATTCTCCATATTTTATCTCGATGTACATGGCGGATGAGCCTGGCATGTTCATTCCTGTTAGGCGCCATATAACCTTTCATGTGTTGGTGCTCCTTAAAACCCCAGTTCAATTCAATTCAAGTTCATTAATTACCCAGTTCATTAATTACCTCAGACAACACCACCGGTGGACTGTTGGCAGTTTTTCAATTAAGAACATTGTAATGTAGGGATGTTTTGTTTCAAAGAATCCTTCCACTTTCACCATTTATTTTTTCATTAAGTTTTTCATAATTGTTTATCAAAAGCCTTTTTCTTAAATTGTGTATAAAGCAGAACAATACTTGTTCTTTTCACCAACAATATATCATACAAATTCTAAGACTATGTCTTAGTCTTCTATTAAGATGATTTATTATATTATTTTTTTTAACTTAATTTTATTATATATATTTTTTGTAACTCACAATCGCATTTTTTACTCGCAACTCACGTTTTCGGCTTGTAACTAGCAACTCGCTTTTTTTAGTTTACTGAAATGTTAACCGAATGATTGCACATACATGTATATAAACGTGAAAATACATCCCGTTTACAGTGGAACACTTTCCGCATACCAAACACGAAACTCGGCATGCATTTTTACACAAACCGTATCGGTATTTTAAAGAACATACGAAAGGCAATGATGATAAAACTACAGTTTACTTTCATATTTAGTCCGCAGTTTTAATTTTGAGACTGCCTTTAAATATATAAATAAAAGGAACGGGGTGGGGTAGGGTGGGGGTGTTGTGCGGATAAACATTTGAAATTTCATTTATTCTTCGTTATTTTAAGCTATATTTTAATATATGCTTTGATCTCAACAATTAGGAATATTGCCAAACCAATATATTTTGAATTATAACCTGGTCTCGTGTAATAACTTTTATTGACCGATATTGTAACAGTCTATGTCCGATAATGTAATAATATTTTTATCGACCCACAAAGTAAAACTTTTATGCTGATAATGTAATACCAGCCGCTCTTGTAATACCAAATAAATGATATGATAACAAGTAAACAGGGATATTTGAACTTGTAGGCACCCACGCCTAGAGAAGTTTGCTAGAGGGCGAGTGACAATAATCACATTGTTGTAATTGTCGTCGGAGAACAATCTCTGCGATGAGCAGGAGTGCTCTGGATCCAATTTTGGGCTGAAGATTCGTCAAAACAAGCATGATTTGTTGAGTGGGCTTAGTTTTTACACGGGATTTGATATCCGAATTTCCCACCCCCACCCTTATATCACCCTTCCATCTCTCATTTGCGCCACGGCGGGGAAAGGTGGTAAGTAGTTAATCCCTGGTTCCCTTGGTACAGAGTCCAAACTGTCGTTCTCTTTTAATAGACCATAAACGACGTTGTGCATATAATGACTTCAAATATAGTTTTTTCCGATTATAAATATAATTTATATAGATATTAAATGGACATAATGTTTGTTCTGACGAATTCTCTACTTCTTTTCGAATTATGTTTTAAAAATCACATTCAATGGAGGCGAGTATTGCATTTCACGGAATAGTTATCATTTCCTCCTAAATGTTATGTATTTGAATGTTTAACAGAATAAAACACCTCAATATAAGACAAAAGTGAGATATAGGATCCTATAGAAGTGTCCGTGGCCGAATGGTTAACGACGTTGCGTTGTAAACCTTCGTCTCTCACCGGTGCGGGTTCGAATCCCACTGGGAACTCGCCTTGTAAGCGAGGAAGTGTCGATTCTTACGGATGGCGGGAGGTGTACAGTACTGGTTCTACCCAGGAAAAGTAGGTGGTCTGCCTCCACCACAAAAAAATCGACCATCATATATAACCTTACATGTGTTGAAAATGACGTAAAACACCATACAAGTAAGCAAGAAACTACAGCGTCCGAACGCAATGGCATCGTAGGTTTGCACCGTACTACAAACAAGGAGGCATATTTAATTAATTATACAATGAAAAAGACAAAATACAACAGAAAGGGTGGTGAAGACAGGGTTACCGACTTAGGACGGTCAGTAGACAATAAGGCCTACAGGTTAAACTTGATCAACTTCTAGAAATGTGCTGTGCCATAGATAACATTGTGTCAAGAAATGTGTGTACATACTGTGAATATATTTTGGTTGAGGACATTATGTCAGACTGGCTGTAGGCCAAATATGTTATTCCTCTATAAATAAAGATATAATTATCATTATTATATAATAAAAAAAGATACAAGCGTATACAACTATGCTTAAAGTTTTGAGTGAGACATGGTACACAAATGCAAGTATATAATAACTTCAAAAATAATACAAAATCATTTGGTTCTTGTTTACATTTGTAACATTAAGAGTTGAATATTGTAAACTTTAGCGGGCCTCAAAAGTGTAACTTTTAACGTCACCTGTAACCTTTAGCGTCAAGTTTGTAACATTAAGCGTCAAGTTTGTAACATTTAGCGTCAGTTGTAACATTTAGCGTTATTATAACCTTTTGCGGTCCTACACTCTTCCCGAGTACATATGCCACGACCCGTGCATCACGTGCATGAGTGAGGAATTCACCAGTTGACTTTTGACGGTCCATATAACATTCTAGGTCTGACTGCCCAGTCCATAAACTTGCATATGGACCTCAGAACCATACATTATTTGTTACATTATACCGAATCTGACCAACAAATTAAATCAATACGTTTTATGATTTATTTTGACGTCGTTTTTTTCCCACGTCCGTTAATATAGCTATCGGACCGGGCGCCCGGTCAATATTTAGAGGTTATTAACTGGGGTAGGTGTGCCTCTTTGTGATATTGGCCCGAGATAGCCATATGAGGCCCTCGAGCTTTACCATATGAGGCCTCATATGGCTATCAAGGGCCAATGTCACAAAGAGGCACACCTACCCCAGTTAATGACCTGTTTATTACATGTGTAATCAAAACAATAACATTTTGGATAGATAGAAAAACTAAAACATGTTCTACTTGTGTATTTTTTGCTTAAATGTGACTCTTTATTTATATTCATTTCTGTCATTGATTTACAAGAATAAAATAAACGTATGACGTTATAATGCCTCAATCATAGGATGTGCCATTTGAAATAGGCAATTCGGTGCCTTGTTCCCCAATCGTGAACGCTCGGCCAATCCCGTCATTCCTCGGGATCCCGCCTCGTGCGTATCACGGCGCTTCGGTATGTTCAAAATCTTCACATTCTGTTAGCCGGAAGGCATCGGCACAGAAAATAGTGCACTGTTGCTAAGCTGTTGCTACATAAACATTATGGCCGCTTGCCACACGTGTTGACGTATGATTTGCGTTCCTTGTTTGTTATTTACAATACATATGAAGGTTTTATCACTGATTTCACGTAAATTTCACTTCTAGAAATGTGCTGTGCCATAGATAACATTGTGTCAAGAAATGTGTGTACATACTGTGAATATATTTTGGTTGAGGATAATATGTCAGACTGGCTGTAGGCCAAATATGTTATTCCTCTATAAATAAAGATATAATTATCATTATTATATAAAAAAAAAAGAAGATACAAACGTATACAACTATGCTTAAAGTTTTGAGTGAGACATGGTACACAAATGCAAGTATATAATAACTTCAAAAATAATACAAAATCATTTGGTTCTTGTTTACATTTGTAACATTAAGAGTTGAATATTGTAAACTTTAGCGGGCCTCAAAAGTGTAACTTTTAACGTCACCTGTAACCTTTAGCGTCAAGTTTGTAACATTTAGCGTCAAGTTTGTAACATTTAGCGTCAGTTGTAACATTTAGCGTTATTATAACCTTTTGCGGTCCTACACTCTTCCCGAGTACATATGCCACGACCCGTGCATCACGTGCATGAGTGAGGAATTCACCAGTTGACTTTTGACGGTCCATATAACATTCTAGGTCTGACTGCCCAGTCCATAAACTTGCATATGGACCTCAGAACCATACATTATTTGTTACATTATACCGAATCTGACCAACAAATTAAATCAATACGTTTTATGATTTATTTTGACGTCGTTTTTTTCACATGTCCGTTAATATAGCTATCGGACCGGGCGCCCGGTCAATATTTAGAGGTTATTAACTGGGGTAGGTGTGCCTCTTTATGATATTGGCCCGAGATAGCCATATGAGGCCCTCGAGCTTTACCATATGTAGCTAAATGACATTGCAAAATGTTGAAGATAACTTTGATTTTGAATGCAAATTCATTTTTGGCGGGAATCAGACGCGCGTCACGCTAGTATGACGTAACCAATGTGGAAACCTGCGTATTACATTCGAGTCATGCTTCGAAGCAGTGTAGGAGATGTTGCGAATGCCTTGTTCCCAAGCCACCAATTCAGCCCCTCAATTAAAATTCACTGAAACCTTACTGACGTCATCTTGTAAGAACAACGTCATAATGGTGACGTTGTTTTCCAAAGTGACGTTGTTATTCCACGGCCTTGACTTTGTCAGTTTTTTTGTTTACGTTTGAACTTGTAGATACGGTGTCCGGTTGGGGCCAGATGCAATGTCGCATTGTCGTGGAATGCGACGCCCGAAAACGCGACATCGCGACATCGCGATACGACAGTGCGACATTGCGATACGACAACTCGACAATGCGATACGACATAGCGACATTGCGATACGACATCGCAATGTCGCAATGTCGTATCGCGATGTCGCATTGTCGGGCGTCGCATTGTCGCGCACGACAACGCGACATTATGTCGTATTGTCGTAATGTCGCGCACGACAATCCGACATTCTTTTAATTGTCGTAATGTCGCCAACGACATTGTCGCCAACGACGCACGACATCGAGAGGCGCGACATTTTGCTTATAATGTCGTCCGTCGTGCACGACATTGTCGCCAACGACGCACGACATTTTGCTTAAAATGTCGCGATGTCGCGTTGCCGGAACTGCTTTTTCTTATAATGTCGCTCCGTCGCCGGCGAAGCACGACATTTTGCTTATAATGCGTCGTATAACGCGACATCGCAAAATCGCGATACGACATCACGACATTGAGATACGACATCACGACATAATTGTCGCGATGTCGTATCGCAATGTCGCATTGTCGTATCGCGATGTCGCGTTGTCGAGCATTGTATCTGGCCCCAACCGGACACCGTACAGATTATTATTTTGTACGTGTGTGTGATTTCTGTCTGTGATTTCAAAAAAATCAGCGTAACTACGGGCCTGAAAATAGATTGTTGAAGACAGTGCGATCAAATTCAAAAATAACGACGCAGTTGTACATGTATAATTTAATATGTTTCCAGAAATATTTAGGTACATAGTATGGTCGTCTTTCCTTTGGTAAACGGGTCAGCACTATCTTCGGTATACGAAAATACGAAACTGGACTGCTTTCTATTCCAAATTATCGCATGTCAGACTCAAAAAGAAATGAGTGGCCCTTGATCCATCTTTTTTCGTAATGGTTAAAAAAAAGAAAGTTCTAAAAGCTTATTTAGTTCTTCAGGTTGGTTTTCCTCGAGTCGTTCAACGTCTCCGAGCCAGTCACATTTTTTTTCACGTCATATTGAGATTTGGACTGAATCGTTATTATTTTTCATTATTCCACAATTTCATTAATGTCCATCCTCATCTCTGTATCTTCTTCTGACGATCTCCTGCGTACACTACAGTACGGTAGTCTCGACAGGGTAGCGAGCGTTCTGGCTGCCATTTTCAACCGACGCAGTTGTCGTTGGATGCACGTGTCGATGCACGATTTGACTGGTTCGTGGTCGATTATTAAAACAAATATCTATACTTTAATGCTAAATGTATGTAACGCAGTCTAGATTTAATATGGATTTTCGGCCCGCCATATGGGTTTGTTGGCCCTTCATATGGAATTTTGGCCCGCCGTTTCACTTGCTTGTGTAATATGACCGCATAGATAATGCCTGTATTACACGGAAAACGGGCCGTTTTTGTTACTATATATAGTAACACATGTAATAAGCAACTTTATGGACCGGAAGACGTCACATTAAACAAAGAGTGGAATATGCAAATGAGGTATAATATTATCAGTTAAAAGCCGTTTTTATTTTATGTTTAAGCGTATCGGTGAGTTTTGGGTAAACTGTTCCATTATAGTCAGGCGATATTATCCCAAATGTAAACAAAATATCCAAATTTTCACTCTTAAAACGCCTTTGTTTTAATTCTGCAGTTAATTGCCCGCAATGCATCGAGTTTTGCTGTTTAATTATATAATATAAAAAAGAGGTTTAATTTGCTTTTGGCTAACAGGTGCACCAGTCCACTGTAATCAATGGAGTGTATTCAATATATTGATTTTCAAAAAAAATGCTCACTGGCCTGGCAATATTTCAGATAAGCGCAGACATTTGAGGGTGTATGTCGCGAAATATATGTATGCTTGTGAGCGTTTTCTATCCCCTCGACCCCACCCCAACCACGCACCACTTCAACCCCACCCCAACCACGCATCAATTCAAGTATTGTTAACCGGTTTTGTAAGTATGTGTGTGTTTTCCAGTCATTTTGTAGATAAAACGTGCAAGATCAGAGGGTGTTTTTATTATCTGCATGCGTGTCATGGGGATTTAAATCCGCGTCATTCTGTTTATGAAACATTTATTTAATACATTATTTGTTTATTGAGTTTGCCTTAATGCGTCTGATTTATAATTTGATAACAAAAACATCCGTAAATAATAATTTCGCATGGGATGAGACGTGCCACTTTATTGAGAGACAATAGTAATGATTGTTAATACAGTGCAGGTAAACACTATTTCTGAAATCTTATACATTTGACGAGTTTCTCTTTCCTACTTTCTGAAATCCTATATCAGAGCATTTCACGTTTGCTTTAGTACAAACTTGTGGAAACCTGTCCAAAAGAATCACAGTGATCCTTTTACAAAATATATTACTATGTGCATATTTATGTATTTTCAAATAAATCCTCGCTGACAAAATCAACATGAACGGTAGAAATGATTAAAATTAGGCACGCTTCATTCAACAGTAACGGCCAGGTTATTGCAGACGAGTGCAAACGACGTGTGTGAAAATTGATAAATATAAAATGTACACATCTTTCAAAACGTAAATACGTGTTTCGAATTATTAAAGACGTTCATCTATTGATGTTTCAACTTCGATTAAAACTGAATAGCTGTTGTCAGATCATTAAAGAACGTGTTACATATAAAAAGGCCAGGGCCGGTATTCATAAAGCAACTTAAATAGAATATATTAGTTAAGTCAAAATTAAAGATTTTTACCGTGATATTTTCAAATATGCTTATAAACCTCTCAGCGACACTACAGAGCATATAGGTTAATATAAATATGTATCTGTGTGGTTTATTAATTCATAGCATTATTAAACATATAAAGAAGATGTCTTAAAATGGTAAAAAAATGTGTTTAATTTTTTTTTTTTGACTTAAGTTAATATATTGCTAAGAAGCTTTATGGATACGGACCCAGATATAGATCACGAAAAGCTGTCAAATTAAAATTAAAATCAATATACAGTATCGTTGAATATAAATTGAAATTAGGAATACAAATTCATATATCATTTTTAAATGAGAAAACCTCTAGTACTAACCCTCCCAATAAGGAGTTCCTTTCGAAAAACCCATTCGGTCCTGGACCTACTGTGTCCTGTTAGTGCCGTGTTACCATCGCATCTTACCATCAAGATGCGATGGTATGATGCGATGGTCGATGGTAAGATGCGATGGTCGATGGTAAGATGCGATGGACCATCGACCTGGAGCTGTCCAGGATAGAAAATGTGAATATTAACTATCGCAGATTTTGCAATATGATCCATTGTTTACCTTTTTCAACCCTTTCTCCGCCTGTATCAACTGTGACGTCGAGAGCTTCAATACCAAACGCAAGTACTGTTACCATATCAATTGTTTGGTATACAAGAACGGTTGGTATTATACATTATCTGCCGAAATGTTTTACATTATCGGTCGATAACAATATTATTACATTATCGGACAAAGATTGTAACATTATCGATTGGATTTTTTTTTATTACACTATCGGTTAAAACATATTACAAAATCGGTCAGAAATTATATTACATCATCGGTGAATTTTATTACACTATCGGTCGATGTTACAATATCAGTTGTTTTTTATTACACTATCGGTTGATGTTACATTATAGGTATGTTATTACAGTATCGGTCGATGTTACAATATCAGTTGTTTTTTATTACACTATCGGTTGATGTTACATTATAGGTATTTTATTACAGTTTCGGTCGATGTTACACTATCAGTTGATTTGTATTACACTATCGGTTGATGTTACATTATAGGTATCGGTCAATGTTACAATATCAGTTGTTTTTCATTACACTATCGGTATATGTTACAATATCAGTTGTTTTTTTATTACGCTATCGGTTGATGTTACATTATAGGTATTTTATTACAGTATCGATCGATGTTACAATATCAGCTTTTTTTTTATTACACTATCGGTTGATGTTACATTATAGGTATTTTATTACAGTATCGGTCGATGTTACGGTCAATGTTACAATATCAGTAGATTTTTATTACACTATCGGTATATGTTACAATATCAGTTGTTTTTTTATTACACTATCGGTTGATGATACATTATAGGTATTTTATTACAGTATCGGTCGATGTTACAATAGCAGTTGTTTTTTATTACACTATCGGTTGATGATACATTATAGGTATTTTATTACAGTTTCGGTCGCCATGTTACAATATCAGTTGATTTGTATTACACTATCGGTTGATGTTACATTATAGGTATCGGTCAATGTTACAATATCAGTTGTTTTTCATTACACTATCGGTATATGTTACAATATCAGTTGTTTTTTATTACGCTATCGGTTGATGTTACATTATAGGTATTTTATTACAGTATCGGTCGATGTTACAATATCAGTTGTGTTTTTATTACACTATCGGTTGATGTTACATTATAGGTATTTTATTACAATATCAGTCGTAACAGGCCGGATCAGCAGCTCATAATTAGAGCAATTGTTCCTTATGGGACATGATTATTTGAGAGGTATTTACGAATGACCATTGCTGCCGTACACTACAGGGGAGTAGGAAGGTTTTAAATACTGTGGAGGAAAGTGGTGCACAACTGTTTTACCCCCTTTCTTTGTGCTTGTCACATATTTCAATGAACACAAAAAGCTACTTTTCTTTGTCAGTTGATTAGTGTAACACCCTGCCGGACACAAGCACTTGTGTTGGGTCAAAACATAGACAAAATATGCGGTGGGGAGGGAGAGGAGAGCAAAATATACACTAGCCCCACCCCAGTCTGATTATTGAGAGGTGTGCCTGCCCTTCCCGCCACCACCCGTTATTACGGCTATGCATTAATATGTACATAGTTTGATCGAAACAATTTCTAGACAATTTACATCAGTAAGTAACAACAATTAGTGGTGACGGATTCAGAAAGGAGCGGAGGGGGAATGGGATCTGAGGAATTCACCTGTAAAGCGTGTTTTATGTGTTTGTCACACACCCCACCCACGTCTCCCCCTACAATACACACCAAAAGCCAGTCCACACTCTACTGTGCTATTGGTTAAATGGTGGAGGAACTATAAACCTTAATACTACACACAGACATAAACTATTTCGATTATGGTACGTTGATAACTACTTATCTGTTTTGGTTTTATATAATAAAGAAGACAAATCAATGACACACAATATCCGATCTCTTCTGACGTCACTCCATCACAGTTTACATTGACCAGAGTGTACGTGTACAGCTAAAAAAATGAATCAGGTGCCACAGTAACTAGCAAAAATATGTTTACTCAATTGTCATTGAAACTGTAGATTTTGAAAAACGTTGTGACAGTTGTTACCTTTAACATGAAAAGTTGTTACATTTAGCGTTAACGTTGTTACCTTTAGCGGAAGAGGTGAGTGTTACCTTTAGCATTAGAAGTGTTTCCTTTAGCGGCGCTTGTTACCTATAGCGGAATTGTTACCTTTAGCGTTGTTACAATGATCTCAAAAGACCAGTAAGTAATAACAATACTGATTTGTAATTGTGTACACATAACTTGTATCTGTACAATCATTATTAACTCTTAGCCTGCTAAGGGCGACTACAACAGCCTTTGCAGCCAGTGTAACTCGCAGGCTGATCAGGGTTTACACTGTCTGGCTGCTCATCAGTCATTTACCCAAAACACCCATTTATAACATAAATGGAATGGTCCAAATTCAAAGAAACGGCAGTCCATTTTACATTCATAGCGGGCTAAGGGTTAATATTGATAATTATTTGCATATTTCAAAGCATGGGTATAAATGTAGGTCTATGTTGAAAGCATGGATATAAATGTAGGTATGTGTTCCAAGCATGGATAAAAATGTAGGTCTAAGTTCAAAGCATGGATATAAATGTAGGTCTATGTTCAAAGCATGGATATAAATGTAGGTCTATGTTCAAAGCATGGTTATAAATGTAGGTCTAAGTTCAAAGCATGGATATAAATGTAGGTCCATGTTCAAAGCATGAATATAAATGTAGGTCCATGTTCAAAGCATTGAGATAAATGTAGGTCTTTGTTCAAAGCATGAATATAAATGTAGGTATGTGTTCAAAACATGGATATAAATGTAGGTCTGTGTTCAAAGCATGCATATAAATACAGGTATATGTTCAAAACATGCATATAAATGCAGGTTTGTGTTCAAAGCATGGATATAAATGTAGATATGTGTTCAAAGCATAGATATAAATGTAGGTCTGTGATCAAAGCATGGATATACATGTAGATCCGTGTTCAAAGCATGGATATAAATGTAGGTCTGTGTTCAAAGCATGGATATAAATGTAGGTCTGTGTTAAAAGCATGGATATAAATGTAGGTCTGTGTTCAAAGCATGAATATAAATGTAGGTCTGTGTTCAAACATGGATATAAATGTAGGTCTGTGTTCAAAGCATGGATATAAATGCAGGTATGTGTTCAAAGCATGGATATAAATGCAGGTTTGTGTTCAAAGCATGGATATAAATGTAGATATGTGTTCAAAGAATAGATATCAATATAGGTCTGTGTTCAAAGCATGCATATAAATGTAGGTCTGTGTTCAAAGCATGGATATAAATGTAGGTTTGTGTTCAAAGCATGGATATAAATGTACGTCTGTGTTCAAAGCATGGACATCGATGTAGGTCTATGTTCAACGCATGGATATAAATGCAGGTCTATGTTCAAAGAATGGATATGAATGCAGGTATGTGTTCGAAGCATGGATATAAATGTAGATCTGTGTTCAAAGCATGTATATAAATGCAGGTCTGTGTTCAAAGGATGGATATAAATGTAGGTCTATGTTGAAAGCATATATATAAATGTACGTCTGTGTTCAAAGCATGGATAGAAATGTAGGTCTGTGTTCAAAGCATGGATATAAATGCATGTCTATGTTCAAAGCATGGATTTAAATGCAGGTCTGTGTTTAAAACATGGATATAAATGTAGGTTGGTGTTCAAAGCATGGATATAAATGTAGGTATGTGTTCAAAGCATGGATATAAATGTAGGTCTATGTTCAAAGCATGGATATAAATTGAGGTCTATGTTCAAAGCATGGATATAAATTTAGGTCTGTGTTCAAAGCATGGATATACATGTAGGTCCATGTTCAAATCATGGATATAAATGTAGGTCCGTGTTCAAAGCATGGATAGAAATGTAGGTCCATGTTCAAAGCATGGATAGAAATGTAGGTCCATGTTCAAATCATGGATATAATTGTAGGTCCATGTTCAAAGCATGGATATAAATGTAGGTTTGTGTTCAAAGCCTTGATATAAGTGTAGGTCTATGTTCAAAGCATGGATATAAATTTAGGTCTATGTTCAAAGCATGGATATAAATGTAGGTCCATGTTCAAAGCATGGATAGAAATGTAGGTCCATGTTCAAATCATGGATGTTAATGTAGGTCCGTGTTCAAAGCATGTATATAAATGTAGGTCTATGTTCAAAGCATGAATATAAATGCAGGTATGTGTTCAAAGCATGGATATAAATGCAGGTCTGTGTTTAAAACATGGATATAAATGTAGGTTGGTGTTCAAAGCATGGATATAAATGTAGGTCTGTGTTCAAAGCATGGATATAAGTGTAGGTCTATGTTCAAGGCATGGATATAAATTGAGGTCTATGTTCAAAGCATGGATATAAATGTAGGTCTATGTTCGAAGCATGGATATAAATGTAGGTTCATGTTCAAAGCATGGATAAAAATGTAGGTCCATGTTCAAATCATGGATATAAATGTAGGTCCATGTTCAAAGCATGGATATAAATGTAGGTCTATGTTCAAAGCATGGATATAAATGTAGGTTCATGTTCAAAGCATGGATAGAAATGTAGGTCCATGTTCAAATCATGGATATAAATGTAGGTTCATGTTCAAAGCATGGATAGAAATGTAGATCTGTATTCAAAGCATGGATATAAATGTAGGTTTGTGTTGAAAGCATGTATATAAATGTAGGGTTGTATTAAAAGCATGGATATAAATGTAGGTCTATGTTCAAAGCAAACTGAATTTGCATATTACTAATTGTTGACTATAGTGCACCAATAATATATTTTAACATATTTATACCTATTGCAGAATAACAATGTAACATTGAAAGCTGCATAAATGCATGTATGCAAACAGATTTAAAGTCAACATGTTATAGAATTAATAAATCGAGGTGTAATTTTAATGTTGGAAACACTGCAAAATTACCGTGAACATTTATAAAAACTATAATGAAATAAAGTGATATTTCACAGTATGGATTATCAATTTTACAGTTAAAAGCCAGTATTTTATTTCTAACTTAAAACATAATACACCGCATATTAATATTGCAACTTAGTTTGGAGGATTTTAATTCAAATAACACAATATGTTGCCGACTATGTTGGATTTGGTCTGTCTATTACTAACACAAACATGGCTCGTATTAAAAAGGCCAACAACATACATTGGATAATAACATTCGAATACAGTTGGGAATTACTAAATTGGGTAAAGTGGTTGAAGAGTACTTACTTTTTTTTATTCCTGGAAAAACAATTTAATTTCGCCATTTTAAAGTTTAAGTGTTTTATTGCTAAATATCTCTTTCGCAAAATCCGTCACAAATATTGAGAAAATATGATAATCCGAAGATTAGTCGATAACATGCGCAATCACCGTAGTATATTTCACGTTAAGGAACGTCAGATATTAATTAAATAGTATGTCCTGTGTATACTAACGGGCGTCAAGCAGTGCTGTAGATGTTGTTAGATACGGTGTACTGTTAGGGCCTTGTTACCATCGCATCTTACCATCGACCTAGGTCGATGGTCGATGGTAAGATGCGATGGTAATATTCGATGGTCGATGGTAAGATGCGATGGTCGATGGTAAGATGTGATGGACCATCGACCATCGTATCTTACCATCGACCATCGCATCTTACCCTCGTATCCTACCATCGACCATCGCATATTACCATCGACCATCGCGTCTTACCATCACATCTTACCATCGACCATTGACTTAGGTCTTCAGACGATATTTTTCTACGGTAATCGTGAGGTCTTGATCATTATGAGAATTGATAAGTCGATGGTCGATGGTCGATGGTAAGATGCGATGGTCGATTGGAAGTTGCGATGGTAAGATGCGATGGTCGATGGTAAGATGCGATGGTAAGATGCGATGGTCGATGGTAAGATGCGATGGTAAGATGCGATGGTCGACGGTAAAATGCTACAACTACTACTATTAATTGCATTTGCATGTTTTAATCACTTATAATTGAACACTTTCATTGTGTAACCGAATCAAATCTTCAATTATAAAAATAATTGCAATACAAATTTTAAGACAAATGCTTTTAAAATGTCGTTAGTATTCTGATATGTCCATGTCTGAACATAAAAGAAAGTAATATGCATTTTTCAGGATTTCAGCGAAAATTGACATTCAACTATGAAAATGATTAAATTTACGAAAGCTTCTAGTTCGAAACATCAACTGCAGGCATTTTTGTGATTTCCTCAGCTATAAAAAAAACAAGTTTCATAAGTTTCAAAGAAAAGATAGAAAAAATATATAACTTAAAATTTAGGGGCAAAACACACACATTTGCAAATAATGATAAAAATAATATAAATTGTATACATCAACAATGACTGTTCATTTTTTTATATCACAAAATATGATTAAAATAGTTATTTTGGTTAATTTATAAAATTATCAGTAACATACGAGCAAACTGTCCTATTATCTGTCAATTTCTTAATATTGCGGTAAAAAGTCGAGCTTTTAATTCAACATCTATATTTTTATCTTAAAATAAAACATACGATCATATTTAAATTATAAACACAGTTTTAAACAATTATGATATGCATTTAGTGGAATTATTTGGTTTAAGGTAAAACTCCACGGCAACAGAAACATATAGGTTTAAAATTAGAAAATAGGGTACACCTAATTCAAAATGTAATTTAAAACGAACCGCGTGAAATTGGAGATTATTTTTAAATGCATACGTTCTAAATGACAGTTTCACATCATTAAATCACGCAGTTTTTATGAAAATCACTTCCGCTGAAAAATAACATCTTAAACAAAAGTGTTCAATTATAAGTTGAACACCTCTCGTATACTGATATATTAAATGTCAAATTGTCTTATTGTCCAGAACATCTGTCATCTGTCAAATGTACTAAAAACAATAATTTACACAGACCGTTTGAGAACAAATTACCAGTTTATGGTATTGCTAGTGACATTCGAATGATACTTAATAAATAGTGGATATTAATATACATTTTATAGACAATGAGGAGATAAACACACGTTGCATCACGCGTATACTTGCAATTTAAACATACTTTATTGCTTTTATTGTATATACAAGCAAAATGTTTGAGCCACAATTTCTTCCAAGATCAAATTCCTACTCTGCGCCTGGACGATTCCGGAATTGAATCGCGCATTTTGAGAATTCCGATAATGCCGCGCATTTTAAAAATTCTTACTTTGCGCAGAGCAATTCCGGAATTGACCATAATTTCATTTTGCGCATATTATACACGTATATATACATTTTAACAGACGTAGAAAGATTCGTACATACATACATGTATTAACAAATATCAGATGCAAAAATAAACATAGTTATACTCTTTACTTCATAAAAACAAACAAGAGGCCCAAGAGGGCCTGTGGACGCTCTACTGGCTAAAGCTAAAGTTTATGTATAAACTCTTTCAAAAATCATTTTAGTTTAATAATATTTGATTGCAGATATGTTACAATACATCAATTCAACACCACAGTTTTCATAGCAACATATACAAATGGATTGAACTACAAGTTATTACAACATTAGTAACAGTTCTCTCAATTGTGGCTGAAAAAGTGTACGTGATTATCGGTTGAAATTGTAACAATACATTTAAATATGAACTTGATAAGGAAAAACGAAGGAAAAAATTCCAAATATTTAAACTCTGCCGTGCCATTCTACCACCACGCAATCTCCATCTAAATAACACCCCATATCCTCGTTCAGCTGATAGAAACATAGCGACAGTTGATATAGTCAAAATACAACGTTATATTGATAATAAGTTATCGTTATTCGTTTTGTGTTTTTAATATAGTTTTGAACTTCAGCCAATAGAATAGAATTTTCCACGTCCGACCGGAACATGGTGATGATATATGCAACTAGGCTTGGTACTGATCATCCCTGCCAAGATTCGTTGAAATCCGTCCAGGGGATCAGGAGAATTAGTTGGGACAAACTTTGTGCATTAAAACCTTAAAAGGGCCAAAAATCACTCCATGACAGGTGCAACTAGGCTTGGTACTGATCATCCCTAAAAAGTTTCGTTTAAATCCGGCCAGGGGTTCAGGAGAACTAGTCAGGATAAAGTTTGTGTATTAAAACTTTTAACGGGTCATAACTCCCCCAAAATCATTCAACCGGAACACGGTGACTATATGTACAGCTAGGCTTGGTACTGGTCATCCCTGCATGCAAAGTTTCACTGAAATCCGACCAAACGAAGGCCGTTTCGTCTTAATGAGGCCAAAATATAGCTTATTCAGAAAATCAAGGTCCATAACTCCGGTGTAAATGATTAAATATGGCTGGTTTTCGAACTTGTCCGAGCTTTTATTGAAAACTCTGGTAAAGTTTAGTAACGACCGGATGAAAAATGAAGGCCCTAACGTCTTAATGAGGCAAAATATAGCATTTTTAAATAAATCAAGAACAACAACTCCGCTATTACTGGTCCGATCTAGCGGGTTTATAATCTTGTCTGAGACTTCATTGATAGTAATAATCCGGTAAAGTTTGATTATTATCGGATGAAAAATGAAGGCGCTATCGTCTTAACGAGGAAACAATATAGCATATTTCAGAAAATCAAGGGCCATAACGCCGATGTAAATGGTCCAATCTGGCCGGTTTTCAAAAAAAAAAAAGTCATTAAAAAGGGATTTAAAATAAATCAATTAATTAATAAATGAATTAAAAAAAAAAATTAAATAAAAAATAAATAAAACAATAAAACATAAAAAACAACAACAACAACATGTACAACTGCATTTTTTGCTAATTCAGTGGTTCCGGAAGTGCACTCTGGAGCTGTGCGGGATAGTAAATGTGAAAATTAACTATCGCAGATGTTGCAATATGATCCATTGTTTACATTTTTCAACCCTTTCTCCGCCTGTACCAACTGTGACGTCAATAGCTGCAATACCAAACGCCTTACTGTTACCATATCAATTGTTTGGTATACAAGAACGGTTGGTATAACATGTATACATTATCTGCCGAAATGTTTTACATTGTCGGTCAATAAAAGTATTATTACATTATCGGACACGGATTGTTACAATATCGACTGGAAAAACATGTTATTACATTATCGGTAAAAAACATATTACACTATCGGTCAGAAATTGTATTACATCATCGGTGAATTTTATTACACTATCGGTCGATGTTACAATATCAATTGTTTTTTATTCCACTATCGTACGATGTTACAATATCAGTTGTTTTTTATTACACTATCGGTCGATGTTACAAAATCACTTGTTTTTTACTACACTATGGGTCGATGTTACAATATCAGTTGTTTTTTATTACACTATGGGTCGGTCCATGTTACAATATCAGTTGTTTTTTATTACACTATCGGTCGATGTTAAAATATCAGTTGTTTTTATTACGTTCTCGGTTGATGTTACATTATAAGTATTTTATTATAATATCGGTCGATGTTACAATATCAGTTGTTTTTTATTACACTATCGGTTGATGTTACATAGGTAGGTATTTTATTACAGTATCGGTCGATGCTACAATATCAGTTGTTTTTTATTACACTCTCGGCTGATGTTACATTATAAGTATTTTATTACAGTATCGGTCGATGTTACAATATCAGTTATTTTTTATTACACTATCGGTTGATGTTACATAGGTAGGTATTTTATTACAGTATCGGTCGATGCTACAATATCAGTTGTTTTTTATTACACTCTCGGTTGATGTTACATTATAAGTATTTTATTACAGTATCGGTCGATGTTACAATATCAGTTATTTTTTATTACACTATCGGTTGATGTTACATAGGTAGGTATTTTATTACAATATCGGTCGATGCTACAATATCAGTTGGTTTTTTATTACACTCTCGGTTGATGTTACATTATAAGTATTTTATTACAGTATCGGTCGATGTTACAATATCAGTTGTTTTTTATTACACTATCGGTTGATGTTACATAGGTAGGCATTTGGTTACATTATCAGTCGTCACAGGCCGGATCAGCCGCTCATAATTAGAGCAATTGTTCCTTATGCAGACATCATTATTTTGAGAGGTATTACTGTTTACGAATGATCATTGCTGTCGTACAGGAAAGTGGGTCCCAACTGAACACTTTCAATTACTGATAAGGTTTGGACCTCATTTCTTTGTGCTTGTCACATATTTCAATGAACACAATAGCTACTTTTTCTTTTCAGTTGATTAGTGTAACACCCTGCCGGACACAAGCACTTGTATTGGGTCAAAACATAGGCAACATATGTGGTCGGGAGGGAGAGTGGGGCAAAACATACACTAGCCCCGCCTAGTCTGATTATTGAGAGGTGTGCCTGCCCTTCCCACTCCCACCCGTTCCTACGGCTATGCATTAATACGTACATAGTATGATCGAAACAATTCGATTGATATAAATGTAGGTCTGTGTTCAAAGCATGGATATAAATTTAGGTCTATGTTCAAAGCTTGGATATAAATGAAGGTCTACGTTCAAAGCATGGATATAAATGTAGGTCTACGTTCAAAGCAAGGATATACATTTAGGTCTGTGTTCAAAGCATGGATATAAGTGTAGGTCTATGTTCAAAGCATGGATATAAATGTAGGTCTGCGTTCAAAGCATGTATGTAGGTATGTGTTCATAGCATGGATATAAACGTAAGTCTGTGTTCTAAGCATGGATATAAATGTAGGTCTGTGTTGAAAGAATGGATATAAATGTAGGTCTGCTTCAAAGCATGGATATAAATGTAGGTATGTGTTCAAAGCATGGATATAAATGTAGATCTGAGGTCAAAGCATGAATATAAATGTAGGTCTGTGTTGAAAGCATGAATATAAATGTAGGTCTGTGTTGAAAGCATGGATATAAATGTAGGTCTGTGTTCAAAGCATGGATATACATGTAGGTCTGTTTCAAAGCATGGATATAGATGTAGGTCTGTGTTGAAAGCATAAATATAAATGTAGGTCTGTGTTGAAAGCATGGATATAAATGTAGGTCTGTTTCAAAGCATGGATATAAATGTAGGTCTGTGGTCAAAGCATGAATATAACTGTAGATCTGTGTTGAAAGCATGTATATCAATGAAATCTGTTTCAAAGCATGAATATAAATGTAGGTCTGTGTTGAAAGCATGAATATAAATATAGGTCTGTGTTCAAAGCATGAATATAAATGTAGGTATGTGTTTAAAGCATGGATATAAATGTAGGTCTGCGTTCAAAGCATGGATATAAATGTAAATCAGCGTTCAAAGCATGGATATAAATGTAGGTGTGTGTTCAAAGAATGGATATAAATGTAGGTGTGTGTTCAAAGCATGGATATAAATGTAGGTGTGCGTTCAAAGCAGGGATATAAATGTAGGTGTGCGTTCAAAGCATGGATATAAATGTAGGTCTGCGTTCTAAGCATGGATATAAATGTAGGTCTGCGTTCAAAGCGTGGATGTAAATGTAGGTGTGTGTTCAAAGCATGGATATAAATGTATGTCTGCGTTTAAAGCATGGATATAAATGTAAATCTGCGTTCAAAGCATGGATATAAATGTAGGTGTGTGTTCAAAGCACGGATATAAATGTAGGTGTGTGTTCAAAGCATGGATATAAATATAGGTGTGCGTTCAAAGCATGGATATAAATGTAGGTCTACGTTCAAAGCATGTATATAAATGAAGGTGTATGTTCAAAGCATGGATATAAATGTAGGTGTGTATTCAAAGCATGGATATAAATGTAGGTATGTGTTCAAAGCATGGATATAAATGTAGGTATGTGTTCAAAGCATGGATATACATGTAGGTGTGTGTTCAAAGCATGGATATAAATGTAGGTTTATGTTCAAAGCATGGATATAAATGTAGGTCTATGTTCAAAGCATGGATATAAATGTAGGTCTGCGTTCAAAGCATGGATATAAATGTAGGTGTGTGTTCAAAGCATGGATATAAATGTAGGTGTGTGTTCAAAGCAGGGATATAAATGTAGTAGTGTGTTCCAGGCATGGATATAAATATAGGTGTGCGTTCAATTCAAGGCATGGATATAAATATAGGTGTGCGTTCAAAGAATGGATATAAATGTAGGTCTATGTTCAAAGCATGGATATAAATGTAGGTGTGTGTTCAAAGCATGGATATAAATGTAGGTCTGCGTTCAAAGCATGGATATAAATGTAGGTCTATGTGCAAAGCATGGATATAAATGTAGGTGTGCGTTCAAAGAATGGATATAAATGTAGGTCTATGTTCAAAGCATGGATATAAATGTAGGTGTGCGTTCAAAGCAGGGATATAAATATAGGTGTGCGTTCAAAGCATGGATATAAATAAAGGTCTGCGTTCTAAGCATGGATATAAATGTAGGTCTGCGTAGAAAGCGTGGATATAAATGTAGGTGTGTGTTCAAAGCATGGATATAAATGTATGTCTGCGTTTAAAGCATGGATATAAATGTAAATCTGCGTTCAAAGCATGGATATAAATGTAGGTGTGTGTTCAAAGAATGGATATAAAAGTATGTGTGTGTTCAAAGCATGGATATAAATGTAGGTGTGTGTTCAAAGCATGGATATAAATGTAGGTGTGTGTTCAAAGCATGGATATAAATGTAGGTGTGAGTTCAAAGCATGGATATAAATGTAGCTGTGCGTTCAAGGCATGGATATAAATGTAGGTGTGCGTTCAAAGCTTGAACATAAATGTAGGTCTGCGTTCAAAGCATGGATATAAATGTAGGTCTGCATTCGAAGCATGGATATAAATGTATGTCTGCGTTCGAAGCATGGATATAAATGTAGATGTGTGTTCAAAGCAGGGATATAAATGTAGTAGTGTGTTCAAGGCATGGATATAAATGTAGGTGTGCGTTCAATTCAAGGCATGGATATAAATATAGGTGTGTGTTCAAAGCATGGATATAAATGTAGGTCTATGTTCAAAGCATGGATATAAATGTAGGTGTGTGTTCAAAGCATGGATATAAATGTAGGTTTATGTTCAAAGCATGGATATAAATGTAGGTCTATGTTCAAAGCATGGATATAAATGTAGGTCTGCGTTCAAAGCATGGATATAAATGTAGGTGTGTGTTTAAAGCATGGATATAAATGTAGGTCTATGTTCAAAGCATGGATATAAATGTAGGTGTGTGTTCAAAGCATGGATATAAATGTAGCTGTATGTTCAAAGCATGGATATAAATGTAGGTGTGAGTTCAAAGCATGGATATAAATGTAGGTGTGTGTTCAAAGCATGGATATAAATGTAGGTGTGTGTTCAAAGCATGGATATAAATGTAGCTGTATGTTTAAAGCATGGATATAAATGTAGCTGTATGTTCAAAGCATGGATATAAATGTAGGTGTGTGTTCAAAGCATGGATATAAATGTAGGTGTGTGTTCAAAGCATGGATATAAATGTAGGTCTGCGTTCAAAGCATGTATATAAATGTAGGTATGTGTTCAAAGCATGGATATAAATGTAGGTCTATGTTCAAAGCATGGATATAAATGTAGGTGTGTGTTCAAAGCATGGATATAAATGTAGGTTTATGTTCAAAGCATGGATATAAATGTAGGTCTATGTTCAAAGCATGGATATAAATGTAGGTCTGCGTTCAAAGCATGGATATAAATGTAGGTGTGTGTTTAAAGCATGGATATAAATGTAGGTCTATGTTCAAAGCATGGATATAAATGTAGGTGTGTGTTCAAAGCATGGATATAAATGTAGCTGTATGTTCAAAGCATGGATATAAATGTAGGTGTGAGTTCAAAGCATGGATATAAATGTAGGTGTGTGTTCAAAGCATGGATATAAATGTAGGTGTGTGTTCAAAGCATGGATATAAATGTAGCTGTATGTTTAAAGCATGGATATAAATGTAGCTGTATGTTCAAAGCATGGATATAAATGTAGGTGTGTGTTCAAAGCATGGATATAAATGTAGGTGTGTGTTCAAAGCATGGATATAAATGTAGGTCTGCGTTCAAAGCATGTATATAAATGTAGGTATGTGTTCAAAGCATGGATATAAATTTAGCTCTGTGTTCAAAGCATGGATATAAATGTAGGTCTATGTTCAAAGGAAACTGAATTTGCATATTACTCATTGTTGACTATAATGCACCAATAATATATTTCAACATATTTAGACCTATAGCAGAATAACAACGTAAAATTGAAAGCTGCAAATTGTGTTACCGTTCATTTAAAAATACATGTAGACAAACAGATTAAAATTCAACATGCTATAGCATTAATAAATCGAGGTGTAATCTTAATGTTGGAAACACTGTAAAATTACCGTGCGTCTTTTTAAAAACTATGATGAAACAAGAAATATCACTGTAAGTGACAAATGCCCCCGAAGTGACTTTTGACCTCTAAGTATGACCTTGACCTTGGATCCACGGACCTGGATTTTCTGCGCGACACGTCGCTTGGTTGTGGTGAGCACTTGTGCAAGTAATTTGAAAATCCGTCCAGACATGCAAAAGCTATTGATCGATCACGGTTTGATCTTTGTCTTCTAAGTGTGACCTTCACCTTAGGGCCACAGACCTGGATTTTGTGTGCGACACACCGTCTTGTTGTGGTGAGCACTTGTGCTAAGTTATTTAAAAAAAACTGCAGGGGTTGTGACGTTACGGTCCGGACAGGAAATTTCGTTAAAGTTATTTGAAAATCCGTCAATGAATGCCAGAGTTATTGACCGGAAACGATTTGACAAAAAACTGCAGGGGTTGTGACGTTACGGTCCGGACAGGAAATTTCGTACCTGTTTTTGACAAAACCCAGGTCCGTACCTCAAAGGTCAATGTCACACTTGCAGTTAGCAAGTGTGACATTGACTATTGAGATACGGACCTGGGTTTTGCACGCGACACATCGTCTTGTCATGGTGATCAATTGTGCCAAATTAATTAAAAATCCATGCAGGGGGTTTGAAGGTACAGTCCGGACACGAACTGCGGACTGACGGACGGACGGACGAAATATGAACTGCAAGTGTGACCTTGACCTTTGAGGTACGGACCTGGGTTTTGTGCGCGACACATCGTCTTGTTATGGTGATCATTTGTGCCAAGTTAATTAAAAGTCCATGCAAGGGTTTTGAAGGTACAGTCCGGAGACAAACTGCGGACTGACGGACAGGATGGACTGACGGACGGACTGACGGACAGAAATATGGTGCGATTACTATATGCCCTTTCGAGGGCATTAAAAAAATGGTATTTCACAGTATGGATTATCAATTTTACTGTTAAAAGCCAGTATTTTATTTCTAACTTAAAACATAATACACCGCATATTAATCTTGCAACTTAGTTTGGAGGATTTTAATTCAAATAACACAATATGTTGCCGACTATGTTTGATTTGGTCTGTCTATCACTAACACAAACATGACTCGTATTAAAAAGGTCAACAACATACATTGCATAACATTCGAATACAGTTGGGAATTACTAAATCGGGTAAAGCGGTTCAAGAGTACTTACTTTTTTTTAGTCCTGGAAAAACAACTTAATTTCGCCATTTTAAAGTTTAAGAGTATTATTGGTAAAGATCTCTTTCGAAAAATGCATCACAAATATTGAGAAAATATGATAATCCGAAGATTAGTCGACCGCATGCGCAATCACCGAGTATATTCGACAGATATAAATTAACTATACTGAGCAAAAATAGAAACGTCCCCAACTTTACCCATAGATTTAGACACAATGAAATTATATTTTATTTAATCTTATATGTCAATACCTTTGTTAAAGGCCAGCACTGTCATGAAAACAATTTTCTTTGAATCAAACTTGTGGGCAAACTTATTCCCCTTGATTTGGTTTAAACAGCATTTCCGGGTCTCGTGGTTAAAACTTTGAGTTAACACAGTTTTGTTACATTGAAATAAACAGTGAATGATCTCATCACCACAAAAATAGAGAAAATACGCTGATCTTTTCACTCATTTTTGCACCACACAGCTTTCAAGAACGAATATTTTTTAACAGCAACAGACAAACTTTGGTTTTTGATGATTATTAATATTGATCAGAATGATTGATTGATAAGTATAAAATGATGAACATTATCTAGATTGATGTACAAAGTGTAATACAAAGTCAACCCTATGCAAATCACAGCTTAAACGAGGGACGTTTCTATTTTCAAACCCCGGCCGGGTCAAACCAAGGACTTAATAAACATGGTACAAATGGCTCCCATGTCTGACGCTCAGCAAATAAATGGTGGTCCTTTAACCGTCGAAAATTCTTTTTTAACGCCTTCGATAACATCTCGTCATGCAACAAAATGTCCGACCATTAAACGACCGATATACTAGCATCCTCGAAAAATTCAGTATTTCAATAGAAGAAGCAATTTGTTTCAAAATCAGTTAGGCATAGGTCCTTGAGATCATACCACATATATATACATTTTTAACAGACGTAGCACGATTTGTACATACATGTATTAACAAATATCAGATGCAAAAATAAACACAGTTATACTGTAAGCTTCACAAAAACAAAACATGTGACACACATAACACGTCAGAATTTCCATATCACATTTCACGGAGAAGGTGACTAAACATACATAGACATAACAATGTTATGGTCGATGTTTTATATATAATCATATACATGGCATGAGCATATATGCACATACACATTCATTTTAAATACAATCAAAAATACTCTATTTGCATTTTCAAACGTGACAAACCACTACCCACAAATATACATGACTATGTGAAAATAAAAATGGTAAAATTACACACAAAACATTACAATTGAGAAGGAGGAAATGAGAATGGAATTTAAAAAATACGTCATATCAATTCATTAGCGTTTTCCTTATTTCAAATACTTTAAAAATATAAACACAGTTAATATTTTAGTTTCTTTTTCCGTTTTGCTGAAAATAAGTTTTTTTAATTTGAACAAGCTCGGTCGATTCCAAAAACACTTTTTATAATATATATTTTTCGGGTGTCTTTAAACAGATCGCAATCTATAAGTAGATCGCACGGGAAAAAAACGAACAGGAAAAGTATTATTCAAGAAGACAGTCAACCACAAAAAAAAAACACACACATAAACAAAGAACAAATTTAAAGACGAATAAAAGGCAGAATAAGACATCACAGGCACAAAAGGGTTGACAATAAGGCTACCGCCTTCGAACGGTCAGTGGCAAAAAAAAGGGCCGTTGGAAGTTTAAAATGAATTGAACCTCGACTTCAAGTTTGTTTTAAATCATACATATTCTATCTTCTAATGGTATACTTCTAGATATATGCCACCTACCAGTCTATATCGCAATGCTTTGAGATGAGACAATTAATCTGGCCATCCCTAATCTAAATTTGGATATGTTTATGCAATTAAGAAATATTTGAACATCAAAACTGACAATTTCTTTAAAAAAATATTTCTCTCGATGAACTTTCTAAACGTTCGTGCCAAGACCGTATTTAATTATCATGAAGTCGTTGTTTAATTATACCTAAGAAAATATCCACATCTCCGACACACTGGTTAAGCCACATGTAGTAAAAACCCATTGAAGAAAATAAATCGCGAACTAGGGTTACCCAAGATACTTTGTTTGGGTAAATATCAGGATCTGTTTTAAGTACATTGTAAATAATTTTGTTATACTTGTTTTCACTACTGTTCTGTTTAAACTCTTTAAACAATATTTGATAATTTTATAACATATATTATTGATAAAGATAAACCTACCTAGAATACTATACACTAAATCAGTTTGCGTTGTACGTTTTACTTTTAATATACGTTTGCAATAAAGTGTGTGGATTCTATCAATATTGTTTGCACTGTGGAAACCTCACACTTCACAAGAATAAATTAAAATGGGCAACATAAGCTTATCAAATAATTCCAGTCTTTGAGTGAATGAAATATCTATAAAGTTAAGAAGATTTAGTTTGAATATTGCTTTTTGTGTTTTACCCGCTAACGTTAATTGCGTTTCACCGAAAGAATTTTCTTGGGTAAAAACAATTCCAAGGTAAGATCGGATTTCACAATTTCAATTTGTACGCCATCGAAAAGAACATTTAAATTACATGGTAACAATCCAGCTTTTCTGAACACATTTATTTTCGGCTTTTTTAACATTCACATTTATCTTCCATCTCTCGAAATAATCAGACAGAATAACAAGACCTTTCTTGATACAGACAACCCTATACTAGTTTCTGTTTCACTGTTTAACAATATTAATGGAGTGGTGACACCGCTAAGTCAGTTGTATAATGTAACTGTTAATGTTATGAAGACCCAATCCAAAAGATGACCTCACATAGACCAACATCGGCTAAAGCGACATAACCAGTCGAGTCCACAAGGGAAAACTCTAATAAAATTACTGTTTGACTTTCTTTTCTTATGATTTCACAAAAATATATATACATATGTATCTGTTTGGTTGACAATGTCCATGATACATTTAGAACGGCCAACTTCACATTTGTTTATCGTTTATCTTATTAGCATTTTACATACTTTCTTTGATGGTTTCTGTTACCAAATATAGCATAAAACGTGTTAGTGTATTTTGAAGCGATTCTACTGTTTCTAACGAACCCGGGTCTTCCGTAAATAATGATCGATTCAGCGGTTTTACAGCCATGTATAATACCATTCTTGTCTGACGTTATGTTTTATGCCCTAAGTGCATGACACAGCTGTACTAGATGATTTAGTGTATTTGTTTTAAACTTCAAATACGGTGAACCAGACGTTGATTCAAATATATGACTTTTTTCTCCACTTATAACAATGCTACAATAAAAAACACTATTGCAACAAATAAAATTCGTTAGCTTAAAGTGATCGCATTTGGCTGAGGTAAAGCTTTAACTCCTTGGCGAACAGATGGTCCGTTGTTTTAGGAGGCCCTGGAATTTAAGCGTCTAATGGTCTATGTTTATATAGAAGAACAAACAAAACGGTGCTTTCTTGAACACTTTGAAGTGCTGGAATAAATGAAGCAGTGCCATTAAGTATTTAGAATTGCGTTAAACTCGAAATGTGTATGCTGTCAATTTTCGATTATATTGAAAATAAAATCGGATTGTTTTTATCGGAATGGCTATTCAAACATTCTCAACTTTCAGAATTACATGAACCCCAGGTATACAACACATGTCGTCACCTTAGAGGTAAACGGTGCTAGGAGTATATTAACAAAGAAGATACACAGTACCTTTTACATCTAAGGTGACGATGTGTCGTGTGGGATGCTTGCTATTTGACTGTAGCCAAATTGCATGTTATGCAAACAAACCTTGACGTTATTGTAGAGAAGTACGATTGGTGCATAAACAATATATAACCTGACCTTGGCCATTGTAGGCACTTCCAACAGTAACGGAAGTGGGCGTATGTAAAACAGTAACCCATTGGTAGGACAGCATTTAGTCCAGGATCACCATTCAAAATAACATAAGCGTATGCACCGTCGGATATGCCCGTGTGGTTGGTTCTGTTACTCTCCACTATCACCCGTGGGACATTACGCCCTGATTTCGGTCGTTTTAGCAGAATAGAATAGAACAGAGCAAGCGATCCCATTGGATATCCCAATTGCGGTGAAAACTTGGCTAAACCAATCAAATCGCTGCATTGCTCTACACTGATTACGACCGAAATCAGGCGTAATGTCGCACGTGTGATAGTGGAGAGTAACGGAACGAATCACACGGGGGTACTTATGCAACACGCACAACATTAGACCCTTAGCTCTTGAATTACAGTTCGCCACTATGCTTTCCTCTTTGACTGTGCGATGACCGGACAGGTTGTGTACCGTATGATGACGTCTACCAAAATCCTCCAAGGACGGAAGCGTCTCATGCTTGTCTTAAATAGTGTCTTGTCGTACCCTTAATGGTTTGTTCTCTTGTTGCTTTGGCTTCTGCCAAGTCACTGAGTACTTGCTTTGTGGCTTTATATGCGTTTTATATTAATATATACATTATCATGTACGTGTTATATTGCCTATTAATACTGCATTGGAGAGGGATACACCCCCCCCCCCCCCCAACCTCCCCCTCCACCCTCCACACACTAAATTCATGTTCATTTTATCATTTGTTGTTCATGCTCATTAAAGGTCTTCATCATGACCGCTGCATTGTTTCAGGTGCCATCTGACTCACTAGCGCATTTGCATAAAACCAATAAACGTGGCTCAAGCGTAAATTGAGTGTGTACAATAGAATGTGCAGAAAATCTGTTGTTCTGCAAGTGAGAATGTTCTAGGCCCATTCTCCATATTTTATCTCTATGTAAATGGAGGATGAGCCTGGTATGTTCATTCCTGTTAGGCGACATATTAACTTTCATGTTTTGTGCGCCTTAAAACCCAATTCAATTCATTGAATTGTCGAGTTTTCTTGATCAAAACTTTTAATAACCATAATTGAGTAGACGGGGACATTTTACCTTTCAATAACCATAATTGACTAGATGGGGTTGTTTTTGTAACAAAAACATATGTCTCCCCCGCCCCCCATAATGTATTAACCAACCGGGCTGAAAGTTGCACTCTGCTCGTCGTCTCGATATGGTGAACATTTGTCCTAAGTTATTTCAAAATCCCTCAAGCGGTTCAAGAGATATGGAGAGGACACGAAATATAGTGCATATGACATTCGACCTCTAAGTGTAACCTTGACCTTGAATGGACGTGGCTGGAAGTTGCACTCTGCACGTCGTCTCGATATGTTGAACATTTGTGCCAAGCTATTTCAAAATCCCTTAAGCGGTTTAAGAGATATTGAGAGGACGCGAAATAGAGTAGAGATATGGAGAGGACACGACTTGTGACGGATAGAGAGACAGGCATATATCCAAGCTAAAAATAATATGTCTCCCCAGTATGGGCGGAAGACATAATTATTGCATTGGGCGTAGTTTAGTGTATATGTACATTACATATTCAACTGAAATGCTTTATGAAGGTTTACGTTGTGTTTGGATTGACACCCATTATTCCTCCAGATTTCCTCCAGTCCCTTAAAAACGTTGGTTAACAGTTCGCATGTAAGCTTATATCTCAGAAACTGCTTACATAATGGATTGAAACTTCAAACGTGTTTGTGGCATCCAGAGCTATAGATAAGGTTTAATTCCACTAAATCAGCCGGATGTGCTTGCCTGGTGCATCGAAAGTAGCTCTGTATTAAAGAGCGCTAATCTTTTTTTTCTTTAAAACCTTTTTTTAGTGCAATTTCCTTTTATTTTATGGCTGTAACTGTATTCTGGACATGTTGTTGATATTTGAAAAGGGAGCTCATCATGTTTTTGACAGTTTTTGATATACATTTCAGAAATGAAAGTAGACAGGGTACGAAATTGCAAGGGGTAAAAATAGTTTTGACCTTTGGCCCGGTGTTAGTATACAACTGAAGAAATGTTTCTTAGAAGGTATTAAAACCCCTATTTCCTTGTTGATGTTTAATAGCAGACATGTTTATTTGCATGATAAAGTAGGTTTCCCATAATTCTAACAAGGTTTGAGTTTTTAACAGGTTGTCAACATTCTAACTTTACTATGGAAGGGCAATGGAGACTCATTTACGCTATTACAACCATAAGCTTCATATCTGGGTAATTTATGCAAGTAAATGAGCAAACAACCGCAACAGAATTTGTTCTATGTGAATTAAAAACGTAACAAGAAGAAACTGATGCAAAGCATCAGGGCGGCGCAGAATGTTTTCAAAAGGAGGAAACAAACATGTGTATTTATTTTTAATTTTTTATTATATAACAACAAAACTGTAGAAATATTTTAAAAAGTATAAAAAGTTATAAGTAAGCAAAGTAACTTGAGAACAAAGGCACATACTTAAGATATCAAAATATATTTAAGTGTTTGCATTAATTACTGATGATATTTATTTCTAGAATGTGTTGAAGATTTTTAGTTAGAATGTTGAGGTAGTTTGAATTAAGTAAAACAAATATAAAATAGAAGCTGATATGATCAGTGACATGTGTACTATGACAAATGGCTGGGAATGGTAGGTGGACATGTATTCGGAAGAAGTGGTTTGTAGTGGTAAGATATCATACAATTTGTTTTTTGAATGTTTGACATTGATTTTTGTCATAGGTGAGTGCCACGTAGGGCTGAAAATGAGAAACCAGTATTGCATGGTCTGCTTCAGAAAATAGCATGCTCAAGCAAAGTTTCAAAGCTGCATCTGCTATAGTTACTGAAAGAAGTGCACCTTAACATAGGTTGACAATAAGTCGTATTTTTTTACAAATAACATACTGGCTTTAAAGTGGAACTTAACGAAACACTTAACCAATATATTATGTTCAAATAGGGGCATAACTTTTGCAGAAAGCAGCACAGAGTAATGAAACCTAATATGCTGAGTCATGTTATGATGTTATGGCCAGTCTTTTGCCCCCAACATTTTGGCCAGTCTTTTACCCCCAATAGTTTGGCCAGTCTTTTACCCCCAACATTTTTAATCACTCGCTCCTCCATATGTCACGTGCTCCTCCATTAAGCAAATACAAATATAGGCTCAGGGCGCAATAAAAAAAATAAGAAGATAAACACAAAAGATTTATTTCAATGCGTAGCGAAACATGACTTTTCTTGTTAAGAGTGCAGGTGTTTTATTGGTTTAAAGCAATATAACGTTCATTTGTAACGTTTAACATGATGATACACATCACAAGGATTATAAAACATCACATGCAATGCTATAACGACAGGTAGAAGTACGCGTCTGTAACAACGTACCGCCGCTAAAGGTAACAATTTCAACGCTAAAGGTAACAATAACCTCTACCGTTAAAGGTAGCCGTGCTTACGCCACATGTGCCACAGTAACTAACAAGAGCTGTCGGAGAACTATTCTTTTTTTCAGAGAACAATAAATAATATAGTCAGTATATATCATCAGAAAACAAGGCTAAAACAATGTGGGGTGGGGACGTGGGGGCCGGAGGGGGGGGGGAGGGGGGGGGGGGCAGGGGCAGGTATAGAAACTCAGGCCGATATAAAATTATTGTTAGAATCTCATACAACTTATAGTAAAATTTGGGGCAGGTAGTGACATTTTATTATTTTTATCAGTTTTAATCCAAAATTGCTGTCATTTTAAAGAAATCTGTGTCGAAAGGCAACTCGGGGAGAGACCTGGGATATCTAGCAATTTTTATTGTGACCTCATTTCAGTTTGTTTTTTTTATTGATATTTCATTCCGTGTATCTGAATTTAATCTAAATCGTTTTATATGTAAATGAGTGCGTTCAAATTAAAAAGTTAATATCCAAATAATGGAAGTTAAAAAAACAATTCCCCTTACCCTGTCCTCCATGTGAGGGGGGCAACATAGCTATATGTGTAAGATATGACCAAAACAACACAGAAATATGTAAAAAAAATAATATTAAAAAAAAAAACACACAAAAACCGGGGCATTGGGGTGGGGGAGGGCGGAGAGGAGGGTGCCCATGCCTCAATATGGGTGAAGTATGAATAAGATCCATAATGCTATAAGAAATCCCAAACCAAAATTATAGATATATACAACAGCTTACACGCAATCCTTGATCTGCCTTTATTGCACATTTTATGGCCATCACAATTTGAGTTCCATTGGAGCCCAGAATTTCCAGAAGACAAAATTACTTACGTAACCCTTTACAACATACTTTTACGTTTTTGTCTTCAGAGTATGGGGCATGTTTTAAACGTTCGCATTAACTATCAAACTCATGTGTGTGAAGTTGGCTCTGCGTTCTGAGGTCTCCGTTCTACATTCAAACTTGAGTTCTCCGTTCTACATTCAACTTGAGTTCTCCGTTCTAAATTCGACTTGAGTTCTCCGTTCTACATTCGCCTTGAGTTCTCCGTTCTACAGTCGAATTGGGTTCTCCGTTCTACATTCGAACCCAGTTCTCCGTTCAACATTCGACTCCAGTTCTCCGTTCTACATTCGACTGCAGTTCTTCATTCGAACCTAGTTCTCCGTTCTACATTCGAACCCAGTTCTACGTTCTACATTCGACATGAGTTCTCCGTTCTGCATTCGACTCCAGTTCTCCGTTCTACATTCAACTTGAGTTCTCCATTCTACATTCGACTTGAGTTCTCCGTTCTACATTCAACTGCAGTTCTCCGTTCTACATTCGAACCTAGTTCTCCGTTCTACATTCGACTTGAATTCACCGTTCTTCATTCGACTCGTTCTCCGTTCTACATTCAACTTGATTTCTCCGTTCTACATACGACTTGAGTTCTCCGTTCTACACTCAACTACAGTTCTCCAATCTACATTCGAACCTTGTTCTCCGTTCTACATTCGACTTGAATTTTCCGTTCTACATTCGACTCCAGTTCTCTGTTCTACATTCGACTCCAGTTCTCTGTTCAACATTCGACTTGAGTTCTCCGTTCTACATTCAACTTGAGTTCTCCGTTCTACATTCAACTGCAGTTCTCCGTTCTACAGTCGAACCTCGTTCTCCGTTCTACATTCAACTTGAGTTCTCCATTCTACATTCGACTCCAGTTCTCCGTTCTTCATTCAACTTGAGTTCTCCGTTCTACATTCGACTTGAGTTCTCCGTTCTACATTCGATTCTATTTCTCCGTGCTACAAAAAAATCAATTTTTAAAAAAAATCCCTCCCCAAAAGAATCCCCCCACCAAAATAAATATCACCCCTCCACCCCTCCTTCCCCCATCCCCCCCGATCCCCGACCCCACCCCCATAAAAAAAAGACATTTTTGTTTTCGTGTTATTTGGTTGAAAAACCAAAATAAAATTAGTTTTCCTGAAAAAATATCTCAGAGTAAAATATGTTTGTCTTTCAAGAAATAACACGAACAAATTCACTTTTAACTTTTTTTTTAATTTTAGTTCTCAACACCGATACAGCGGCCTGTGTCTATGAAAGTTTTGATCAAATCCGATGGAACAAGATGTTTATATATAGTATATTTAAAACAGAATAACAACCCAGTGGTGTCTACATAAACATGTTTCTTTATTTCATCTTATCATTAATAATAATTCACTAACATCGTGAATCACTAAAAGCCTTTCGAAGTAGTTGTTGTTATATACTATTATATATAATAAAGAAATACTCATACAGTTTTCACCTTTTATCTGAAGTAAAATCAAACAAACCAATGCCGTAACCAGAATATGATAAACTATACTGAAGGGGGAAAAAACGCGACACTTGAATTTCCGCTGTATATTGTATATGCTGCACACTTTTTTCCACATAATATTATTCCAAAGAAATACCAAGATGTGTTGTAAGGAAAAACTTGCAGTTAGTTAGAGAAAGGACACAACTGTGATGTTAGAGACGTTTTAATCACAGTACACTTTAACAAGAAAGTCATGAATGTTGAAATTCCTCTTTGAAAATCTGAGTAATTTCAGTACTGTATTTAACGTAAAGACTTTGCAAAATGTTGCATCCTAAATTTCCTCACATGTATGAGCCAACTTGGTCACGGGGCAAAGAATAGGGCCACTGCAGATCCCTTTGGAGGGGTAGGTAGAGGGGTAGAATCCCACCAAATTCATGTTCATTTTATCCCCAGTAGATCTTGCGATGATTTTGGATGGTATTCGGGTTGTAATTCAGCTGCATCTCCATTGCCAGAATTTTGGCCAATAAATGTGTTATTTATTGTGGCAGAAAGTATAGAGGACAAAGGTCGGTCCATTGGGGCTCAACAGTATGTCCCCCTAATGTGAAATAGAGCATAAGGGGAAATAAATATCGTTTAAACACATAAATTTAAATCATATAGTTTGCTCCCTTTACTTGGTTCACTTCTTTATTGTAGTTGATTGCAATAAACAAGAGGAATCGCGCTCGCATGAGAATTGTTAAAATTCTAAATTAAATGGTATTATATTAGGGCCAGGGTTATGCCCGTATAGTCAATGGCTTGGTGTTTCCTGTATTCCGTAGTCTTTTGGATACTCGTTTATTGTGAATAATTAACCAACAGTTACCGATGTGTGGTGTTTTTAGCTGGCAGGTTGTATTTATTATACCTCACGTTTACACTCCTGTTGTACTGTTCACCGGTAAACAAGGTAAACAATTTTTATTGTTACACGATTGTGACGTCACGGGAAGTATAAAAATAGGTTTTGGGTTTTCCAATAACGACACGCTTTGGCAATTGGAAATCGGTGGCTTATTAAAATACAGTTGAAGTTATGTCAATCGTAAGACTCTTGGTTTACCAAACGACAATAAAAAAATGTGGCCAGCAGATTTGTTACTTTAAATCAAAACTGGTATAAAAATATAAATTTAAAAAAACAAAACATTATTGCGATTTTTTCCCCCTCGTCTATTTAAATTTTAATCAAAACATTTGTTCGGTATAATAAAATAAATATTGCATCCCAGGGATGCAATATTTATATAGTGTTGTATATTATTAGCGTGTGTATACTAGTGCATAACAGCTTATAATAAATCTAGTCTTTCGGTGGGGTAACAGGTAACTAGCATAATACTAAAACAGCGTGTTTAATTGCTTGTGTATTGAATAAGGCAGTCATAGCTTTACCGACCTTCGACCTATAGCATTGTTCCCCACCGTCTCAGACTTGGGATATCCTCACTGCTGAGAGAGTGTCGAACCTGGCGAGACGCTTGTTGGCGGCCATATATTCCCGAAAACATTTCACCAAGATCATGTCGCTTGTTAGCGGCCATATATTCTCGAAAACATTTCACCAAGGTCATGTTTTTAAGTCAATCGCATTAATGCTTTTAGTATTTGTCACTTGCAAATGTTATATAAATTGGTGGTTATTTTAGTCAAATAATAATCTTGTCTTTGTTACATGTTGACTTGTTCTTTATTTATGGTCATGGGATAGCGGCTCATAAAATAAGTTTAAGGACGAGGTGTTTGTTACCTTTAGCGGAGGTTGTTACCTTTAGCGTTGAAATTGTTACCTTTAGCGGCGGTTGTTAACTTTAGCGGATTTGTTACCTTTAGCGTTGTTACACATGTTAAACGCGAACATGATAAAATAGCAACATTAATCTCTGATCAATTGTGGGTGAACTGAAATGCCTAATCCTGCTTCATTTTTGTTTTCTTCATTTTTGTTTTCAATCGCTTAAAACGAAATAGGTTGCTGTTTCAACAAATAAAACAGAAAAAAAAAATGTAACTCTTTATTTTGTCTATTCCTAACAGTGTTATTGTTGAGTTATACATATATATACTCAGTTGCAAAAGAAAGTGGACACTGAGTTTTGTTTAGATTTAATTGTATAAAGTGTTTTTAGAATTAAATTGACGAATTCCAAAATGAATATGCCATGTTTGGTACCAAAGTTGTTATCATCCCATTGTCAATATCATGTTGTCATTTGTTTTTCAATAGGTCGAATCATTAAGGGACTGTCGCTTTATAAAGAGGATAGGACGTAAAGTAAAAATTTCAAAGTGTCCAGTTTCTTTTGCAACTGAGTATATATACATGCACTATAATTAAATATTATTATTATTTTCTAAACGTACAATCTGGAAATATTATATAACACCAAGTAATATATGAAAGTATCCTTAGCATTAAATTCTAGCATGTAGCTGGTATGCTACAACTAATGATTGGATGTGTGACATAATAGCCCTTTATCTCTTAACATGTTGTTGTTTAGCTGTTCCTGTCTAATGATCATTAAAATAGTCAATGTAAGATTTCAAAGCAGTGCTGACTCGAAAATGGCCGACATGATCTATCATGTAGTTTATACTGGGCCTTTGTTTCAATTCCAATCTTACATGATCATTTATATTCAATGTGTTACTTTTTATGACGACACATGGGGATAGAACAGAAAAAAATGAAATGAATGAATATATTTGTGGACACCCTAGGCGAAAATTATTGTACATACTACTATTTATAAGTATACTGAAAGGAAAAAGAAACGCAGGGTGCGTATTTCCGCTATATATTGTATGTTTAATATGCTACTGCTATTCGAATGGTACAGGGCGACATTAGGCCTGTCCTTTTAGAAAGAAGGTTTAAACAGAACTGAACACACCAATGGTTACCCCTTTAAAGTTTCATTATCGTCAGAATGCGCATTTGGCTCAAGCAGGTGAGCAAACTTAGGCTTTAAATGTTGCAATCACTTAACATTAAATACAGTACTGAACTGGCTCAATTTTTCAAAGAGAAACTTCAGCATTTATGAATTTCTTGTTACAACGTGTACTGTGATTAAAACGTCTACAACATCACAGTTGTGTCCTTTCTCTAACTAACTGCACTTTTATTTTTTACAAAACATCTTGGAATTTCCTTGGAATATATATGGAATTAAGTGTGCAGTATATGCAATATATAGCGGAAATACGCACCCTGCGTTTCTTTTTTCTTTCAGTATATGTACAGTTTTACAATGAATTATAATCAAACAGGGTTTTCCCCAGAATCATCAGAAGGCATTTTGTTTTCGGCCATGTCCTTGTTACTCGAGAGGGTGGATACGGGAGCGGGTATGTCCCCACTTCCGCTCGATCTTTTTAAAATTGAAAACCTCTTAGATCACTTGAGAGCGATTTAATTTCTATAATATATGGAAATAAAACCTGGAATGAAAACATGGAAGAGATAATTCCATGGAAGAGAAAGCAAAACATGAGTTTTAACAAATATTTTATTGCACACAACATTTTTTTCATAAGGATTTGTTGCCCTACACATATATGAGGGTTCTCTCTGTTAGACTGCATACATTTAAATGTTGTTGTTTTTTTATTAATCTCTCTTTTATTGCTACACAATTATATGCTTTTTCTTGAATTATAAATACTTATAAATAGTTAATGCCCAAATTGATATTATATATTAGACTGAGTAGAATAGTATAATTCACATATTATTATGTTGCATACATACGTTTATATAATATGCTACATTTGATACAATTGTAATTTAATTTATATGTCAACTGTTTTGGTTCCATTCATGTCTACATGGTAAACACTTCGGTATCTATAGTCGGGAATTTGTAGCGTTAAAACGACTAAGTTTAAACGGCGACAGGTTGTATGATGGGCTCCTGTTTGTCGCCATTTCAGATAGAACTTTTCCAACGACCGGTGCAAATTTGAATCCATGGCCTGAAAAGTATAACATAATTGCTTGACATGTGTTTGTAGATTGAATATCAAAATCGCCGGCTATATCTATATCTTCCCGGTAAAGCGACGCATTCGAATAAAATCTATTCTCTTGCACACATTCATTGAAATCGACGTAGTCCTGTTAGGGCCATCTTACCATCGCATCGACCTAGGTCGATGGTCGATGGTAAGATGCGATGGTCGATGTAAAGATGCGATGGTCGATGGTAAGATGCGATGGTAAGATGCGATGATCGATGGTAAGATGCGATGGTCGATAGTAAGATGCGATGGTAAGATGCGATGGTCGGTGGTAAGATGCGATGGACCATCGACCATCGCATCTTACCATAGACCATCGCATCTTACCATAGCATCTTAATATCGCATCAATCGTAACTCTCTCTCTCTATCTCTCTCTCTCTCTCTCTCTCTCTTACGGTGTCCTGTTAGGGCCATCTTGCCATCGTATATTAACATCGACCATCGACCTAGGGCGAGGGTCGATGGTAAGATGCGATGGTCGATGGTAAGATGCGATGGTCGATGGTAAGATGCGATGGTAAGATGCGATTGTCGATGGTAAGATGCGATGGCCGATAGTAAGATGCGATGCTCGATGGTAAGATGCGATGGTCGATGATAAGATGCGATGGACCATCGACCATCGCATCTTACTATCGACCATCGAACGGGAAATATAGCAATTAGTTTTATATGAGCTTTCAACTTAGGCCTTGCAAAAAGTTATGTGCGTTTAGGGTAACACGACGCCAGCAATTGTTTCCAATTTACCAGAAAAATATAAAAATCAAGGCTGTTTTGGGTATAAAATGCTATTTTTCTGTATATATATATATATAAATATATATGAAAATAAATCCGTACCTACCCTACCTACTATTTTCTGGCATGTTACCCTAAACCTGGGATGAAAATTGAAATATAGAGCACTGCCTAAACACACATATTTTATTTTGTTTGGCCTTATTACGGAATTATAAATCACCTATAGACGCGTGCAATCTATCAGAAATCAAACTTCCGAATTCGGAATGCAGAAGTATAACAAATTTGGCATTGTCATCCTTCGGTGTCTGGGTTTGAGTAGGTTCCAGTGGGGAGAGGAAGGGTTACAGGGAGCGCGCCGATTAAAATCCTCGAAAAATACTCACCAACCTCTAATTGCGGACATCCTTGTTCAAACCTGGATATATACCCTGTATTTGGATTGACCAGATAAATTCCAGACCGCCCCTGCCCCCACCATGTTCTTAATGTTTCCTGAGGCCCTCAGACAACCAGTAAACTATAAGGAATGCTTGTCCTTAAAAAGTGAGGCACTGTATGTTTTATGCATAGTTATAATCAATTAGTGTCATTTAAAAAAAATGATTATGAAATGTGTCCGCTTTCCTTTATATCATTATGTTTCATGTGTTCCTCCAATGTATGCACTTCTCACTCGCCCACAAACACTTGTTTGAAATATTCGGGAATGGAAAACTTACCAAGAGTGGCCGTAGCACTTGCTTCATAAGTCGATGGTCGATGGTAAGATGCGATGGTAAGATGCGATGGTCGATGGTAAGATGCGATGGTCGATGGTAAGATGCGACAATAAGATGCGCTGCTCGATGGTCCATCGCATCTTACCATCGACCATCGCATTTTATTATCGACCATCGCATCTTACCATCGCATCTTACTATCGACCATCGCATCTTACCATCGACCATCGCACTTTACCATCGCATATTACCACTGACCATCGCATCTTACCATCTACCATCGACCTAAGTCTGGTCTTACCATCTTACCATCGACCATCGACCTAAGTCTGGTCGATGGTAAGTTGCTATGGTAAGATGGCCCTAACAGGACACCGTAGAAATCACATGTCTCTTTTTAAACGGTTAACCAAATACTCCACTCTGATACTGCACCACCAGAGAAGATGAAATGAAAAATAAGTAGCTCTATCTTTTTGATCTCTTGATGCACCCGGTATTTCAACCTGCTTGAACAAATGTTTATTTAAATGATACAGCTTTTGTTCTTTCTTTCTTTCCCTACCTTTTTTGAAATTCTGATGTGCAAGCAGGTGAATATTTGAATCTGTTCCGGCTACACCCCTGCCGTTTCTAAACCTACTTACGATGAGGTACATATATCTGACATATTTTGAGAATCCAAACTCTATAGACACAATATAACAGGTTTTAACCAGCCAGGCAAAACCCCGAAACTCATAAGTCATTTTACTCATATTCAATCATGGGTGTTTTTAGAACCCCTGTTCTTTACTTTTAATCGGCACATATATGTTAGTATACGACCTGAACACCTGGATAGAGTTTAGATACACGGTTTTGAAGTGTAATTTTGCCGTTATTTGGTGGATTTGTTTCTTTAATATCATCATGAAATAAGAGGCAAATTGACATAATATACGCCCGCCATATTTGTGGAATTGCTTTTTACACGTGTGGGAGCTGAAAAGCAATCCCAGGCAAAGTCTAGTGTTAGACTACCTTGTGGACACATTTTAAGGGTCTGTTTGTTTGTATGGCGTTTTACGTCATTTTAAGCACATGTTAGTCCATGTATGACAGTCTAAATGTGTTTGTGATGGAGGCAGACCACCCATTTGTTACCTGGGTAGAACCAGTACTGAAAACCTCCAGTAATCCGTAAGAATCGACACTTTCTCACTTGACAAGTCATGCTCCGATTGGGATTCGAACCCGCATCGGGGAGAGGCTTGCGAGAACGTTTTATGCGTTTCTATCCATAGCAATGTTTGATCGATTTATTGATCAGAATATGCCAGTCAATATGCCAGTCAATATGTCAGTCAATATGCCAGTCAATATGCCAGTCAATATGCCAGTCAATATGCCAATCAGTATGCCAATATGCCAGTCAATACGCCAATATGCCAGTCAATATGCCAATATGCCAGTCAATATGCCAGTCAATATGTCAGTCAATCTACCAGTATGCCAGTCAATATGCCAGTCAATATGCCAGTATGCCAGTCAATATGCCAGTATTCCAGCCAGTATGCCAGTCAATATGCCAGTCAATATGTCAGTCAATATGCCAGTCCTAACTTTCAAGCAGAAAGTCACAGTAGCGAAAGCGCTCTCATTGTCTGAAATAATTGACAGTTTTACAAAACAAGCTTTTTTAATAGCGATTTTAATTACGTTAAAAAGAAACCTTGTACGGATTAATAATAACAAGTAATGTATTTACCTGAAAATCCCGCAGCAATGATGATATTGTCGTGTAAAGGATGTTTGTCAAGTATGAAGTCTTCATCTGGCGTCATCTTCAACCATGAAATAGTAAAAAGGTAACACTTACAGCCATGTTTGCTTAAAAGTATCATAGATAATATATGTATGTATTTACTTTACAAGTCGGAGTAACTAAATGAAATATATTTGCTATTGCACCAACACTCGAAGCTGGTAATGGTGACGACCATGGAAGTCGAGATTGGTATTCGACTTTTCGGACAAAAAAGTATTATATATCTCCCGCCATCCGCAAGAATCGACACTTTCTCACAAGTCGAACTCTCAGCGGGATTCGAACCCGCAGCGGTGAGAGGCCAGAAAGAGTTAATGAGTTGTAATATTATTGTAACACTTTATTAATAAAAGGGTTGATGCACTATTTTCAAACACAATTTATTTAAAAGGGCTCTGAACACGTTAAAAACGAAGCTGCTTTACCCTCTCTCCATTAATCAAGATGATTACTAAAGAATAGTTTAAATTGCAACATCTCTTCGAAAACGCCGGACTTTTTTCTTTTTAAAGACGAAACAAAGAAGTACATACCGTGTAAATACATGATTCTACAATTGCTGGATTCGGTTCTAAGAAAGGAAAGTGTGTGCTGACATACTTCCGTATACGGTCCAACACCCACTGTGTTTCCGGCAGGTCCCTGTTTTCCGGATCTATTTCCGGTCCAACGTGCAGACACATCTTGGTAAATAAAAGAAAGTGTTATTAATTATGTCTAGAACATTAAATAAAAGGCACTGTTTCCCATCTGTTCCAGCCGATGTCGATATGTGTTATCTGGCATCAGCGACATTCGATAGTAATTTATATTATAAAACCTGTAACGTAATCGATGAAAAACGACCAATAGGTAAAACATGTAGTTTCACCTTTGACAAAGAGTCGCACATTGTTGTTTTTGTTTATTTTTATTTATCAGATACAATTTATTTCAAATTATATTTATTTGAAATGGTGCGTATATTAAACGGTTAATATAATTATCATAATTTATATTTATTTTGAAAACGATTGAAAAATAAAGATTTTAAAACTAGTTTATTTGGATGCATATTGCTTTTAGTAAACATCCTTGTTGCTTATTG
The DNA here is from genome assembly GCA_037043455.1 of Cyrtodaria siliqua. Lineage (NCBI taxonomy): Eukaryota > Metazoa > Mollusca > Bivalvia > Adapedonta > Hiatellidae > Cyrtodaria > Cyrtodaria siliqua. Next base: position 256,136 of record JAWPHD010000889.1, read on the forward strand.
ATATTGAATGCAGTTAGACTTTGATAACAATATTGTTCAGTTTAAGCTCAAATTATATCAAAAAATGTTTTTCTTAATTTCGTTTACCGATTATCAAAAGTATTATTATTTAGGAAAAATATGTGTTAGGGATGTTTGGGAGAAACATTGGCTCGAAAATGGCCCAACAAATATTACCTTTACCATTCCCGGATACTCTTCAGACGGTAGACCGTATACATCGAAGCCCCCATTGTCGCTGGCGGCGAGAAACGTCGGAAACTTGTCACTACCATGACTTCCCGCAGTTTTCTCTTTCCAATAGCAAACTGTTATTCTGACAGCCTGTTACAGTAATATAAGAACACAATAAGCAATAACACAATCACACAGTATTCAATAACATAATAATTTAATAACGCAATAACACAATTATTATAACTTAATATCCTTTAGAGGTAAAAAGGTGCATTACCTTGTGTATATGATAAAGACACGTAACATGTTTAGTATAATAGAAACATACTTTTAAAAAGACTATATAATGATACAACAATGTAACACAAGTCATTAAACATGTTCATGTTCAATACAAAACATTGTAATTAATAATATTCCAAATACTCTAAAATCAATTAAGCCCTAAAGTTTTGAAAACATGCTTTGTTCATGTCGGCCGAGTGGTTAGGGTCTCTGACTTGAAATCACTTGCCCCTCACCGCTGTGGATTCGGCCCTTAGCGGAACGTCGGTGACTCCCAGGTGACCGCCCGTGCACGAAAATTGCCCGCAGGGGCGCCTGGGGTCTTCCTCCACCAATAGTAGCTGGAAAATCGCCTTATGACCTTAGTTGTTGGTGCGATTATAAAATCCAATTAAATTAAATTCATTCATGTCACATAGCTATATCATGCATTGGCAACTGATATTTTATTTCATTACACAAAATGCATATATACCTTTAACGGCGCCTTGATACCGATACTGTCAAGCATCTTACCAGCCCATGACCCACAGGCAAGAACGACAGACTTTGTGCTGTATTCCGCCTTTGCCGTTTTGATTTCAACCAATTTCCCGGGAGTTATCCCCAGCACTTTCTCCGAATCTTTTATAACACCGCCATATCGTTGAAACTGGGTCTAAATTAAAACAAAAAGAGAACATGATACGATAAGTTCCATCACGCAAATATAAGCAGGCGCGTAGCTGGGCTTACGCACATACGCACGTGCGTACAATTATTTGTCAATGTCCGAAAAAATAAAAATCGAAAAAATACGAAAAACGCAATAAAAACTGAAGGGGAGGGGTCGGAGGGGTGAGTTGTATTAAAGTTCCGTATGCCGTACCTGATTTAATTTTGTCTTCTGATTTCAATATGTATTAAAATAGCAGTCAAAATAAGCTTAAAATTGCTATGAAATATACGCCAAAACACACCCATGATCGTTTGGCAAAATTAAGACATCACGGTGAGCCTGCCCCCGGACCCCCCTACCGGAGGTGCGTACCTCAAATTTGGACCCAGCTACGCGCCTGATAAGGCTGCAACTGTCATACATCAACTCATGGAAATAATCCCACAAAGCCCCGGAGATCAAATATTAGGCATCAGAAGACGGGTTTTTTTTCTTTAAGAAATAATAACATAGCATATTCTTTAAGAAATCAAAACATAGCTAAAAGGTAAACCAACACAATATCGTTAAGAATGTCAACAACATATTTGTTTTACGTTTTAATGTTGTAAAGTTTAATTGGTTCGTATATAAGTAGGTTCCTGTATAGTTTAAAGAATAAGTGTGTTCCTACCTGAAAAGCTTTTAAAATCTTTTCAGCTCTTAGCACCCCACCTCCTTGTTCTAGCACATACACGCACTCGTCTGGAAATCTTAACACTGGAAACTTGTTCTTTATTGTTGAAGAATCAAGTTTTTCAAATGATATGCCATGTTTATGTAATGACGATATTGTTCCGTTGATTAATGGATGCCCTTCTGTACCGATGATTAACAAACCGGTCTCTCTGAAAAGTTATAATGATGGTATTATGATAGTTTTACCTTCATGTTAAGTATAAACATAAACTTGGGTAGACCACAACTTACATTATTCAGTATTGATATATAATTGCTGAAAGACAATGTGTCAAAATTACAATTTTATTTCTAATTGGGTGCATATTTAATATACCACACTTAGTTGCTCTGCATCTATCCACTCTTTACATATATTTGCTGAGAAACCACTCTGCTTCACTTGGTACATGTAGTCTGTACTAGCCAAGACCAGCAGGACTTAGGCCATCCTTAAAAATATATTTGTTTGCTGTTTCCCGACCCATGATTTTATAAGTGGGTAGATAAGTAGGTGATTTTTTTGTTTGCCAAAGACATTAAAAAAACGTAAGAAATTAAAGAAAAATATACTAAAAACAGTAAAAACAAATGTTAAAGAATTGCTATAAAAAGTTTTGGGTAGGGCCCTTTTTGGTGGGTAGGTAGGGAAACAGCAAACCAACAAAACAATTTTTATGGTCGGCCTTATGTCATAGCGCATTGTCCGTGAATGTCGGCGTCCGTGCTGGCGTGGGAGTCGGCGTAACCAGTACAAGCGCTAGACCAATTTTGTATGGACGTTTTTGTAATATTAAAACATGATGTCAATTGGACTTCTCATCATAGCTGTTGAAAATTATTTTTAAGAATTAATCGCTTGGTACTAATCTATCAATTTTATGTATTTTGTCTCGCACTCCACATGGGTGGCAATAATGGTTTCTTATTGTCCCATATATGAAACTAAACTAAATGTAAACGTTGTATTAGCAACAACCATATGTTCTACTTAAACCTTCGTTAATGTCTACTCTTTCTTTGAGCACGATTTACTAACATTGTCACAGGATGACCTTAGTGGTATGGCTAACTCAGGAAAGAATCAATGACGGTGAATGCATTTACATAAATTTAATGCAACTTTTAAAATATGTTTAATATATATACAATTATCTAAAAAAAACAAGCGAATACACAAATGAACTATGAAAAGAATGTTCTCCTGAACGTTTAAGACGTTCTTAGTATTGTTATAAATACTGAATGTCTAAGACACTAAAGTGTTGTTAAAGCTATAACAATGTTGATCTAGCGCGATAACTGTGATGCGCGAGAGCTCATGAAGACGATGATGCGCGAATTCAATGGATGATTGTCATCAAATGCCTTCTGTAAGGGTTGATGACGCGATGCAATGATAGTTAATCTCCACTGAGATTGTGAATGATATTCCTCCAGTGAGGACTGGTAACGGGCCCACCTTGTGTCCCGGGGGTTGTCGTTAGTAAAACCTGGCTGCGCAGGTACGGGGACCGTCTCCACCGCTTGTAACGTTAGTCGTGGAAGCTTAGCTCCACTCCTGGATATCCAAACCTAGATGGCTTACTCCAACCCTGGATGGCTTATATCCTGGATGGCTTAGGCTGTAATTATACATACGTTTTAGATGTCGGTTGACAAACATAACAATCTTGCATAATTATCATTACCCAAACAAATCATTATTCAATCAATATATGTAAGCTGTACTAATGATTAGTAGCAATGTATACATATTCTACAACGCCATGTATACGCTATGTACGTCGCTGTTAATCAATGCCCTTAATACATGTAATATAAACATGATCAAATTACTCATATATTACACTCACTGAGTTATGCATGCACGCATTTATTCGTGTCACTCATCTCATTGTTAACTAATGTTAACAATCGTGTATTACAATCACTGAATTATACGCCAACGTTAATTAATGCACCTATTATCCACTGTTATCAAATTAATATTGTTTTACAATTAATGATCAATTACCATAATTACATCTAATAAAGTCACTTCAAATCATATGCTAGTCTAAAGTTATGTTTGAGAAACATCAATGCTAACCGGATGTCGTAACCGTCAAACAAGATGGCGCCGCCCACTGAATACAAATATACGATAAAAGTTTAATAAAACTACTAACCACATGTTGCCTGTGAAATTTGCCGTCCAATCTCTGTTCCTACAAAGTACTATCGATGATCCCGGCGATAGCTAGAAGACAATGGGTTTTATAGCAAACATTACGCCCAAATCATTATTTCCCCCGTTCAGTCCGTGACAAACGTGGCTAAATCTACAGTATTGAATCAACACGAGAGGCCCCTTATACAATTTTGCCGTTTAAGGAAAATATACCTATCCGTTTACATGCATTAGCACAAAACTAAACTTATGACACGGCCTCTCTGGCGGCCACTTAAAATGTGCACGCTTTTACGTGTTACATGAATAGATCATGAATATTGTGAAATTGTTTCAACTCGAACAATAGATTTTGGGTGTAACCGATAACAAGAGCTATATACGACCAGTACGCTCTACCCGTGACATTTTGTGACAACATCTCCCCACTTAAAGAAAGTGCTACACTTTTAAAATTCAACAAAATGATAATTAATATTTACACGTTAAGAAACTATTAATTCTTCTGAGCAAATGAGCGACAAAACGTAGAAGCTGATCGCTCAATCGCTTGAGTATGTTAACTATTACTACTGAGGGATGCAACCTTCAGCCAGTACAACGACCGTCTTCCGGAAAACATCCACTGCAGTTATAACCTAACTATAATATGTAATTACAATTTCAACACTATTCTACAATTGTACACTACCCTGTCGTAACATATACTATTATTGTACAATACACTGCAATACACTATTGTATTAAACCGGTCATTATGTGCGGCGACTTAAATAGTCTGCCCCAATATTGTCCTTTCCACGGATTGCTTTAATTTTCATCCGGTAAGGCTGCAGAGTCAGTGCCCACCTCATTAACCTACTGTTAGCTACCTTAGCTTTATTCATATAAGCTAACGGTTGGTGGTCAGTCTCCAAGACAAATTCCTTACCAAAAACATATCGGTGGAATTTACTGACACCCCACACTACTGCAAGACACTCCCTTTCGATAACAGAGTAGTTACATTCCCGGGGTAATAGTTTCCGACTTGCGTAAGCCACGGGGAGACTACACCCATCTTGCTCTTGCAGTAGGACTGCACCCACCCCGATATCGGAGGCATCCGTTCTGAGGATAAACTCCTGGTCAAGTTCAGGTAATTTTAGTATTGGGGTTTTGACCAGACTCCCCTTTAAAGAGACAAAAGCTCGCTCCTGGCTTTCCCCCCAAGTTATCCTATTGGGTTGACCTTTCTTTGTCAAGTCTGACAAAGGTGCAGCTATAGCCGAAAAGTTTGGAATAAACTTCCTGTAAAAACCCGCCAACCCTAAAAATGACCTAACTTGTTTCTTTGTCTCGGGTCTTGGTGCTTCCTGAATTGCCTTAACCTTGTCGGGGTTTGGTTTCAATTTCTGGTCCCTCCCGACAACATGACCCAGACACTCTATATCTGCGTAACCTATGTGACACTTGCTAGGTTTTGCAGTCAGTTTAAACCGGCGTAGCCGTTCCAACAGATTACGTAGAGCCTTAATATGGTCTTCAAATGTTGTTGTAAACACCAGGATGTCATCTACAAAACTGTCTGTGTTGGACAAATCCTTCAGGACTTTCCTCATTAACCTACAGAATGTTGCTGGGGCGTTTACGAGACCAAAGGGCATGACCTTGAACTTAAACAGTCCTTGCGAAGTTTCGAAGGAGGTCATCTCTTTAGCTCGGTCTGTAAGTGGGACTTGCCAATAACCTTTACTGAGGTCTAACTTGGAGAAATACGAATATCCCGCAAGTTTAGAGAATACCTCCTCAATATTAGGCATTGGCTCTGCATCAAAGATGGTACGTTTATTAAGCTGCCTAAAATCGATACAGAATCGAATTGACCCATCTTTCTTCTTAATAAGTACGACTGGGGATGAAAATGGGGCGTTTGAAGGTTCGATGACACCCAATTTCAACATGTCTTTCACCTCCTCATCAACAATTGATCGGGAGTGAAATGGAATGGGATACCCCTTAATTCTTATTGGTTCCCCTGATGTGAGTACAATATCATGTTGCACTCCATCTGTCTGCCCCGGGTTTTCGGACAAGACATCACTGAACTCCGAGAGTAAACTACCCATCTCTCGTTGCTGCTCTACACTAAGCATGCCCGATATGTCTACATCGGCTGCTGTCTCCTTACCTACACTAATGGGAAAATACATGGGACTAGTGTCCTCACTACTGTCTTCCTCACTATCCTCAATAACTGCAACATTAACTACGGTTAACACCCCTTGTTGCACATTATCGGTTCTACTTATACTCTTTCAGCATATTCGCATGAAAGGTCTTTAACTTTCCGTTTATCTCGATACGGTAATCCATAGTGTTCACTATCCCTCTAACGTAAAACGGACCTTTCCATTGTAATAACAACTTGTTATTGTCGGTCGGGAGTAACAGTAACACCTGGTCATCTATCTTAAACTTCCTAGCTCTAGCTTTCTGGTCATAGTACCGTTTATACTTGGTACTTGCCTTAACTAACTGACTTTGAGCTATCTTACAAGTCTCCTCTAGTTTCTCCTTCAGATCTAAAACATACTGATATGTAGTCTTAACCTCATCACTATCTACTTCACCTGCCCACATCTCTCTAAGAATCCTCATGGGACCTCTAACTGACCTACCGTACAATAACTCAAACGGAGAAAATCCTAAACTCTCTTGTGGAACCTCTCTAAATGCAAACAATAAAGCATTGAGATACTTGTCCCAATCTTTGGGTCTCTCGGTACACATACGCCGTAACATTTGCTTTAACGTCCCGTTAAATCGTTCGACTAACCCGTTACACATAGGGTGATATGGTGTTGTCATGATTTGACGCAAAGACAATAACCTGCTTACTTCAGCCATAAGTTCTGACGTAAACTGTGACCCACAATCAGTCAGCATTTCCTCTGGTACACCTAGCCTACTGAACATATCAACTAATGCCTCAGCTACTCTCTCAGTTTCAATTGAGGGCAATGCTACTGCCTCCGGATACCTAGTTGCATAGTCTACCATGGTTAAAATGTACCTATTTTTCCTATCCGACACTGGAAAAATTGGTCCAACTATGTCTACGGCTACCCGCTTAAATGGTGTATCTATCAGTGGCATCTGACCTAAATGTACTTTGGTCACTCGACCTTTTGGTACTGTCCTTTGGCATACATCGCAGGACCTACAATACCTAGTTACATCTCCACTAACGCCTGGCCAATAAAATTCTGCCAATACTCTATCTGACGTTTTCTTTACGCCTAAATGACCTCCCATAATCGACTCATGAGCTACCTTAAGCACTGTCGTTCTATACTGGGTAGGTACCACTAATTGGTGAAACTGTCTACTACCACTATCTTCAAATTCTCTGTACAATAACCTATTCTTATGTACAAACTTACAACTACCGGACCCTTTACACTTCTTCACTACACCATCCTTGGCCTTCACCTTACAAGGACCTAATGACTCGTCTTGAGTTTGTGCTTCTATAAACTCCGCTTTAGATATGTCACCTACGGCTGCAGGAACCTTTAATTTTCTATAAGCCTGAGCTTGCTTCTGAACCTGCGCTCTAGTCTCTACGGCATTACTTATGCTACTTCTAAAATCGGACATTACCGGAAGTGCTGAACCATCTATGTTCCCTATCGTTAAATCATACATCGGGTCATCCATACATAGTGCCTCTGTAGTCCCTTTAAAGAAAGGTGTATCTACATCTATTCTCGCTATTGGCACGTGCTCTACCGACTTATTTAGCAACATACACGGTGACTGTTTACCTACCAACTGGTCATCCGTAACTAAACTACGCCTAACTACCACACCTGTACAACCTGTATCCCTCATTACAATTACGTCCGTGCCATTCACTCTACCATCTGCCGTTGGAAGATTTGCATACGGAAAGAGACATGTTCCGATCTTCGTCATTACACCATCCGCTTTTACACAACAGCTACTACTCTCGGTTTTAATAACCGGACTATTACTACCTCTGCCTCTACCTCTACCTCGGTTTTGACCACCTCTACCTCTACCGAAATTCCATGGGTTGTTAAAACCTTGGTTCGGACTACCTACATGGTTGTCCCCTCTACTATTGTCACTAAAATTGTCTACGACAGCGGACACTTTCACCGCTTTCCTACACTCATGTGAAGCATGATTTCCATTACAGTGACGACAACGAATAAAAGGTCTACCTATGTTACCACTATTGCTACCTCCTCTAGAACCCATCGAACTACCTCCACCTCTATAGTTTCCACTCTGGCCTTTCTGTTTATGATCGTCCCCTTGCCTATCTCTAAAAGTTCTGTCTTTCGACACTACATTATGAGCTCCGCCTCTAGCCTCGGCAAACTGATCTGCTTGTGTTGCCATTTCTCCTACACTAGCTAATTTTCTTTCTTTCAGAAATAAGAACAGATCTCTACTACAAACATTGAATAGCTGGTCCCGCAACAAGAAATCTATGAGGCCCTGATAAGTCTGCGCTACTTTCCCTAACTCTAACCACCTATCTAAGTAATTTCTAGATCTACTAATAAACTGAATAAATGACTCGCCTTTCTCAGGCAGACAAGCTCTAAACCGCTTTCTAAAACCTTCTTCAGTTAACTCAAATCTCTTTAAAAGCGCATCCTTTAACTTGTCATAGTCAAGAGCATCTACACTAGGTAATCTAGAAAATACATCTAAGGCCTTGCCTCTCAATAACGCACTTAAATGAACTGCCCACTTATCTTTGGTCCATTCCTGTAACTCAGCATAACGCTCAAACCGTAACAAGTAACTGTCCATGTTATCTTTGTCAGCATCAAAGTATGGTAACTTCGAACCTTTTACCTTCCCAGAATAACTATCTTTCCCTTCAGTTTTACTTTCCTTACTATGTGTCTTAGCTGCTTCCAACTCTAAAGCTAACTTATGATCAAACTCTTTTTGCTCCCTTTCCATTATCATCTTAGCCTTAGCTAGTCTACCATCTGTTTCGAACCTCTCATGTTCTAACTCTTGCTTCTCCCTTACTATTCTGCTTTCATCATCTCGCGTCTCTTTAGCTAACCTGCCTTCTAATTCTAGCTTCTCTTTATCAGCATCTAGCTTCTCTTTAGCTAATCTACTTTCTAATTCTAGCTTCTCTGTGGCTAGTCTACTTTCTTCATCTCGCTTCTCTTTAGCTAACCTACTTTCAAATTCTCTTTCCCTAGCCTGTTCGTCTTTAACAAAGGTTCTAAGCTCCTCTCCAGCATACCCTTGTCGTGTCTTGACTTGTCTTCCAAGCTGTGGCCGTGATCGTCGACAGTCGCCTTGATGGATCAGAGGGTGGTACACAATTCTAAAATAATAAGTAGAGATTTAGTATATCATAATAAAGATCACTTATTGATTCTTTCCCTCCGTAGTCGCCCAAAATCCCACTACTCTGAAAACCAGTTGTCACAGGATGACCTTAGTGGTATGGCTAACTCAGGAAAGAATCAATGACGGTGAATGCATTTACATAAATTTAATGCAACTTTTAAAATATGTTTAATATATATACAATTATCTAAAAAAAACAAGCGAATACACAAATGAACTATGAAAAGAATGTTCTCCTGAACGTTTAAGACGTTCTTAGTATTGTTATAAATACTGAATGTCTAAGACACTAAAGTGTTGTTAAAGCTATAACAATGTTGATCTAGCGCGATAACTGTGATGCGCGAGAGCTCATGAAGACGATGATGCGCGAATTCAATGGATGATTGTCATCAAATGCCTTCTGTAAGGGTTGATGACGCGATGCAATGATAGTTAATCTCCACTGAGATTGTGAATGATATTCCTCCAGTGAGGACTGGTAACGGGCCCACCTTGTGTCCCGGGGGTTGTCGTTAGTAAAACCTGGCTGCGCAGGTACGGGGACCGTCTCCACCGCTTGTAACGTTAGTCGTGGAAGCTTAGCTCCACTCCTGGATATCCAAACCTAGATGGCTTACTCCAACCCTGGATGGCTTATATCCTGGATGGCTTAGGCTGTAATTATACATACGTTTTAGATGTCGGTTGACAAACATAACAATCTTGCATAATTATCATTACCCAAACAAATCATTATTCAATCAATATATGTAAGCTGTACTAATGATTAGTAGCAATGTATACATATTCTACAACGCCATGTATACGCTATGTACGTCGCTGTTAATCAATGCCCTTAATACATGTAATATAAACATGATCAAATTACTCATATATTACACTCACTGAGTTATGCATGCACGCATTTATTCGTGTCACTCATCTCATTGTTAACTAATGTTAACAATCGTGTATTACAATCACTGAATTATACGCCAACGTTAATTAATGCACCTATTATCCACTGTTATCAAATTAATATTGTTTTACAATTAATGATCAATTACCATAATTACATCTAATAAAGTCACTTCAAATCATATGCTAGTCTAAAGTTATGTTTGAGAAACATCAATGCTAACCGGATGTCGTAACCGTCAAACAAGATGGCGCCGCCCACTGAATACAAATATACGATAAAAGTTTAATAAAACTACTAACCACATGTTGCCTGTGAAATTTGCCGTCCAATCTCTGTTCCTACAAAGTACTATCGATGATCCCGGCGATAGCTAGAAGACAATGGGTTTTATAGCAAACATTACGCCCAAATCATTATTTCCCCCGTTCAGTCCGTGACAAACGTGGCTAAATCTACAGTATTGAATCAACACGAGAGGCCCCTTATACAATTTTGCCGTTTAAGGAAAATATACCTATCCGTTTACATGCATTAGCACAAAACTAAACTTATGACACGGCCTCTCTGGCGGCCACTTAAAATGTGCACGCTTTTACGTGTTACATGAATAGATCATGAATATTGTGAAATTGTTTCAACTCGAACAATAGATTTTGGGTGTAACCGATAACAAGAGCTATATACGACCAGTACGCTCTACCCGTGACATTTTGTGACAAACATAAACAGCTGTTCGCCTGATTCCCGCTCCAGTTCTGCAAGTAGCGTATACGATTCTTTCATCATGTTTGTGTAAAAGTCCTGGCTTCCATACGCTTTCCTCGTTATTCGACTCTGGCCATGAGAGCTGCCACGGCTGTGAGGTATTGGAAACTAAAGTGGGAAAACAGAAAAATGCCCTTTGCACATTGTTGAAAGCAATACAGCAAGTCAGCAAAGAAAACTTTTATAAGCAATGTGATTAATGCAACATCTAAATCGCCCAATGGCATCAGTTCCGCACATGATCTCCAACAAGTTCTCAGAATAAAAGTCAACTGTTAAACTAGTAGTTGGCAAAACGTATAATAGGCCCAGTTGTTCAAAGATCGGTTGTCAAAATTTCAGATCTCTCTGAATTTCCGATAAATGAATATTTCTACCAGAAATTGAGCATGTGAAAGCATTATGTTAAGAATAAATGTAAATTAAAAACTTTTGGTAGTACAAAACATATTTGTATGAGAAAATGTACTTTGGAAGTTTACACTAAAACAAAGGATTAAGCTAGCCGATCTTTGAACAACTGGGCCCTGTTAGCATGTGAACCTACATCAAAATAATTGCAACAGAAATAGTTTTCTGATTTTATGACAAATACATATATTGCAAAAAATCAAAAAAACGTCTAGAAAAATCTGGGAAAGTTTTTTCATGGCTCAAAACTGTACGTTTGTTATAAAATCAATGCAGGTTTATGCGTTTTGTTATGACTAATACATTTCAATGAGGTATTACAATGTAAAGACATAGCTAAATAATAAAAATCGAAAAGTTTGAATGAACAGTGCATATAAATGCCAAGTTTAGCACTGTTTCTTAAAATTCGCATATTGAATTACTCCACCCACTTAATAACAATGGATCTGCATTTCAATGTAAAACTGTGTTACAGGCAGTTTCATAGAACATTTTTGTGTAAACATTCATAATAAGATCGACGATGAAGCATTGGGTGTAAAACATTGACTAATATATGATAATCGTCGGCATTGTCGGCAACTATAAATACCCAAGTTGTTGCCATGGCATTAAAATGTTATTTCTTTACGTATTTCAGTGCAACAGAAACACTTTATCTGCACAGAAACTATTACTGCGAAAAGCATTAAGTAGTAGCAGTATGACTGACAAAGCTTTAAGAACACAAATATGCAAATCAGTACATATTTGAATATTTGAATGTGCTTGTTAAAAAAACACAATACATTGAGTAAGGATCATTCTTATTACTTGACTTACATAAACGTTATGCATTATTTGCTAGCAAAATATGATCTCTGTGATCCAAGCTTCTTTGATAAGAACGTTGGAGAGGGATAAGGAAAGTATAAAAACAAATTATTACCATGAGTTTTTCAATACCGGATTTCTATCTCGAGTGATGATACTCATGAAAACACGTCCAAATAAACAAACACATGCTAGCGCACTCGTTTGTTTATGCGGACGTATCCTCACTCGGGCTAGAAATCCCGTATTGAAAAACTCACGGTAATTAAGTTATATAATACATTTACTTGAACTGTTGGCGCTAAAACTGTTGTGATCACTTATATGTATCGATATATTGTCCCTTGTAACAAACTTGACTTGCATAGATGTTCGGCAATTCTTTTCTAAAAAAATATAACCAGTATAACCCCTGCTCACTGGAATATACTTTTGGGTCAGATTGTGGCATGTTCAAGTCCCTTCAAATGACAAATTTTATAACATATGTACACTTCGAAAAAGTCCACGTATTATTTCAACAGCCCTCGTTCAACTAAAACATTTTGAGAATCCTAACTTACACATTTTGAGAATCCAATCTCTATAGACACAATATAAACGGCTTTAACCAGCCAGGACAAACAAACTCCAAAACTGGAGCGTCAAATTAAGAATAATCAACACATAATTATTTAGACGCAGATTCAATCACGGGTATTTTACGAACACGTGAATACGTTTAATCTGTACATATACATAATTATTTGACCTGAACACGTGGGTGTAAGTTTGCCATTATTTGGCGGGTTACTTCTTTAACTTGTTGATATAGTCTGTTTACATACAAAGAGCCTTACAGTAACTTGACTTTTATAAGTTTGCTAGCCTAAAGCAAGACTATGCTAATACAAACGTAAAATCAAATAGTTAACATAGTGGAAGACATATAACATAGGAGCCTACGCAATCAACTCAATAGAATATAATAATACTTTGAATCATATGCCAAATTTATCATTTCAATTTCATATCACGAACACATATAAGAGCTAGTGCACTTTTGCCTCGTGCCCTATGAATGAACTTGCTTACTATGAAGCAGGGCCAACGGGTCATTTTGCAGTACAGGTAGTGCATACATGACAAACATGTATCAACACACATTGAAAGGTTAGCATACCAAAAAAAGCAAAATGATTTCAATTGAATGTTGTTTAACGGCTCATCAACACAGTATATGTTATTTAGAGCCACCCCAGAGAGCGGGGAAGGATACATAGGAATCCGGGAACCGTGCCCTACTCTTTTTATCGAATAGATTCCTATGGTTCTTTAACGTGCACGATAGACCGATACACGGGACCAGATGATTTCAAAATCAGAAGGGAAATGAGATGAAGAACACAAAACTTGGCGTTACCATTTCCTGGCTTAAATGTTTTCTATTCAAATATATGGACTGATTAAATAATAGTTTACTATGAGAACATAAGTGATGAGGTTTCACACGTCAGCATCCTCTTCTAGTGATTTTATAACACGACTTTCATTCTTGAAAATATCACGTTTAATATTAAGTGGTGACCAGGATAGGTTGTTTGTGTTGTGGTAGTGTCTTGATAGAGCTCTTGCATCGATCAGAACGGTAAATTGTGTATATCTATGCCTACAACATTAATACAAACTACTTGTAATTAGGCAGTATTAGTACTTCACCCCACCTTGCAGTATGACATGACACATGCCGTCGTATAAGCGTTTATTTATCCTCGCTGTATTGCACTAAGCATTTTAGCGAGCAGACCTAGGTTTAAAGTCTCATCCGATGGACTGGTAAGGTAGGCTGGGATTGAACGCGCGATACCTGGGTTACTAAGCCGCAATGCTAACCATTACACCACAGCGCTACCTGTACACTTCGTCATGACACATGCAAATCAAGTTGCACTTAATATCTAAATCGGTAAAAGGTATTCAAGGTTTGTGTGATGTTGTAATATATTTGGCATTAACATTCAATGGTGAAAGCTATGAGTTGTTGAACGATACTAGTAACACTGCAACATCAATTAATTAAGAAATAGAACATCGTTTACTGTGAATTATCGTTTAATATATCACGGTTTGGAGTTCAATTTCACGAGTGAAATTATTGTTTAAAATTGAACGACAAACCGTGATATATTATAGATAATTCACAGTAAACGATGTTCTATTTCTATTCTAATACCCCTAAAATGCAAAAATAGTGCACACAACTGAACTATTCGCATTGCTTTGCTTATTCTCCTAACGTTGCAAAAAATACAGTGATATATCGTTGATAATTCAATTGGGTTTTAATGCGCACCAACACATGAAGAGGTTATATGGCGCCTAACAGGCATGAACATGCCAGGCTCATCTTCCATGTACATCGAGATAAAATATGGAAAATGAGCCTAGAACCTTCTCACCCTGAACTGCAGAGTTGCTGCAAATTCTATCGTAGAAACTCCATTTACGCCGGAGCCACGTTTATTGCTTTTTTGCCACTGCTCTTTTGATGCGAGCGAGATAGCATCTAAAACAATGCAGGGATCATGATGAAGACCTTTAATGAACAAGAACAAAAAATGATAAAATGAACATGAATTTGGGGAATTTTACCCCTCTGCCTACCCCTCCAAAGGGATCTGCAGTGGCCCTATTCTTTGCCCCGTGACCACAATGGGCTATTAATAGCTGCCGACAATGCCGACGGCTTACAGCTACCACAGTAGAGGCCAATACATTACACCCAACCTGGGAGGTCGACTTGTGAGAAATTGTCGATTCTTACGGATGGCGGGAGGTGTACAGTACTGGTTCTACCCAAGAAAAGTGCATGGGTGGTCTGCCTCCACCAAAAAAAAAAATCGACCGTGATATATATTGAAAATGACGCAAAACACCATACAAACAAACAAACAAACAAACAAACAATTACATCCAACACTTCATCATCAATTTTGTCTTAAACTGTAACAAGAAATGCATATAACATAGCTTTACCTTTGATATGCAATTTCTCTATTGTGATTTCAGTTGGTGGGGTAATTCAATATGCACGTTTCAACAAACAGCGTTCTTGATTTTTCGCAATTTATGCCTCTGTCAGAAAATCAGTAAATAATTTCTGTTGCAATTAGTTTGATGTTGAGTGATACAATTTCACAGGCTATTAAACTGGACTATAATAAATAACATGTAAACAAACAAATCTTAAATAACATTTCTCAATTGAATGAATGAAATGGGGTTTTAAGCTCCGTTAACACGTCATATTAGGTTATATTGAGACGGCAACCTCAGTGGGAGATGAGAATGGTGACGTTTCCCACAGACATATGTCCACTCGGGAGCAAACCCACGCGGTGTAGATTTATGCAGCTCAAATTCCAAGACCTTGTTCACTGAGTTTTCGATCCTAAATTGAAACTGCTAATCTAAAGACTAGCTGTAGGGAATAAAATAATGCGTTTCCCACCACCAGCATGGGAAGACCCCCCTCCTCTCTTCCAACCACACACGCACCCTCAAACCCCCCACCCCCACCCCCCACCCCCACTTCCCCACAAATACATAAATGATATATTTTTTATAGCAAACATATACGTATGCTCATTTCATTTGCATCGTTCACGAATTACTAGTTTAACGCTTTTGTAAAATAGCTAGTTTACCTGCTCTATCATAAGTGTTCGGTAGCCTTGTTTGGCCAGTTGATATGCGGTTGCTGACCCCTCTACCCCGGCACCGACGACGACGACGTCATATATTTGGCTTTCACGAAACATTTTGATACACTGTCACTGAATCTATGGCGAATTGAAAATGAAAATAAACTGTACACTACCACTTCAAAGCTCGCGTCAAACAGACGTTATCAAACAGAGCAAATACTGTAAATAGTTAAATACATTAATCTACCTTTATCTCTTATGTCAATAACTCAACTGACAACGCGTGCAGATTGAGGCCCTAACAAAATGGGTTGTGCTATGTTGTACTTACATCATTATTTTACGAAAACATGTAAACAAGTTGTGTTTATACTGTGTGTACATGTATGTTTTCATGTACATTCATCAGTATACGATTTCTATAATAAAAATAAAAAGTACATCACAGTCAAGCAAAGAAAGCTTTAACCTATTCATTTATAAGTGTAATTATTCTATATTTACCTTATGGCATCTATTATCCATTAAGTAATTCCAAAGTGAAGTGTTGATCAATGTGCTTGTTTATGTAAGCATTCATGCTTAAACCTACACATCTCATTGCATTGTGGGAGGTAATTGAATTGGACGTGAATGTGTATTCTGCTCTGTTAGTTCCCACGAAATGATTCGAATATTATTTAACAATCCCCAGGGGCGTAGCTGTGCCTATATCAATGTGTAGCACAAGGTCTAGGGGGGTCCGGGGCATGCACCCCGTGATTTGTTTTGGAAGGATGCCAACTCCTGCATTCTGACGGTATTTTAAGAAGCAAACAATATGATTTTAATCCGCGATTTCAACCTTTTTTAATCTCCGTTTTCACAAAAGAATATCAAAACAGAATAAAAAACTGTATTAAGGGACCAGGCAATATTTATTGGGGGTTGGGACCGGTGCAAAATGGCATGGGACAGGTACTTTTTTTCCACTAGCTTGCCAAGGGACGTACACTCCCTCCCCACCCCCCCCCCACCCCCCTCAAAAAAACAACAAAAACAACAAAACCTTAAACAATTACAAATATTGAAGCAGTGATCTTAGACCATAAAAGGCCCCCTTATCAAAAAAATAGGCTTCTGGCGACTGTTTGCTACAAAGCTGCGGCAGACAAGTTTGCGGCGAAGTTATGGTACACTTTTACCATGCAAATGAAGTATGCGGCACAGCTGCAGCAAACAAATATGCAAATGAGGTTCTAATGATGTTCACCGCAACTTTGCCGCAGACCTCATAGTAAAAGTGTGCGGCAACTTCTCAGCACACTTCATTTGCATAACTCTTTTAGCTGTAATCTTTTTGCGATGTTTGCTCCTACTTTGCCGCAGACCTCATTTACATAGCGAAACACTTTACAGCAAACTTCATTTGCATTATTTTTTTCTATGCAATGTTCTGGTGATGTTTTTCAAAATAAATAATGGACTGAAAATATGAAATAGAACAATGGTGCGCCATTTGTAAAAAAAAATAAGATATTTAACTCGAACATTATTTTTTTTCACTATTTAACATGGACTGCACCATATTTAAATAAATTGACACGATTTAAATAAAATGACACAATTTAATTAAATCGACACTATTTAAATAAATGCTCTCGATCTAAAGTATATCCTTACGATTTAGATTATATCCTCACGATTTAAATATCTCCATACGACTTAACTAAATGGTTTTGATTTAAATATTATTTTGTGAATTCTAAATAAATGGACCTTCATTTTACTAAATGTGCAACAATATAATTAAATTCACTATATTTAAATAAATCGGCACAATTTAAATAAACTGACACTATTTAAATAAATCCTCTCAAAAATAAAATCTGTCATTTCTGCATTACTCTAATTTTCGAGGAGATGTCGAGCGCTGTCATTTCTGCATTACTCCCATTTTTATAGAGATGTCGAGCGCTGTCATTTCTGCATTACTCCCATTTTAATGGAGATGTCGAGCGCTGTCATTCCTGCATTACTCTCATTTTCATGGAGATGTCGAACGCTGTCATTTCTGCATTACTCCCATATTTATAGAGATGTCGAACGCTGTCATTCCTGCATTATTCCCATTTTAATGGAGATGTCGAGCGCTGTCAATCCTGCATTACTCCCATTTTCATGGAGATGTCGAGTACTGTCATTTCTGCATTACTCTCATGTTCATGGAGATGTTGAGCGCTGTCATTCCGCATTACTCCCATTTTATTGGAGATGTCGAGTACTGTCATTCCTACGTTACTCCCATTTGCATTGAGATGTTGAGTGCTGTCATTCCTACATTACTCCCATTTTTATGGAGATGTCGAGCGCTGTCATTCCGCATTACTCCCATTTTAATGAAGATGTCGAGTGCCGTCATTCATACATTACTGCCATTTGCATGGAGATGTCGAGTGCTGTCATTCCTACATTACTCCCATTTGCATGGAGATGTCGAAGGTTGTCATTCCTACATTACTCCCATTTGCATGAAGATGCCGAGCGCTGTCATTCCTGCATTACTCTCATTTTCATGGAGATATCGAGCGCTGTCATTTCTGCATTACTCCCATTTTTATAGAGATGTCGAGCGCTGTCATTCCTGCATTACTCCGATTTTAATGGAGATGTCGAGCGCTGTCATTCTTGCATTACTCCCATTTTGATGGAGATGTCGAGCACTGTCATTTCTGCATTACTCTCATGTTCATGGAGATGTTGAGTGCTGTCATTCCGCATTACTCCCATTTTAATGGAGATGTCGAGTACTGTCATTCCTACGTTACTCCTATTTGCATGGAGATCTTGAGTGATGTCATGCCTACATTACTCCCATTTGCATTGAGATGTTGAGTGCTGTCATTCCTACATTACTCCCATTTGCATGGAGATGTCGAGCGCTGTCATTCCGCTTTACTCCCATTTTAATGGAGATGTCGAGTGCTGTCATTCCTACATTACTCCCATTTGCATGGAGATGTCTAGCGCTGTCATTCCGCTTTACTCCCATTTTAATGGAGATGTCGAGTGCTGTCATTCCTACATTACTCCCATTTGCATGAAGATGTTGAGTGCTGTCATTCCTACATTACTCCCATTTGCATGGAGATGTCATTCCTTCATTACTCCCATTTGCATGGAGATGCCGAGCACTGTCATTTCTGCATTACTCTCATTTGCATGGAGATATCGAGCGCTGCTGAGTACTGTCATTACTCTAATTTTCATGGAGTTGTCGAGCGTTGTCATTTCTGCAGTACTCACATTTTCAAGGAGATGTCGAGCGCTGTCATTTCTGCATTACTCTCATTTTCATGAAGATATCGAGCACTGTCATTTCTGCATTACTCAAATTTTCATGGAGATTTCGGCGCTGTCACTTCTGCATTACTCTCATTTTCATGCAGATGTCGAGCACTGTCATTTATGCATTACTCTCATTTTCATGGAGATATCATGCGCTGTTTAGTACTGTCATTACTCACATGTTCATGGAGATGTCGAGTGCAGTCATTTCTGCATTATTCCCATTTTTATGAAGATGTCGAACGCTGGTAAGGTAAAAAAGAAATCTGATTTCTTTAAGTTTTCGAAAGAGCAAACAATGTTACAAAAACACTTTTCAAACTTTCTTAAATGGAGATTTTCAATAAAGAACCAGTAGAAATGGACGAGGATATTATTTTGACTTTAAGACATTTCCTACAGCTGTTATGTACACCTTTTTTCGCGTATTCTTAAGAGCGACTATGTAAACAAATAACATACTTTTTCAAACGTTTATATATTTTGCACTAGTATTTCATTATAATGAACCTAATTAACTGATTGGATAATGAAATTATTTGTTGATACACTAAATTCAAGTATAGTTTCAGTATTTTGAAACAGACCATGGAGAGATTTATTGGTTTAGCCGCTATAGCGTTTTCATTCTTAAGGCCTAAATGTCTGTCTAAAATGTAAAAAATCACTATAAAACATTAAATACTACTAACTTGATGGCTGTATACTATTTGTACACATATGGAATCCATTTAAATAAAAAGGCGGTATATATAACTTAACAGTTAAAGAAAAGGGTATGTGTTTGTTTGAAACAAATGAGTGATATCATCGGATCTGGGAATATCACACTATTTGAATAGGTAATATCAATTATTTGAAGTCCCTATCCCGCTATCAACAGTCAAATTTTACAACATAATTACACAGTTTCTAAACCTACTGATGACGAGGTATACATATAACTCACACATTTTGAGAATCCAAACTCTATAGACACTACGAGTATATAAATGGCTTTAACCAGTCGGACCAAACCCCGTAGAGCATCCAGAATTAAGAGTTACCAACTCATATTTCATTTCAAGCATATTCAAACACAGGTGTTTTAAGAACCTGTAATACACCCTATACTTTAATCGGCACTAGTCATTATTATATGACCTGAACACCTGGGTAGAGTTTTGATAATTGGTTTTATAGTGTAGTTATTTGGGATGTTAGTTTTTTAAGTTTAGCGATATCAACAAGTAAGTCATTATAATATCACCCATCAGAGTCATTCTTTCAAAATGAATGGGTGATTATGATATATACTAATCGGTGAAATCACTGATATCACACATATCATGTGGTAACACTAACCCATTGGTTTGAAATGCTTTTTAAAACGGGTTTGTAATATATATAAATTATTCGATTATTATTGAAAATTTATTGAAATATCTACTAAAAATAATATAAATAATTTTATCCAATTATTTTGTTGCCCCGTGTGGTTCCGGGGGCCCCGTATGGTTCCGGGCAAAGAATAGGCCACTGTAGATCCCGTTGGAGGGGTATGAATAGGGGTAGAACCCCCTCCCACCCCACCTCCCTCTCCCCCAAATTCATGTTCATCTTATCATTTAAAGGTTCATGCTCATTAAGGGTCTTCACCCGATCTGATCAATCGGTTTGTCACGCCAGCTATAAGAGATCCGACCTTATTATTCAGACAGTACCAGTACACTGTATCCTACTTACCTTTTATATTGTTCTACTTTAAACATTATATAGATAGGGTCTTTTATGGCGGTGGCGCACGGGCTAATCATGTATTTCAAAACTCTATATGGCTATACTCGTGCCACTTTTTAAGCGGAACATAAGTGCGGCTCTTTGACTTTTTAGTTAAGGGGTTATGTCCGCTGGGTGGTATGGGGGGGTCTGATGCGTTAGCTTTATATGAGTATACCTTCTACGTATTCTTGGCATTTTGCTGTTGGATATCCACAGCAAATGTCCCCTTGTTGGACTCCGAGGTGGGTGAGAAGCGTGGAAGATGAATTCTTAACGCCCATCATGGCATCACAAAACGCACAAACTACTAATAAACGTAAAAAAAACAGAACATGAATCTGATACTGAGGAACCAGTGATCAACCAGTCCTTTCCTCGTTTTCTGATCATCGAATCGGAAGATGGGGAAAGGCCCGTTACAGATATGTCACCTTTTGTCATCCAGAAAACAATTCAATCCATCGCTGGACATGTCAAACAAATAAAAAAATTAAAAAACAAAACTCTACTTATTGAAACTGAAAAGAAATCTCACTCTGACAATTTATTAGCACTTAAACAAATTTTAAACAACAAAGTCAAATGTTTCGCTCACACCTCTATGAATATCTCCAAAGGCGTCATCAGGTGCCCGGATCTCTCCGGAGTACCTGAAGACGAAATTATTCGCGAGCTTGCGCCACAGTTGGTAACTGCAGCTCGCCGAATAACCATCAAGAGGAATGACAAAATTATTAGTACAAATACTATCATACTCACATTTGCAACACCCGTCTTACCAAAAACAATAAAGGTGGCATATCTGCAATTGCATGTTGACAAATTTCAAGTCCGACCTCTTACGCATCTATTCTCAAAACAACAGCAACACACACAGAATGCAGGAATGCAAGTACGCAATACGAACCACAGCCAGAAATTCAAAATACTAAGAATACTTCCTCAGTATCAAATCCAAACAAAAGTCAAAAACACAACTTAACAAACCAAAATTAAACTTTTCACCTAATCAACCGTTTTCATTTAAAGCAAACACAAAATCGGCAAGCTCTGGCAATGCCAAGAGCATGTCAGTTTCTCAGAATTGGAAAGCGGGTTCTTCTAAGACTGTGAAGTCTAGTAGTTCCCCAGTCGTAAAGCCTAATACTTCCTCGGTTGGAAGGCCTAGTGCTGCTCCAACTAAGGAAGTTGGAAAGCCTAGTGCTTCTCCAACTAGGGAGCACAAGGAGCAGCCAAAGGTGTCTAACGGCACTATTGAGCTGCATAACAAATTCGAACAGCTCATGGACATTTCAGAGCCAGCAGCTGCACTGCCACTTCCATCCTCGCATGAAAAGTTAGTTAAGGTGCCACTTCAGCTGACTTCTTCCAGGGAGGAGGATTCATCAGTGGAGATGTCGCTGCTTGAGTCTCCTAAGACGTCTCCTAAATCTAAGGCCAAAAATAAAAATAAAATTAAAAATCGCCTTAGCGCTCAATAATGGGTAAAACTAATAAGATCATTCATAGTTTATATTACACCTTATCTTCCCTTATTTTTTAATAGTTTTATCTATATATATTTACATTAATTTTTCATCGATTTTTGCGCACAATATGACCTATTTATGTGTCGACGTACCGTAAAACACCATTCATTCATTCATTCATTCATTCATTCATCATGACCCTTGCGTTGTTTCATGTGCCATCTCGCTCAAATCACTAGAGCAGTGGCAGAAAACAATAAACGTGGCTCCAGCGTAAATGGAGTGTAGAATTTGCAGCAACTCTACAGTTCTGCAGGTGAAAAGTTTCGAGGCCCATTCTCCATATTTTATCTGGATGTACATGATGGAGGATGAGCCTGGCATGTTCATTCCTGTTAGGCGCCATATAACTTTCATGTGTTGGTATGCTTTAAAATACCAATTCAATAAAAAAATATTTAGCATGGTCTTTGACATTACCTTTGTTATTCGTACAGTTGCGAATCATATATAATAATTGGAATTGTTGCATGGTCTCTGACATTACCTTTGTTATGCGTACAGTTGCGAATCATATATAATAATTGGAATTGTAGCATGGTCTCTGACATTACCTTTGTTATACGTACAGTTGCGAATCATATATAAAAACTGGAATTGTAGAACGATCTCTGACATTCCCTTTGTTATGCGTACAATTGCGAATCATACATAATAACTGAAAGTGTAGCATGGTCTCTGACATTTCCTTTGTTATTCGTACAGTTGCGAATCATATATAATAACTGGAATTGTAGGATGGTCTCTGACATTCCTTTTGTTATGCGTACAGTTGCGAATCATATATAATAATTGGAATTGTAGCATGGTCTCCGACATTCCCTTTGTTATACGTACAGTTGCGAATCATATTTAATAACTTGAATTGTAACATGGTCTCTGATATTCCATTTGTATTTCCACAGTTGAAAATCACTTTACGGAAAATAACGCCTGTCAGAATGACTGGTGCACTCTATCTACCAGTTATCGGAAGTTAGAGTATGGTAAAATAGTGAAGTAAGAAGTACACCCATCTCGATCTTAACTCAATGAGTGCATACTCTATTACTGTTGATGTACATAGTGATATTACAGAACAAACTAGCCTACCTATATTTATATTAGTGTCCCTCTCAAGCATTAACCAAGGTTTCAAATGAAAGGGGTATATGTCTGTATATGTTACACTATGTTATACAACATGGTGGCTCTCATTTTCGAGAATTGCGCAGTTCACATGCGTAATAATAACCAGGTATGTGCACAGTTCCTATGCTGTGTACATGTATTTTGTATTTCTTTTAAACTTCAATTAAGCAATATAAAGATATATTAGTAATAGTTTAGATAACATTGCACATGCATGTTAACTTTCCTAGAATAAAAGTGAACAAACCGTAATAAAACTGTAAAGCAATACTTTGTTAATAACTGACCCATGTGTGTAATGACCCATGTGTGTAATCTCTGGGCAATCTTATACTCTTGCTTGTCAGAGCTAGCCCCTCATTTATAATGACCCCTTGCTGTGAACGTTGTTATTATAATTTAACGCCTTATTTACAGTAGTGTGTTAGTCAGATTCTTGAAACAGGAGAAAACTCAAAAATCTGGCTTAAAATGCTGGACCGTTTAGTAGTAAGTAACTGGAAATAATAAAAGTCTGT
Source organism: Cyrtodaria siliqua (assembly GCA_037043455.1). Classification (NCBI taxonomy): domain Eukaryota; kingdom Metazoa; phylum Mollusca; class Bivalvia; order Adapedonta; family Hiatellidae; genus Cyrtodaria; species Cyrtodaria siliqua. Next base: position 280,391 of record JAWPHD010000889.1, read on the forward strand.
ATAAAGTCTAAGTTTTGCGATGATGATTTGGCTTACAGAGTCTTCAGATACAACAGATCAGATTGGAAAAGTTTGTCGTGATGTTCTGTGAATAAACAAACGGCAAATCTGAATTTAAAGGGTTGTGGTGTTGTCACGGTGTGCAATAAAACAAATAATCGTATTGGTAAATTTTGTCGCAATGTTGTGGCGAACAACAAAACATGCAAGTAAGTTTGTGGTGATGTTATCGTGAACGTTCCAAATAAATAAATGTTTCTGGCGAATGCATAGCTTTTTGGCGACTTTGCGGCAAATTCGCCAAAGATTACCATAATGTTTGCGGCAACATCACCGCTAGTGGCAAACATTGGTGAACAATTAAGAATTGTTATGGTGAACAAAATTGTTCGCTGCAAAGTTTGCAGCAAACCCCATTTGGTAAGGAAGATACCTTTTTTTCGTTTGCTTGGCATGGGACGTACTTTTTTTTTATATACCATTTATATTTGCACCGGTCTCAACCCCCCGATAAATAATGCCTGGTCCTTAATATAAATAGGCCTACATATTTCCTCAAAATATTTCGAAATTTTGCACAATCGTTGCAAATGAAATACTAATGTGTAGATCTATAACATACTTCAGGAAAAGTCCATGTTTCTACATTTGGTGGAAGCAAACACATTTATAACACACACTACATGTCCACACTACATGTCCTTGTGAATGTAAAGGAGCGCCACAGAAGAGAGCCTGTCACTGTTCATTGTCGACCGCATATAGTTTTTTATGCGTTTCATGGCACTGAATGATCTTTCGCAAGACGCTGATGTTGGTGGCCTGGTCAGAAGCACTGTCATTATGCTGTCTATACATGGGTACAAGTCCTTATTAGTTTGTTGTAATGTTTATTGTATCCTTTGTGGGGCTGCATTGGCTATATCCCATTTCACCTTCCACCTCGCCAACTCATTGCCAAACTGTTCATATGTTCCATTTGTAACTGTAGCATACGCAACGTAAATCTATGTGCCATTTCAGACTGTAGATTGGCTAATTTAGCTGGCAGTAAATATTCCGGCTCTTCGTTTTTTAGAATTCGAGTTTTTATCTCTTGCAGCAGGAACGTTTCATGTTTCATACACGTTCCTGCTTGCAGTAGCTGGTCTGAAAAGGCGTTGTACACTGTAACCCGCCAATAATCAGAGGATGTTTCAAGGTCGGGATTGGCTCGGTGTTGCTGTCTGCCTGCCCTCCTTAAAATGGTCCCAACCAATGTTCGGATACGATGGTCCAAGATTAGCCATGTGGACGTTGCAAATCAAAACATTCCTTTATCGCAATCTCAAAGACGCTCTTATAATAAATCAAGTTCAAAACAGAATAGAATTGAACGATATATCGATAGTAGAGAGTGGTCGGTTCCGAAAGACCTCGAGCCAAAACAGTTTGACGTGTATTCTGAAAAGACCACGAGTAGAAATTGCTATCTGCTGACCGTATCCCTCCAACCCCTACCCCATCAGTTTTTATTGCATTTCTGGCATTTTTATTTTTTTGATTTCAGCGGACAATGTGTAGACACGTGCTTACAGTGCCTATAGGTGTACGCCACTGATCCCGCATCAAATTTTGATATAAAAGTTCTAGTAATGTTTCTTAATCATTACTCTGTAATGTTTTATATTTAATTATATGTAAGAAATGGGTTAAAATAACTTAATTGGTGTTGTTGTTTTTGTGTGTGTTTTTATCGATGGGTATACTTAGTTTACATTGTTATGGTGGCACCGCCAGATTTGTAGGATTCCGCCAATGATTTCCGCGGAGGAGATGGCGGATTGGCGAAATTTGTGGTGTACTATATGTTTCTTCGAGATATGTGATGGAGTGCATCTACGTTTATTGAAGGTTACCATTTAGTTAATAAAGGATTGACTTTGTCTAATATAGATAATCTTATATATTTGAACAATATTAAGTAAGATATATTTTAAGATTAAAAGAGTTTAACGTGTAAAATAGTCCCTTTATTAACGAATAAATAATAAGCGGCACTAGGAAATGAGAAGTGATCGTTTTTCTCCCTTTCTCTCTGTTACTTATGTGTTTTAGACGTAGGTTCTACCTGCGCCTATTGCTATCATCGTCATTTTCAGAATGGCGACACCCCTTATAATTGAGCCCCATCTAGCGACAAGTTTGAGATTGTTTTGTGCAGTACTAGTTTAGATCATCTGCCATGCTTGATTGTTTTCAAGACAAACGTTTGTATTTATAATCAAGCGTTGCATATGATCAAGACCAGTGTTGTACAGGTCTCGATTATTTCTATGGTGGTTTCCCGCAGTACAATATCAACATAAAGCAACGAATCGTACAAGGCAACCAATCAGTAATATAATATAATCACATACATTTGATATAACATTCCGCGGTGGTCTAGGGGTTAGTATAACTGCCCTAAGTGCACGTTTTGATTTCAGTGCACGATATTAAGGGTTCTATTCCCGCTGCAATCGAAAAGAATTTTTAATTTATTTAGTAAAGCAATACAATTAAAGTAGGTCGGTAGGAATTTCTTTTAAATCAGTTATTTTAATAATGGGAAACATGTCCCTTAGTGGTTTTGTTCGTATTCAACGAACGTCCATATAGATAAACAACTATATCACGAACAAAACTTTTTTTATCGCAATAAACAGTCGGGGAGGTGTGTGTATGTATGGAGCTCACCATGTCGAACATTAATCTTGTGTATGTTTCCACGTTTCTCAAGGCTGGTATTCCATAGTTCCGTGATGCGTGTTCCGCGTGCGTGTCCGCGTCCGTGTCCGTGCGTCCGTGAAGAGCTATTCCATGCATCCGTGAAATTCATATTGCGCGAAATCTAAATTCTTTTACGACTATATTTGGTAGAAGAAAGATGACACTTGAAAGAAACAACGAAATGTTTAATCATTTTCTCACGCTAGCTGCTGCTATGATACAGAGACAGAGGACAAGATCAAACGGTAAACACCGATAGTGGATACGGCCCATATTTAGAAATCGCATGCAGTATGGCACATACTACCACCTTTTCAGAGAATTAGAATTATGTACGGAAAAGTTTCGGATGTACTTTCGTGTGAATACGGAGCAGTTCGGCTATGTATTCTCTTTAGTGAAAGAGTCCCTGACCAAAAAGAACCATTCCAGGGTACCGATATCTGCAAAAGAACGTCTAGCCATTTGCCTAAGGTATGTAGTTTTGCAATGCCATGTCATTTGCCATTTCCAAATGAAGATATTTGTATTTTTCAGGTTTTATTACAAATACACAAAATAGATAATAATAAGGAACTAATTAAAAAGTTAATGAGCAACTGGCTAGAGAATAACTGAAACTGATTATGATAAACCAGTAACTGGCATCTGTGTATATCAGTGTGATGTACCAACATCATTGATAAAATATTAAGTAAGTAAATCAACATCGTGGATTATTCCATAACGCAAAGAAACTTAAGAGAGCTGATTTTAGTTCATCAATGAATATGTGGAAAAGAACATAGGCGTTTCAATACTGTAGACATAATCTACTGCAATGACGTCATGGCCATACTTAGGATATCAAGTCCTGATTGACAGCTAGTATTCGTGTCACTGTTCTCGGTGCCTGGATTTAGCTGGTATGCATCGGTAGATGCTGCTGCTTGTTGTTGAGGGAATGCTTGTTGCTGCTGTGGGTAGTACTGTGGGTAGTACTGTGGTTGTTGTCATAGGTACCATGAACGGCTGCAAATCATCATTGGTTTCAGCCGTGTATAAGAGCATCGACACTTGCATCTGCAGCCATCCCTGTTTAGACTTTGGAAGTTGTTTAGCGCTTAGAGTGCAGCTTTCGAAGAACGTGTCCATTGCATCACTCTTTGTTTGTTCTTTACTCTGTGCATCCAATCTAGTTGATTGGGCCTTTGCAAGCTCCAGGAAAGACGACTCAAATTGAGACAACGGTTCTGGCTTCTTCTTCTTTGGTTTGCGTGGTACAGTGGGGTCCTAAAAATGAAACGAATGACCGACATTTTCGGTCACTTGAGTTTGAAAATGGAGTCTGGTTTGAGCAGGCATCCTCGTCACTTGCAGCGTCCCTAAAACGATACAAATGGTGCAAAGTATATACATGTGCACATATTAAAAGGTCATGTTACTTTTACCCACAGTTTATTACAAAAGCAATGTTATTTGTAAAAGTTCAAGCTACTAAAATACACTCATTTTGCTTATAGCAGCATAATGTTGTTGTTGTTGTTTTATTTCAGATTTTTGGCGATCGGGGAACATACACATCTTTAGACTTTTCATACCGAGTTGCTCAACCAACAATATCAAATTGTGTACCAGAGGTTTGCAAGATAATTTGGGACAAGTTGGCTCCCCTTTACTTAAAGATGCCCGCGAGTATTGAGGACTGGCAATCGCTGTCTGAAAACTTTATAGACAAATGGCAATTTCCAAACTATGTAGGAGCAATCGATGGGAAGCACATTATGATTAGAGCACCATAAAGCTCTGGTTTGCTCTACTTCAACAACAAGGCAACATTCTCGATTGTGTTGCTAGCTCTAGTTGATGCCAATCTTCAGTTCGTCATGATTGACATAGGAGCTTATGGTCGCAACAGTGATGGCGGGATATTTGCACATTCCAATTTTGGCCAAGCTCTAACGGCAAATAAACTTAATTTGCCTCCGACTAGAGTACAGGTGCTGAACAGCTTGGTCCAATGCCGTACGTAATAGTTGGTGATGAGGCGTTTCCACTACAAGAGCACATCATGCGTACATATCCAGGACGTGGATGTACTGAAGATGAACAGATATTTAATTATCGATTATCCCGTGCTAGGAGAGTTGTTGAAAGCGCATTTGGTATACTGGCCGTGCGATGGAGGGTATTCTACACCAAAATTGGAGTTTCAACCCCAACTACGAAAGATATTGTGAAAGCCACTGTTGTTCTTCACAATCTATTGCAGACAGATACAACGGCTGCGTAGACTGCTAACATCCTGGAAGACTTTGATGAAGAGGCAGTTGAGGGTATTTGTCCGCTCAATGGGTGGGAAACCAAATAAGAAATAAATTTAAAAACTACTATACTCATGTTACTACTCTTCCCTGGCAATAAACACATGTTAGACGGGGTTACTTTGGTGATTAGTAAATGTGTAAGCAGTCAAGCATGTGTATAAACCTATGATTAACCTATGATTAATAACTAATAGAACTAAAGAAAGGGTAAATATAAAACATTCGGGTGAAGGACAGTTCATTTGCTTTTAGAAAGTGGTTGTTTTACCGTGGATACGACTCCTGGCTGTCTGCTACTGAATGTATGTCATCGTCCGAAACGCCATCGTCCACTAGGTCCATGTTGCTGTCAGTACTGCAAATATGCAATCAATAGAAACATTTACTGTCTAAGCACCTGATTTATATCTGTGTGCAAAATATATGTAAATTTAATCATAAAATGTAAATAAATGTATCTAACACTTCATATTTGTTTATGTTAAGCAATTAAACTAACAATAAATTTCATTCTGTTTCTGAGCCATTCTCTGAGAAAAGTGAGCTTAAATACAACAAGAGGGCCAAGATGTCCCTACATGGATCACTGAATACTGGCCCATTATCGAACTTCTTCGAAATCTGATGGTCATATACAATCTGTGTAAGTTTGGTTAAGATTGTTCAAGAAATGTGGCCTCTGTTTTGTTAACCACATTGATATAATAGACACTGACACAGTTTGGTAAAGATCAAATACAAAATGAAGGTGCTAGAGTGTAACACCAAATTTGACCCCAGGGCTTCATGTAATATATGAGAGATGTGTGCCTTGTGGTTTTAGAGAAGAAGATTGTTTAAGCTTTTCCCTATACAAGTCTATTACAACATGTAACCCTTGAGCGGGGCAAAATGTGACCCCGGAGTCACCATTTGAACAAACTTGGTAGAGGACCATAAAAGTATAGCAAATGCAAAACATTAAACATCTGGTTCTTGCAGTTTCAGAGAAGAAGATTTTTTTACCCCAGGGTCACCATTTGAACAAACTTAGTAGAGGACCATAAGCTTATAGTAAATGCAAAAATATTAAACCTCTGCCTCTTGTAGTTTCAGAGAAGAAGATTTTACTATGTAAAACTGTGACCCCGGGGCGGGGCCAAATTTGACAATAGGGTCACCATTTGAACAAACTTATTGTCAACCCTTTTGTGTTTGTGATGTCGTTACTTTTATTATTACTTTATCCTTCTTGTTTGTCTGTTTCCATGTTTGTTTCTGTGTTTTGTGGTTGACTGTCCTCCTTGAATGCTACTTTCCCTGTCCGATCTTTTTATATTGTTTTTGGTAAAGGACCATAATCTTATAGTAAATGCAAAATATTAAACCTCTTGTTCTTGCAGTTTCAGAGAAGAAGATTTTTCGTTTTTTGTCCTATATAAGTTTATGTAAAACTGTGACCCCTGGGTCGGGGCCAAATTAGACCCCAAGGTCATCATTTGTACAAACTTAGTAGAGGACCATAAGCTGATGATACATGTAGTACATGAAACGTCTGTGCCTTGTGGTTTTAGAGAACACGATTTTTTAGTTTTTTCCTATATAACTCTATGAAAAACATGCAAAATCTCAATATACAAACTTTGGACCCCAGGGCACGGTCATTCTTGACCCGGGACTTCAATTGAACAAACTTGATAGTTGGCGATCATTTTAAAAGAACAACTGTTGAAATCTGTCCAGCGGTTCTTGAGAAGACGATTTTTTAAGGTTTCGACTATATATGGTAATGGCCATTTTGGATGTCGCGCTGACCTAATTTTAACAAATCTAAAAAGCATTCATCTATAGATCATACATGTGAAGTTTGGTCAAAATTGGCCAAGTGGCCAAGTGGTTTCTGAGGAGAAGTCGTTTTTGAAGCAAATGTTAACGACGACGTACAACGGACGACGGGCGATGGACGAAGAGTGATCCCAATAGATCACCTTGAGCCTTCGGCTCAGGTGATCTAAAATTATCAAATTACATATATTGGGTTTAAATATCACCCAAATGATTATTGTAAATTTCATACCAAAGTTCCAGATTACGTTCAAAATTACACCACTGCAAAATGCTGAATTTTACTATTATCATCTCTACGGCGTCATTTAGCTTGCATGTTGACGTCATAACGTCAATGTCATTAAGACTGTTTTTGAGAACGCCTCAGTTCATGGTGTTTTAGTCGTGGAGGTATACCTCGCTTCCTGTAGGAAGGGATCCAGAAATCCCAGTATGTCCATGTATTTCCAGCGGATATGTGAGTTAGCTCCACTTCCGACTTCTTTTTCCCAGCCATTTCTCTCTTCTTCTTTACGTAGGTGTCTATTGTTACTTAAAGGCTTCGTGACACCATTTAGAATATATATTGTGATATGTATTCGTTTACTTTAATCAAATAAATAAATAAATAATAATTGTAAAAGAAATATTTGTAACAACAATAGGTATATTTCGCTTCTGTATGGAGTTACCTCCCCTTCACGGACATTTCGGTCTATGCATGAAGGGCTTTTCTTAATAGCTGGTAGGCGGGTGATGTACCCTCCTACTGTGGTAAGTTGATCGGCTACTTTTAGCTGCTTTCAATACAATAACAAAAAAATACTAGATAGAAATGAAGTGTAAATGACACAATTTTGGTGCGGATCACTCAATACCATGCAATACCATGCAGAGTTATTGCCCTTGAGCTTACTAAAACAATGTTTGTTGGGTGGGGGTATTTATCACCTAAATCAGTAATACATCCAGTTATAGGAATAATATAAAACAATTTCTTGGTGTACGAGTATATTATTAAATGTTGATTGCATTGCATCAGTGATATAGTTACAGATATTGTTGAAGGCGACAAAAACCGAAAAATCAACAAACAAAAAACATTTATATGAAAGCGGGTTCCATAATACTGGATAAATAATTATTTCAATGCTTGATAATAATTTCACGAGAGTCATGTGTCTCTTTGAAACTTTATAAATATACATACAGATAGGCAGCTTAAATACCCAATTAAAAATGTCAAAACCAAAAGCATGGGCACCAATAAAGTAATCGAAATTGTCAAATAATAAAACAACCAAAGCAAATTGAGCAATGCATGGGTTGTTGAAGGACAACACAGTCACATTGTACCATAAAGATATACATCAGGTTCACACGCAACTCGGCCGTTTCCAAAGGTCCATTATCATACTCTCTTTTACATTACGATAGGACACGCTTGGGATGCGCTGATCTTAATTACCACTCAAACCTTGTTCCCCGAGCTACAGTACACGCTATAAGGACCTCTTAAAAGTACATTCCTTTTATACAAAATATACTTCAAACTGTGGTTTTGAAATAACGATGATTTACTACTTTTTGTCAAGTTACACATTAAATTTGAATCAATGTGCATCATAACTGGTATGATATAATATACCACATTTAATGTACATTTAAATTGTATAACATAACATGTTAAGAGTTGTTTTTACAAGAGAAAAACTGTGTTTATGAGCATTAAGGATCATTATTATACTTGTGGGGAAACATCAAATACGCACTAATTTAAGTTTTATAGACGCTTAAAACGGGATAAGGCTAGTTTTAGTAAGATTTTAGTCAGATATTCTATTTTCGATGTAAAATAATTAGGAATATGTGGGTGCACGCCTTTTTTGATTGGTGTTTTCCTTTAAAAGTAAATATATCTAAAATCATTATGATAATTATTACTATTGGCTGAGTATTATATTTTCATCCGATATTTATGACGGATTTTAGGTCTTTCGAAATGTTATGCTCGAGAACAATTTGACAGTATATTATTGTTTGTTTTCATCAACCATTCCTACTGTTCTGGTTAAGCAATTTACTTGTGTTTTTTTAATGGAATTGAAACTAAAACGAATGAGCCCTAACTCAGTAAAAGAACTTCCAAGAGCAGTTATACGTTGGTATATAATAATGTTTTGTTGATATAGAAATGGGTGGCATATTTGAATAACAATACACTGCAAATACACTATTGTTGTGTTGATATGTGCCTATAGGGCCTACGCATAGCTACGCGCGTGACCTGGAGTTTCGATAAGCGATTTTGTAATTTTGCCGTTATTTAGCGGGTTTAGTTTCTTTAATAGAATGTATTGAACCCGATCAGGCTGTTCGCGTTAGAAAATGTAATCATATTATATAGTATAATTCTGACATTATTTGTTTACGTCTATTAAAAACGTTATTTTGGGTATCAGTACGATTGAAGGGGAAATTGGATGTAAAGCAATATGCAATGTCAGTATCATCTTAAGCTGAAAGAATACATACGCAAACGGCAGTGTATACCTGATACTTTAAGAAGGCCCATCACACTCCACCCCAACCCCGATCACACACACACACGCCCCAGGTGGGTTTAATCACTTTAAGTCACACTATCACACCGTTATTGCCGTTATTTTAAGAGCAAGCGCACTCCGTGGCAACAATCAACCATTCTAGGGATATGGTCAAGAATGTGGTTGCGTTTCTTAATCCTGTACAAACGACGGTAATAACAGCAGATCTTCCGATATTTGCATTGGCAAAATATTCAGTGGTAATTTGCATTATAATGGAATGGATGCACATCGAAATGGCAAATTTGAAGGTACTACTATGTAATGTACTGAAATACAATGAATGGATAACTGTCCCCTCTGAAGCTCCTATCGAATCAAATGATACGACCGAATCGTTTATATCTGATTCAAATGTTTCAAAAACAATTTTAAGAGAACCAAATAACTGAATGTGCCTTTTACAAGCTAAAGGTAAATATGTATGCCAACCATACTTTGAGATGGCGATAAAAATAGTATAATGTATGACATATAAAGAAGGTCCACAATTTCAGCTATGGAATCAGGTCCTGGATTTGAAGTACTTTTTTTCTGTACTATGTGCAGTCGTATAGAGAAAAACATTTAGCTGGACAAAACGTGTACTTCAGAACTCATCCTCTACGTGTTTGCCCTTGGTCATGCTGGACGGCTTCCAATTCAATTCGTTTGATTGATTCGGCAACTTGAGTATCCAGAGTTAGTACAGCTAAATTCATAAAGCGAACATTTCCGAGCATAACCGAAGAACATGTTTTCAGCAATCTATTAACTAGGTTCATGAACAAAAGAAAATGCAAGTAAAGGGAGATGCTTGGGAAATATGGTGGACCGATAATCTGCTTTAAGGAGATGGATTGCTTCAGTTAAAAAAATGTGTACCCTTGTAGAACAGTTGAGATTCACTATGGTGAAAGAGAAATTTCCTCATCTAAATAAAATATAGAGGATACATTTAAAGCACATATGCAATAAAGTCATATGCGTTTGTTCCGATGCTTTTTATTATTAACACTATTTCATGTTTACATGTGAACAATAATGTAACAATACGACTGCAGTAATTATATATAAAATAAGACTGCAGTACATTGGTCTCCAGTTAGGTCCCGTCATACTAGATATGGAAGCAGGGCTTTATATGAATTATCAGCCCAGATGGAAGTAATTGGTCTGCTGAAAGTCACTAGCGCAATGTTCTGTATGTTTAATCATATAATTCATTATATGAAGGCATAGAAGTAAGCCTCGACAATGTGTGTTGAGGCAATTGTCCTCGAAACCACATTGTTGTGCACATCCAGTCTTCTTCTTCCAAGTTCTCGTCGTAAAGTTGATTTCTCTCTGCTGCAGCATAAACTTTATAACAATGTTACAGTTATCTTGCTGTTACCAAAAACTAACGGCTGAAATAAATAACACATATAGTAACCGATGGATAATATTTACTAAAAATAAGACCTTTTTTTTTTTTAGATAGATCACTGTTGAAATTAACTAATTTAGAGATTTAGAAAAATATTCATCCTAACTGATACATTGTCATATTCCATGTCAATAACAATGTGGATGTTATCTACGTGCTTTGCTGAGAAAGTTCAGTGATCATGAAATGTACAACTATCAATGACATTGTCATTTTTTCTATAAAATAATAAACATTACTGTTTATATCTAGTAAAATCGCCCAGTGCGTGAAAAACATACGAAACTCAAATGACGTACGTATATTTTTAGGTCGCCAAGGAGATTTCACAGATTTTCCAGATTTAAGTCAAAAGTTTCAATTTTCCCGAGACCTGACAAGTTACAAAATAATATGGAAGTTCGTAGATGGCGTCATATGCAAGGGAGATAAGCGAGGCAAATTTTTCGCCAGGTGTCATCTATCACCTGCTGCTACTAGTATAACGGGCAAGAACAAATATCCGATAATCGCGGTTTGGTAATGTTTCAATGGTATAATTCGATTAAGGGGACATAAATAACGATTTGAATCCATTGCATATATCGGATAAGGAGATCCATTCCTTGATGATTCTAACAGCATTTTCATATTGATCAGAAATGGGTTGAGATAAATGAGTAGCAGACTGTTATGCATCAATAAGTACTTTGATTCAAGGCAATAACATAGCTTCTTTGCATGTCTCACAGAGGATTCTGAGACTGATTCAGCTACACAATTATGTCTTTCAAGCAAGTCCGGAACACTAACAGTTGTGTATCGATGTAAATAAAATGATTGAAATCTCTTTTTTCGATTTTTAAGTTCATGTCAAACTCGGCAGTGCGATATCGGAGAGTTCTTTCGAGCATGAAAATCAGTAAATTCCACCTAAAAGGAAATAAGATATATTGAGACCAACGTCTGAGTCGTACTTTTGAAAATAAAACAAGATCTACGTAGCAATTGACAAATGTTTAAGTGACACTTCGAAATGTTAAGCAGTACAAGGGATAAGAGAAGTTCAGGTATTAGGACAAATAGTTCAGATTCAAGCAAAGTGCTGGCTAACTGTCAAAACATTTTACGATTATCTCGAAATAAAACTGAACTGTTTTTGCTAATCGCAAAATCATTCGTAGGCATGTTTAACAAAGCCAGTTGTTATAACAGCAGATCAAAAAAGAAGGTTAATGAGTCCGTTAATGCGGAATGACAGCACTCGACATCTCTATAAAAATGGGAGTAATGTAGGAATGACAGCGCTCGACCTCTCCACGAAAATGGGAGTAATGTAGGAATGACAGCGCTCGACATCTCCACGAAAATTGGAGTAATGTAGGAATGACAGCGCTCGACATCTCCATAAAAATGGGAATAATGCAGGAATTACAGCGCTCGACATCTCCATAAAAATGGGAGTAATGTGAGAATGACATCGCTCGACATCTCCATAAAAATGGGAGTAATATGTGAGAATGACAGCGCTCGACATCTCCATAAAATGGGAGTAATGTGAGAATGACAGCGCTCGACATCTCTATAAAAATGGGAGTAATGTGAAAATGACAGCGCTCGACATCTCCATAAAAATGGGAGTAATGTGAGAATGACAGCGTTCGACATCTCCATAAAAATGGGAGCAATGTGAGAATGACAGCGCTCAACAGTAGTATACAAATGAGGGGTACCAGGCCAGTTTCTCATCACGGGGAACGAGAAAACCTAATGAAATATGCCAGGGGGGACTCAGGCGTAACTCTCATTTGCACCAAGATCTAAATGTAAGTCACGTCTAAATCAACACCTACATATGTCAACAGTTTTCTCAAGCACCCCGCGATGGAAAACCCCGCTGGTACCGCCACTTTCTATACTACTAATCAATCCGGTTGTCAATTCGATAATAATATCGTGTCTATACTATAGGTTAGATTATATTAATCTACCCTCTCCTTTTGTAAATCTCTACATATTTTTCGGTAGAGATGTATCAAAATGGGGTTCTGGTAATGTTTGTGGAGCCACTCTCGGCAGTTAAACAAAATCAGAAGGAGCAGAGCAATCATCCTCATCATCACTATACATATCACACTCGATCATGTCACAAGCAATCAAAAGGTTATCAAGTGGGGGATGCAAGACAAATTGAAAATCCTAGTAGCCCAAAGAAAGTTCTGTCTCCGGGAGGTAGGACACTGAGAGCAAAAATAGCAGCAGGGATGAGATGGGGAAGAAATGTCAATGAATTACAAAAACAATTACAGGGATTAGATGGAACATTGATAATCAAGAAAGACCAAAAAGAAGATCAAGAAGAAGACCAAAATGACACCGACGATACACGAGACATGTCAGATGATAGTACAGATCAAAATGACACCGAAGATAGTACAGAAGATATTCTGGATGAATTGCGAAATAGATTCGAGGATCTTTTGACAAAAGGAAAACATGGTATGCAGAAAAGGGAAGATCTGTATGAAATCGCAAACACATCCATGCAGTTGAAAAAACTTAGACATACAGCTAAAAAAGAAAAACAAGAAATACTCGATTGGTTGGGCAAAGTTTTTGTCACAAATCAATACAGATAATCTCATATATTTTCACCGAAAGTAGAAATTTAATCTAAACCTATATTATATACAATGAACTCAGAAAAGGCTACCAAAGAAAGAAACATGGAGAAAGACGGGAGCACCTTGGGGATTCGCTCGAGCAGATATCTAGCATACTATATAGCAAAAGAAAATGCCTACGACAATAACCTGGTATCAGATATTGCAAAGGTGGACTACACAAAGGGGAATAGTGGAAAAACAAAACGGCGATCTATCCCAGGGATAGAAAAAGCTTTCATCGATGATATATATGTATTCGGGTATCTAGGAAAAAGGGATATTCAAGCAAAACAAGGAAAGGTGATGTGTACGAAAGGAAAAACAGGCGCTGCAAAAAATATTGTACAAACAATAGCAACATTTGTGTCGAAAACAATTGGACGTGGAAGAGACTATTGTAATGTCAGAATCTGTAATTGCACATTGAACAAGAATCAGAACAGCAGTATCTCGAAAATTATAGAAATAATTGAATCGCATACAAGTAGTAGAGCAAGAAAGAACTAGGAACGCATACGGAAAGGAAAACCAATAGGAAATGAACTCGCAAAGATAGATGTGTCAAACATTCCCATGGGTGTAGTGGAAAAGAAGAAAATGAATCTCTGTCGACTTCTAGAATGCGTGGGACTAGGAATATACTCTACAGATTACACAAGAGACTATTCTGGAACAATGAAAAGATCCAGTCTGGTTGATTATTTCAATTTGACAGAACGAAGAGCCTATTTCCTGGAATACAGAGTGAAGAGCCCACACTTCTAGAGAATACGAAATCAGTCGGAAATAATGTCTTCACTACTATACAAACGAGAGGTGGAAATGTCGTGAGAACAAAAATATACAACAAGATTGTCTCAAACTTTGAAGCGGGGGATGTACAAAAAGTATTTGGAGGGCATCTTGCTGATTTTGTTGATTCCAAATCTGAACATTTGCGAAATACATTTTCACAACCGGATGTGCAAAAACGAGGATGTACTAAAGTTGAAATCTCAATATACGGAGACCACAACCATTTGTCAGGAACACATATTCTAGAAGAAACTGTAGAAGAACTCCCGGGTATATTCTACATACAACCAGCAAAAAATCAATGGGCAAATGTAGCAGAGAATATTGATAGAAATATGATTATACTAGACAGTGTTCAAAATACTTTGTACATTGTGTGGTATTGTAACACTCACACTGGTAGAATTGTAGGGACTTCATTCTCACCAAAAGTATCATGGAAAAAAGCAAGGAAGTATGCTGTATCAGCATTTGTCTTTCGTCGTTGCCCAATATTTGTGCGATATACTGCGATACGAAAACGGAAAATTTCTATTCGCTCCACTAGAATCCTACACCAAAGGAAAAGATACGAAAACAATCCTTTGTGGTCAAAGGCCTTCCAAGGCTAGAACAACGAAGATAGAACCAACAGACTACCTCCCACCAACAAATTGCGTAGAGTGGATATGGAAGAGAAAGAGAAGAATAGAATAGGTGATGAGAAGCCTCCATTACAAATTCTTCGACAAGAAACAGATAGAAAGATATCAATGAACTCCACCAAGAAAAGAGAAAAAATAATGGCACAGATATTTGAAGAAGAGGAAAATGGAAAATGGGTAGAGGTGAACAAAAAAGTACAGGAGAAAGTTTGGGAGGAAAAAGAAAAGGAGTTGAGTGAGTTGGAAAAAACATATGAGAAAAATAGAAAGAGAATAGAAAAGATTAGAAAACGAGTAGAACAATTGTATTGTGATTTTCCCGATTGTATAGAATATGTTAGTCGCATACCTATTGGAAAATACTATCTGGTGGGGTTTGCAAATTATACCAAGAAAAATATGATTCAAATATTTTCTATTTGAAAAACGATTCCGGTCATCATACAGTCTATGCTACTGAAGGATTGAAGAGGATTTGTAAACAAGTAGAAGAACTTGGACTCACAATTGATGATAACTGGAGCGACTCACGTTCATGCATACTAGACAAAGTACTAGTGGAAATTTTTCCTCCTACAGAAAATACATGGAGTGGAAAAACAATACAATGGAATCCGACAAAGATATTGGAGATTAACTGCAGCAAAAAGAGAAAAACTATACTAGAAAGTGAAAAGGAGTATCTAGAGTCAAATGAATATTTGTTGGATTGTGATGAAAAAGTGAAAAATGCAGTGAGATGTATTTCTATGTCAGAGGGTGACTACATGTGCAGAAAGTGTGTACGGTACAGAAAGAAAACAATACCATGTTTGTACTTTGAAGAAAATGATGTTCCAGTTTTTGGGTACTATCTGGAGAAAGAAATGAAGAAAGTTACAGAAGAAACGAAGTCACCAATTGTAGTACACCTTGGAAAGGAGAAGACAACACCTACAAAGAAGAAAGCCAGATTATCAATTACAGTACTAGATGATATAGTAGAAAATAGTATTGAACAAACGGCTCCTCCGAGTTCTACAAAACATGTCAAAGATATTCCGAAAACAACATACAAAGTATGCAAATATTTTAGAACGACATTTCGTAGGAAAGATAGAATATATCTACATGTGATGATTGACAACAAAGAAGTAGGGATATATGGCTACTACCTACAAAGAGAAATGGAAAAGTATCTAGGGGATGGAAAGAAAAAAACATATCTTGCTCAGTATTGGAAAAGATAGATTTACTCCTACAAGAATGCCTAATGTTGATGTTATTTGGACATAATGTTGAGATTTCGATTCAGATGATTGGGGAAATTTCACCGGAAGAGGACTTGCTAAACTTCAGGTGCATCTCTACATTTCATTTCGGTAGAGGTATACCAAACGGGGTTCTCGTAATGTTTTTTCCTAGGACATGCTAGCAAGAGGACTTGCCAAACTTCAAATTTGTCTCAACATATTTTTCGGTAGAGATATATCAAAATGGGGTTCTGGTAATGATTGTGGAGCTACGTGTTGAAATATCACCCAGACAGAGATATCAAAATATCAGGTATGCTGAATTAGCATCAAATCGAGAAATACTGAGATATCACAGAATCAACAATACAGTAACTATGATATCACAGAATCAAGAATAACGAGATATCATCAAATCAAGAATACTGAACTCGCAGCAAACCAGATATATTGAGATATCATCAAATCAAGAATACTGAGATATCACAGAATCAAGAATACTGAGATATCACAGAATCAAGAATACTGAACTTGCAGCAAACCAGAGATATTGAGATATCATCAAATCAAGAATATTGAGATATCACAGAATCAAGAATACTGAGATATCACAGAATCAAGAATACTAAGATATCACAGAAACAAGAATACTGAGACATCACAGAATCAAGAATACCGAAACAGCATCGAATCAGGAATACTGAGATATCACAGAATCAAGAATACTGAGATATCATCAAATCAAGAATACTGAACTTGCATCGAATCAAGAATACTGAGACATCACAGAATCAAAAATACTGAAACAGCATCGAATCAGGAATACTGAGATATCACAGAATCAAGAATACTGAGATATCGTCAAATCAAGAATACTGAACTTACAGCAAACCAGAGATATTGAGATATCATCAAATCAGAGATCTCGGGATATCATCAAATCAGAAATATTGAGATATCATCAAATCAGAGATATTGGGATATCATCAAATCAGAGATCTGGAGATATCATCAAATAAGAGCTACTGAGATATCATGAAATCAGAGATACTGAGATATCATCAAATCAGAGATACTGAAATAGCAGCAAATCAGAGATACTGAGATATCATCAAATCAGAGATATTGAGATAGCATGGAATCCATCACAGAATCAAGACTACTGAAATAGCATCAAATGAAGAATATTGAAATAGAATACTGACATATCATAGAATCAAGAATACTGGAACAGCATCAAATCAAGAATACTGAGATATGGCAGAATCAAGAATCAAGAATACTGAGATATCATAGAATCAAGAATATTGAGATATCACAGAATCAACAATACTGGAACATCATCAAATCAGAATACTGAGGCAGCAAATCAGAAATATTGAAATATCATCAAATCGAGAATACTGAGATATCATCAAATCAGAGATCTCGAGATATCATCAAATCGAGAATACTGGGATATCATCAAATCGAGAATACTGAGATATCATCAAATCATAGATCTCGAGATACCTTCAAATCAGAGATCTCGAAATATCATCAAATCAGAAATATTGAGGTATCATCAAATCAAGAATACTGAGATATCATCAAATCAGAGATCTCGAGATACCATCAAATCAGAGATCTCGAGATATCATCAAATCGAGAATACTGGGATATCATCAAATCAGAGATCTCGAGATACCATCAAATCAGAGATCTCGAGATATCATCAAATCGAGAATACTGGGATATCATCAAATCAGAGATCTCGAGATATCATTAAATCAGAGATCTCGAGATACCATCAAATCAGAGATCTCGAGATATCATCAAATCGAGAATACTGGGATATCATCAAATCAGAGATCTCGAGAAACCTTCAAATTAGAGATCTCGAAATATCATCCAATCAGAAATATTGAGATATCATCAAATCAAGAATACTGAGATATCATCAAATCAGAGATCTCGAGATACCACCAAATCAGAGATCTCGGGATATCATCAAATCAAGAATACTGAGATATTATCAAATGAGAGATCTCGAGATACCACCAAATCAGAGATCTCGGGATATCATCAAATCAGTAATATTGAGATAGCAGCAAATCAGAGATAATGAGATATCATCAAATCAGAGATCTGGAGATATCATCAAATCAGAAATATTGAGATAGCAGCAAATTAGAGATCTGGAGATATCATCAAATCAGAGATCTGGAGATAGCAGCAAATCAGAAATATTGAGATAGCAGCAAATCAGAGATAGTGAGATATCATCAAATCAGAGATACTGAGATATCATCAAATCAGAGATACTGAGATATCATCAAATCAGAGATCTGGAGATATCATCAATTCAGAGATCTCGAGATATCTCAATTCAGAGATACTGAGATATCATCAAATCAGAGATCCCGAGATATCATCAAATCAAGAACACCCGGATAGTAGCAAATCAAGAATACTGAGATATCATAAAATCAGGGATACTGAAATAGCAGCAAATCACGAATACTGAAATAGCAGCAAATCAGAGATCTGGAGATATCATCAAATCAAGAACACCGGGATAGTAGCAAATCAGAGATCTGGAGATATCATCAAATCATGAATACAGAAATATTAGCAAATCATGAATACTGAGATATCATCAAATCAAGAATACTGGAACAGCGTTGAATCAATAATACTGAGATATCACAGAATCGAGAACATTGGAACATAACAGAATCAATGATATTGAAACATCGCAGAATCAATGATATTGAAACATCACAGAATCAAAGATATTGGAACATCACAGAATCGAGAATGTTGGAACATCACAGAATCGAGAATATTGGAACATCATAGAATCAAGTATTGAAACATCACAGAATCAAGAATACTGAGATATCACAGAATCAAGTATTGAAACATCACATAATCAAGGATATTGACACATCACAGAATCGAGAGTACTGGAACATCCCAGAATCAAAAATATTGAACATCACAGAATCACAGGTATACTGAAATATCGCCCACCCGGATATGCTAAGGAATTAGCACAGGCATGCTAGTGAAAATAAGCAAAGATAAGTTAAGATAAGTTAAGATAAGTTAAGACAAGTTAACGTATCTTCTAATTCCGTAGCATTGTGGAAGCATGCATATAGATAGCGAAAAAGAGCAAACATGCTTGTCATTTTCTAATTTCGTTTACATGAAATGGTTAGATTACTGTACAAACATAGCTTGTTGTATTCTTGCTGTATGTTTCATGCATGCTGTAATCCTTGATGGAAATAGCTTGCTTTCCTAACTCAATTTATCTCTGTCTGCATGATATTCTATCTTCCCTGACTTGGTGATATTTCAGTATACCTGCGATCCTGTGATATTTCAGTATACCTGTGATTCTGTGATGTTCAATAGTTTTAATTCTGGGATGTTCCAGTACTCTCGATTCTGTGATGTGTCAATATTCTTGACTATGTGATGTTTCAATACTTGATTCTGTGATGTTTCAATACTTGATTCTATGATGTTCCAATATTCTCGATTCTGTGATGTTCCAATATTCTCGATTCTGTGATGTTTCAATATCATTGATTCTGTGATGTTCCAATATTCTCGATTCTGTAATATCTCAGTATTATTGATTCAACGCTGTTCCAGTATTCTTGATTTGATGATATCTCTGTATTCATGATTTGATGATATCTCCAGATCTCTGATTTGCTACTATCCCGGTATTCTTGATTTGATGATATCACAGTAACTCTGATTTGCTGCTATTTCAGTATTCATGATTTGCTGATATTTCTGTATTCATGAATTGATGATATCTTCAGAACTCTGATTTGCTACTATCCCGGTGTTCTTGATTTGATGATATCTCGAGATCTCTGATTTGCTGTTATTTCAGTATTCGTGATTTGCTGCTATTTCAGTATCCCTGATTCTATGATATCTCAGTATTCTTGATTTGCTACTATCCCGGTGTTCTTGATTTGATGATATCTCGGGATTTCTGATTTGATGATATCTCAGTATCTCTGAATTGATGATATCTCGAGATCTCTGAATTAATGGTATCTCGAGATCTCTGATTTGATGATATCTCAGTATCTCTGATTTGATGATATCTCAGTATCTCTGATTTGATGATATCTCAATATCTCTGATTTGCTGCTACCTCAATATTTCTGATTTGCTGCTATCTCAATATTTCTGATTTGATGATATCTCCAGATCTCTGATTTGATGATATCTCAATATCTCTGATTTGCTGCTATCTCAATATTTCTGATTTGATGATATCTCCAGATCTCTGATTTGATGATATCTCAATATCTCTGATTTGCTGCTATCTCAATATTTCTGATTTGATGATATCCCGAAATCTCTGATTTGGTGGTATCTCGAGATCTCTGATTTGATGATATCTCAGTATTCTTGATTTGATGATATCTCAATATTTCTGTTTGATGATATTTCGAGATCTCTGATTTGAAGGTATATCCAGATCTCTGATTTGATGATTTCCCAGTATTCTCGATTTGATGGTATCTCGAGATCTCTAATTTGATGGTATCTCGAGATCTCTGATTTGATGATATCTCGAGATCTCTGATTTGATGATATCACAGTTTTCTCGATTTGATGATATCTCGAGATCTCTGATTTGATGATATCCCAGTATTCTCGATTTGATGATATCTCGAGATCTCTGATTTGATGGTATCTCGAGATCTCTGATTTGATGATATCTCAGTATTCTTGATTTGATGATATCTCAATATTTCTGATTTGATGATATTTCGAGATCTCTTTGATTTGAAGGTATCTCGAGATCTCTGATTTGATGATATCTCAGTATTCTCGATTTGATGATATTCCAGTATTCTCGATTTGATGATATCTCCAGATCTTTGATTTGATGATATCTCAGTATTCTCGATTTGATGATATCTTAATATTTCTGATTTGCTGCCTCAGTATTCTGATTTGATGATGTTCCAGTATTTTTGATTCTGTGATATCTCAATATTCTTGATTCTATGATATCTCAGTATTCTTGATTCTTAATGCTGCCATATCTCAGTATTCTTGATTTGATGCTGTTCCAGTATTCTTGATTCTATGATATGTCAGTATTCTATTTCAATATACTTCATTTGATACTATTTCAGTAGTCTTGATTCTGTGATGGGTTCCATGCTATCTCAATATCTCTGATTTGATGATATCTCAGTATCTCTGATTTGCTGCTATTTTAGTATCTCTGATTTGATGATATCTCAGTATCTCTGATTTGACGATATCTCAGTAGCTCTGATTTGATGATATCTCCAGATCTCTGATTTGATGATATCCCAATATCTCTGATTTGATGATATCTCAATATTTCTGATTTGATGATATCCCGAGGTCTCTGATTTGATAATATCTCAATATCTCTGGTTTGCTGCAAGTTCAGTATTCTTGATTTGACGATATCTCAGTATTCTTGATTCTGTGATATCTCAGTATTCCTGATTCGATGCTGTTTCAGTATTCTTGATTCTGTGATGTCTCAGTATTCTTGATTCGATGCAAGTTCAGTATTCTTGATTTGATGATATCTCAGTATTTTTGATTCTGTGATATCTCAGTATTCCTGATTCGATGCTGTTTCGGTATTCTTGATTCTGTGATGTCTCAGTATTCTTGATTTGGTGATATCTCAGTATTCTTGTTTCTGTGATATCTTAGTATTCTTGATTCTGTGATATCTCAGTATTCTTGATTTTGTGATATCTTAATATTCTTGATTTGATGATATCTCAATATCTCTGGTTTGCTGCAAGTTCAGTATGCTTGATTCTGTGATATCTCAGTATTCTTGATTCTGTGATATCATAGTATTCTTGATTCTGTGATATCTCAGTATTTCCCGATTTGATGCTATTTCAGCATACCTGATATTTTGATATCTCTGTCTGGGTGATATTTCAACACGTAGCTCCACAAACATTACCAGAACCCCATTTTGATATATCTCTACCGAAAAATATGTAGAGACACATCTGAAGTTTGGCAAGTGCTCTTGCTAGCATGTCCAAGGAAAAAACATTACGAGAACCCCGTTTGGTATACCTCTACCGAAATGAAATGTAGAGATGCACCTGAAGTTTAGCAAGTCCTCTTCCGGTGAAATTTCCCCAATCATCTGAATCGAAATCTCAACATTATGTCCAAATAACATCAACATTAGGCATTCTTGTAGGAGTAAATCTATCTTTTCCAATACTGAGCAAGATATGTTTTTTTCTTTCCATCCCCTAGATACTTTTCCATTTCTCTTTGTAGGTAGTAGCCATATATCCCTACTTCTTTGTTGTCAATCATCACATGTAGATATATTCTATCTTTCCTACGAAATGTCGTTCTAAAATATTTGCATACTTTGTATGTTGTTTTCGGAATATCTTTGACATGTTTTGTAGAACTCGGAGGAGCCGTTTGTTCAATACTATTTTCTACTATATCATCTAGTTCTGTAATTGATAATCTGGCTTTCTTCTTTGTAGGTGTTGTCTTCTCCTTTCCAAGGTGTACTACAATTGGTGACTTCGTTTCTTCTGTAACTTTCTTCATTTCTTTCTCCAGATAGTACCCAAAAACTGGAACATCATTTTCTTCAAAGTACAAACATGGTATTGTTTTCTTTCTGTACCGTACACACTTTCTGCACATGTAGTCACCCTCTGACATAGAAATACATCTCACTGCATTTTTCACTTTTTCATCACAATCCAACAAATATTCATTTGACTCTAGATACTCCTTTTCACTTTCTAGTATAGTTTTTCTCTTTTTGCTGCAGTTAATCTCCAATATCTTTGTCGGATTCCATTGTATTGTTTTTCTACTCCATGTATTTTCTGTAGGAGGAAAAATGTCCACTAGTACTTTGTCTAGTATGCATGAACGTGAGTCGCTCCAGTTATCATCAATTGTGAGTCCAAGTTCTTCTACTTGTTTACAAATCCTCTTCAATCCTTCAGTAGCATAGACTGTATGATGACCGGAATCGTTTTTCAAATAGCAAATTTTTTAATCATATTTTTTCTTGGTATAATTTGCAAACCCCACCAGATAGTATTTTCCAATAGGTATGCGACTAACATATTCCATACAATCGGGAAAATCACAATACAATTGTTCTACTCGTTTTCTAATCTTTCCTATTCTCTTTCTATTTTTCTCATATGTTTTTTCCAACTCACTCAACTCCTTTTCTTTTTCCTCCCAAACTTTCTCCTGTACTTTTTTGTTCACCTCTACCCATTTTCTCTTTTCCTCTTCTTCAAATATCTGTGCAATTATTTTTTCTCTTTTCTTGGTGGAGTTCATTGATATCTTTCTATCTGTTTCTTGTCGAAGAATTTGAAATGGAGGCTTCTCATCACCTATTCTATTCTTCTCCTTTCTCTTCCATATCCACTCTACGCAATTTGTTGGTGGGAGGTAGTCTGTTGGTTCTATCTTCGTTGTTCTAGCCTTGGAAGGATTTTGACCACAAAGGATTGTTTTCGTATCTTTTTCTTTGGTGCAGCATTCTAGTGGAGCAAATAGAAATTTTCCGTTTTCGTATCGCAGTATATCAAGCACAAATATTGGGCAACGACGAAAGCCAAATGCTGATTCAGCATACTTCCTTGCGTTTTTCCATGATACTTTTGGTGAGAATGAAGTCCCTACAATTCTACCAGTGTGAGTGTTACAATACCAAACAATGTACAAAGTATTTTGAACTCTGTCTAGTATAATCATATTTCTATCAATATTCTCTGCTAGATTTGCCCATTGATTTTTTGCTGGTTGTATGTAGAATATACCCGGGAGTTCTTCTACAGTTTCTTCTAGAATATGTGTTCCTGACAAATGGTTGTGGTCTCCGTATATTGAAATTTCAACTCTAGTACATCCTCGTTTTTGCACATCCGGGTGTGAAAATGTATTTCGCAAACGTTCAAATTTGGAATCAACAAAATCAGCAAGATGCCCTCCGAATACTTTTTGTACATCCCCCGCTTCAAAGTTTGAGACAATCTTGTTGTATATTTTTGTTCTCACGACATTTCCACCTCTCGGTTGTATAGTAGTGAAGACATTATTTCCGACTGATTTCGTATTCTCTAGAAGTGTAGGCTCTTCACTCTGCATTCCAGGAAATAGGCTCTTCGTTCTGTCAAAGTTGAAATAATCAACCAGACTCAACCAGACTGGATCTTTTCATTGTTCCAGAATAGTCTCTTGTGTAATCTATAGAGTATATTCCTAGTCCCACGCTTTCTTGAAGTCGACATAGATTCATTTTCTTCTATTCCACTACATCCATGGGAATGTTTGACACATCTATCTTTGCGAGTACATTTCCTATTGGTTTTCCTTTCCGTATGCGTTCCCAGTTCTTTCTTGCTCTACTACTTGTATGCGATTCAATTATTTCTATAATTTTCGAGATACTGTTGTTCTGATTCTTGTTCAATGTGCACTTACAGATTCTAACATTACAATAGTCTCGTCCACGTCCAATTGTTTTCGACACAAATCTCCATGTTTCTTTCTTTGGTAGCCTTTTCTGAGTTCATTGTATATAATATAGGTTTAGATTAAATTTCTACTTTCGGTGAAAATATATGAGATTATCTGTATTGATTTGTGATAAAAACTTTGCCCAACCAATCGAGTATTTCTTGGTTTTCTTTTTCAGTTGTATGTCTAAGTTTTTCAGCTGCATGGATGTGTTTGCGATTTCATACAGATCTTCCCTTTTCTGCATACCATGTTTTACTTTTGTCCAAAGATCCTCGAATCTTTTTCGTAATTCATCCAGAATATCTTCTGTACAATCTTCGGTGTCATTATGATCTGTACTATCATCTGACATGTCTCTTGTATCGTCGGTGTCATTTTGGTCTTCTTCTAGGTCTTCTTTTTGGTCTTTCTTGATTTTCAATATTCCATCTAATCCCTGTAATTGTTTTTGTAATTCATTGACATTTCTTCCCCATCTCATCCCTGCTGCTATTTTTGCTCTCAGTGTCCTACCTCCCGGAGACAGAACTTTCTTTGGGCTACTAGGATTTTCAATTTGTCTAGCATCCCCTACTTGATAACCTTTTGATTGCTTGTGACATGATCGAGTGTGATATGTATAGTGATGATGAGGATGATTGCTCTGCTCCTTCTGATTTTGTTTAACTGCCGAGAGTGGCTTCACAAACATTACCAGAACCCCATTTTGATACATCTCTACCGAAAAATATGTAGAGATTTACAAAAGGAGAGGGTAGATTAATATAATCTAACCTATAGTATAGACACGATATTATTATCGAATTGACAACCGGATTGATTAGTTGTATAGAAAGTGGCGGTACCAGCGGGGTTTTCCATCGCGGGGTGCTTGAGAAAACTGTTGACATATGTCGGTGTTGATTTAGGCGTGACTTACATTTAGATATTGGTGCAAATGAGAGTTACGCCTGAGTCCCCACTGGCATATTTTATTAGGTTTTCTCGTTCCCCGTGATGGGAAACTGGCCTGGTACCCCTCATTTGTATACTACTCTCAACATCTCCATAAAATGGGAGTAATATGTGAGAATGACAGCGCTCGACATCTCCATAAAAATGGGAGTAATGTGAGAATGACAGCGCTCGACATCTCCAAAAAAATGGGAGTAATATGTGAGAATGACAGCGCTCGACATCTCCATAAAAATGGGAGTAATGTGAGAATGACAGCGCTCAACATCTCCATAAAAATGGGAGTAATGTGAGAATGACAGCGCTCGACATCTCCAAAAAAATGAGAGTAATGTGAGAATGACAGCGCTCGACATCTCCATAAAAATGGGGGTAATGTGAGAATGACACCGCTCGACATCTCTATGCAAATGGGAGTAATGCGGAATTACAGCGCTCGACATCTCCATGAAAATGGGAGTAATGTAGGAATGACAGCGCTCGACATCTCCATAAAAATGGGAGTAATGTAGGAATGACAGCGCTCGACATCTGCATAAAAATGGGAGTAATGTAGGAATGACAGCGCTCGACATCTCGATAAAAATGGGAGTAATGTAGGAATGACAGCGCTCGACATCTCCATAAACATGGGAGTAATGTAGGAATGACAGCATTCGACATCTCCATGCCTGAAAATGGGAGTAATGTAGGAATGACAGCGCTCGACATCTCCATAAAAATGGGAGTAATGAAGGAATGACAGCGCTCGACATCTCCATAAAAATGGGAGTATTGTAGGAATGACAGCGCTCGACATCTCCATAAACATGGGAGTAATGTAGGAATGACAGCACTCGACATCTCCAGGAATGATAGCGCTCGACATCTCCATAAAAATGAGAGTAATGTAGGAATGACAGCGCTCGACATCTCCATAAAAATGGGAGTAATGTAGGAATGACAGCGCCCGACATCTGGATAAAAATGGGAGTAATGTAGGAATTACAGCGCTCGACATCTCCATAAAAGTGGGATTAATGTAGGAATGACAACACTCGACATCTCTGTGCAAATGGGAGTAATGTAGGAATGACAGCACTCGACATCTCCATTAAAATGGTAGTAATGTATGAATGACAGCGATCGACATCTCCATACACATGGGAGTAATGTAGGAATGACAGCACTCGACATCTCCATAAAGATGGGAGTAATATGAGAATGACAGCATTCGACATCTCCATTAACATGGGAGTAATGCGGAATTACAGCGCTCATCATCTGCATGAAAATGAGAGTAATGCAGAAATGACAGTGCTCGACATCTCCACGAAAATGGGAGTAATGCAGGAATGACAGCGCTCGACATCTCCATTAACATGGGAGTAATGCAGGAATGACAACGCTCGACATCTCCATTAAAATGAGAGTATTGCAGGAATGACAGCGCTTGACATCTCCACGAAAATGGGAATAATGCAGGAATGACAGCGCTCGACATCTCCATTAAAACGGGAGTAATGCAGCACAGCACTCGACATCTCCATTAAAATGGGAGTAATGCAGGAATGACAGCACTCGACATCTCCATTAAAATGGGAGTAATGCAGAAATGACATCTCCATGAGAGGATTTATTGAAATAGTGTCAGTTTATTTAAATTGTGTCGATTTATTTAAATATAGCGAATTTAATTAAATTTTTGCACATTTATTAAAACGAAGGTCCATTTATTTAGAATTCACAAGCAATTATTTAAATCAAAACAATTTAGTTAAATCGTATGGATATATTTAAATAGTGTCGATTTAGTTAAATCGTGTCAATTTATTTAAATCCTGTCAATTTATTTAAATATGGTGCAGTCCAAGTTAAATAGTGAAAAAAAAAATGAAAAGAATTTGATTTAAAAAGTGTACGTCTCATGGCAAGCTAGCGGATAAAAACTATCGTCCCATGGTTTGTCGCGACAAAAGAAGTACCTGTCCCATGCCATTTTGCACCGGTTCCAAACCCCGAATAAAAATTTCCTGGTCCCTTATTCAACTACTAAGCATATAGAGTTTATACAAACAGACAGCTGCATGATGTATGCCTTAACATATCCACCTGTTTCAGGACAATGAAAAAGTAGTAGTATTTGTTGTATGAATATCTAATGCTTACACGTCAGGGGTGTAGCTGACCTGAAATGCATATATAATCCCAACAAACTAGGGGTGTCCGGGGGCATGCTATCTGACAGAACACTTGTGTGGTATTTGAAGATATATTTGTTGTTCGGCTTCAGTTTTTGCATTTTTGGACTTTTCAAAAATTTTCATTTTTAAATTTATGTATTGGTCTGGGCCTATATGGCCTAATAGTAGCTACGCCGATGCACGTGTATAATTTTAAGAAACGAATAAGTAATCTGCTTAACGAAAGTTCTCATGAGCTAAACGGGTAATTGCGTTAAGGAATTTTGATTTGTTTGGACACCTTGACAGAAAGCTGTTTTGACCTTTGTTGCGAGTCTTATTACTCTTATTAGTCAAATAAAGAACTCCTTTGCATGACTAAACATATACTCGGGCCATTATGGCCACCATTACTTTTAAAATATAACATTAATTTAAGAACTCTTCTACGACAAGATGTATCACAATTTGACTTCTTAGGTGATGTGATTTACAAACTTCGTAAGATCCCTGGTGATGATCACTTTCATAATTAAACTTGTTAAAATGTTTATCAAAAGTTGTTATGACCCTATCAGTTTGCAAACACTGCATGTTTAGTGATTGACCAATTTACAACTCGCCAGTATGCTTTCCTATTTAAATCAGCGACGACAGGACTGATTTGGACCATGTGATGACGTCTACCTAAATCCTGAAAGGACAGTAACGTTTGATGTGTGTCTTCAATCTTGTCTTGTCATGCCCTTAACTGTTTATCCTCATGTTGCTCTCTAAGTAAAACAAAGCTCCGTAATTCTGTTAAAAAGTTCAGAATTGAAAAACTTTGATGCAGAGGCACATCATATCACCATGTGTGAACTGTACACCAAGTGTAATAACAATCCATGAACACGTTTTAAGTGAAACACATGAAGTTCATTAAACGATATCGAAGAGGAAAACTCGTGTGGTTCTGAATTTAACATCAGATGACCAAAACAAAATAGCTTTTAAGCTGGCATATATAAATGCTTGATATAAAACCTACAGTTATATAAACAACAATAAAAACATACGTGATGAAGTAGAAAGTCATATTCTTGTTTTCGACGATTTTGTTTTCAATTTGCATATTTGGGTTCAAATAAAACGGCATTTCCTAATCTATTATCCGCTGGGATTTGTTTCTGACGCAAGGGTGATATTGCAGGGTGATAGTAAATCGCAGGGGGATAGTAAAACAATTACCGCATGCGCAGCTTTGGTGCGGGTTGGTCTACGTACTGTTCCGGCGACGTCATCTGCTCAGTATGGTGAAATTGCTATTGTTAACACAAGTAGCCTACTTTATCGATTTCAATAAACTATCGCTAATTTTCTTTGTTACGTTATATCCCAATACAACGAAACAATACAACGAAAGTTGTTTCGGAAAGTGATTATCACCCGAAGCGAAACATATCCTCAGTGTAAGAATTCTCATTATTATACCTCACATAAAACGCCCATGCTAAATCCCCATAGACAACAATGTGTAATTTCTTACTATCTCACGCGAGGGTGATAGTACAGGGTGATAGTAAATCGCAGGATGATAGTAAAAAATTATGACATGCGCAGCATTGATGCGCGTTGGAGTGCGTACTGTTTCGGCAAAGATAATCAATATCAGAAGGGTTAACATTCTTACTATCACCCTCCCATGAATATGATATTTATTTTATTATACCAAAATCCGTTCGTGCCAAAATAAAATTCATTTTCAGTACAGATTTCACTTTGCCGGATTTTTTCTTTTTTTCTTTTCTTTCAAAAACAACTTTTTTCAAAATGTGTCTATGAAAGTTATAGCGTTGGCTTGTAAATAACGTAACTAAGAAAATGAATGGTAGTTTATTGAAATCTCTAAAGTACTTTTGAAGTTATGATGAGTTAAAATAGCAATTTCACCATCCTGAGTCGATGACGTCATCGAAACGTTACCACAGCAACGTGAATTAGAGCTGCGCATGCGGTAATATTTTTACTATCTCTCTGCAATTTACGATCATCCTGTACTTACTATGGAAAGCCGTAGGAGACCCCGAAATTATTAATTATTTTACTATATTTTCTATATGAATTTTCTTCGGCGCATTTTTCTAACAAAATTTTAAAGACAACACATGCGGCTTTGTTTTAAACATTTTCCTGTGGTAGGGTCAATTAAAACGTTAGTCATCCGGTTTGACGTCTTGCTTACAATTGGCTCCCCTCCCTTTAAATAGTTATCATAATGCTATATACGTATTGTATTGAATACTAAGTACTAACCTACAATCTGTGGTTCTGTGTTGATTTGTGAGTTTATGTTGAGGGTTGAGTATAAAAAAAACAAAATAGCCCCAGAAAAATACTTCTGATCATTTTATGCATTATGCTGCTCAGAGATGTTTAATCACAAATTTCTAAAAAATAAAGCATTTTTAAACAATAAAATTTGGTATGTAAATACATTAAACATTACTTCATACAGATATATCAAAATATTTATATAATGTATTTATTTTCTATACTTTCTAGAACAAAACTTTTATTTCTGTAAAATTTTGAATTTGGTGCATCTATTAATAGCTGTACCTGTAAAAATAAGGTCAGTGATTGGTCAGAGTGCTGAAATCTTTATCTTGAAACAGACGAAATACTAACTGCCTACAGTGTATACATAATGACGGTAGTTACTACCTAACGCTGGGGTTTAAGGTTAAATAGCTGAAGGGTTTGTTAAACTTTAAGAACATTATCGATGTTTATCATTTGAATGTGCCGCTATTGTGCATCATCGCCATGATTGACATATGTGTTTTATATATGTATAATGAACTATGTATTTGGTATAATAAGCATAAAAAAAACGTACCTCAACCGGGACTCGAACCCAGGGTAATTGGTTTACCCTACCAGGGCTCTAGCCGCTGAGCTATAGAAGACCTACAGTTAGGAATCGATTATTCACCGTTTACCTTTACCTAGGTTACATACACCCCCACTAGACTGAAATTCGTCCCTGGATTGGTAGTGAATTTAACTCCAGGCCGGCTGTCAGACTTTTCTTTCATGCTAACAGACACGGTCCTGGATCCCGGACGACCACCAAATATAACAGGTGGTGAAAAAATCGTTCCTCAACCCAGGGTAACTGGTTTACGGTAGCAGGGCTCTAACCACTGAGCTATCGAGGACGTACGGATAGGAATCGATTATTCACCATTTACCTGTACCCGGTTACATTTCCATTTAATAAAGATGTTAATACCCCCTTCTCGAAAAAACAAAAACATACATAGGAATATCTTATCTTTTGTTAAATATTTCATTCTTTTTCACATTTCTTCATAATATATATTATTATCCCTTAACTCGCTACATATATAATGGACTGGTCTTTCTTTGAATTAAGACCATTTCATTTATGTGACAAAGGAGTGTTCGAGAAATGTCTGATTAGCAATCGGACATTGTAAACCCTGACACTATTTGTTATCATTTATTCACAGAATACATCGCTAACGTTGCTTTGCAATGATCTTAAACGGCTTTGGTCCATGGGTGAGACCAAACTGACCGTCAACGGCGTTCATCGACACATCCTCTCCTTTCGGAGATTCCAGCTGGAATTGCTGCACTAGTGAACTGAGAAACAAAAACAGCTCCATCTTGGCCAAAGATTCACCCACGCAACTTCTTTTACCTGAAACCAAAAAATTATAAACGTAAACTACAGGTTATTTGTTTATTTCAAAAGTAGGAAAGATATTTGAAAACAAATACTTTTAACTGCAATTCACTTTCTGCATTTTGTCATACACATGTCATATCTATAAACAAACGATAACCTGTATATTAAATTGAGCGCACTTATTCACGTGCATCAATAACGTCACCATTGTCAATGGCTGCAGGCAGTCTAAAATAGGCTAACACAGATCGATTAATGTCACGTTATCAGAAAAATATTGCTTTACGTTACATTACGTGATCCGAGTATTAACTTTCATATCCCCAACCAACCCCTTCACCAAGAAGCGAAAACGGGGTTGGCTGGGGGTATGAAATGAAACCTTAATTTCGACTGAAAAAAGTTTGCCTATTGTAAATTGAAACATTTAATAGGTAATTTAAAACAGGTTATCACATTTTTCAGTCAAAAACAACAGTTACTATCATTACAATAACGTTTATTTGAATTACACTGTCACCAAACCCTTTACTCGTATTTAAGAAGTGTGCGTATTGTTTTAAGCATTCATCAACTTTCCAGTTTAATAAACTTCAGGTTTTGATATTAACGTACTTATTGTTGTTATTATTATTATTATTATTACAACATCTTATTATAAATATTCATACCGATGGAAAATGGAATGAATTCTTCAGGTTTCAGTAGTTTTCTGTTCTCATCCAAGAATCTGTCTGGACGGAAATTATCCGGATCTCCCCATATGTGCTCATCGGTAAACACGGAGTTAAAATCTGCCATTATAATTGCCTCCTTTGGAATTGTGTATCCTTTGAACTCAATATCACGTGTGGTGGCATGTTGAACCCCTGAGACTGTGATGTTACAAAATCTAAAATGGTAGGTTGTGAATTCAAAAAATATCCGTTATAGTTCGAGTATTTTTCAAACACTGTTTGTTTAATATGTAATGTTTTTAAAGCAACCTTATTCTACATTGATTTGAAACTGTTATAAAAGGATACTAACGTTCGGCATTTAATCTCTTTAAATGATAGTTTTAACTTGCCATGGTGGTACTGTGCGGCATTTGTAATATCGCTGTGCGCTAGGGTCACTCACATTGCTATGGTATTTTCTAAGAAGACGAGCGCTAAGAATACACACATGACGACAACGGCCTCGTGTTGACCTTTATCGTTTGCAATCTGACAACAATGGAACAGACAAATTTTTAGTTCTGATATCGCTGTTGTTGACGGTTTTTTTCCCGTTTTATTTTAGTATATAAATTTGATCTGTATATTTGGATACTTGAATACTTATCTGGATATTTAAGCAGATACACTTGGCAATTGTTACCATTATTGACTGTTTTTCCTGAAGCAGCAACATCCGTTTTAAAGTTTGGTTTCAGTTGTTCATGAATTTTCTTTAGTTCTTTAATTGTTTTAAATGGTAAGATAAACACATTGCTGATCCGTTGGTACATACTAACGCTAGCACTTGATTTCTTCATCGTCAAATTAATCTGATTACCATCCGATCATGGATATGTCTAGACAATAGTATATTTGGAATCAATTGTTGCATTTCATTTGATTTCTGTTAATTTTGAAATAGTATTTTAACGATATGTTTCTTTCGCATAGAAAAAACTTACAGCAGGTAAAGTATTGGATGGAAAACATACTACTTATACGTGTATTTTCAGGACTAGCTTAGAGTTTACAGATATTTCGCGTTTATCATGTTTATTGGTATGTGTATATTCTTTTTTTTTTATAGTATTGCGAAGTTTCACTATGAAAACAAATTTACAATTTGTTTCTGCTTTAGTCGCAGGTACGTCCACTTTTTAAACGATATTTCAATTTTAAGTATGTCTTTTATTTTAATCGTTTTTAATAGCAGTTTATTTGTCTTAAACAAGTTCACTGACTTTTGAAATGCATGCTCCTCCATGAATTTACGAATGCGCAACAAATAGTGAACACTAAATGAAATAATGCGCGAACTTTACAAAAAGACGATCAAGTATACTACTCAACATTTGCTAAGGATCACTTATTTGCTGTCTAAATTTCTTGCTGAAATAAATAGCATTATCTATTTTACATGAAATTATTTAGGGCAGTGTATGGACATGTGATCTCGTGACTTGATTCAAATTGTGAAATTGTTGAAGAATCAATGAAATTAATATCGTTATTGTGAATTAATTTCTAATAAAACTATATGGAAGAATAAAAGTGATCCTTAGCAAATTGTATATTAACGAATAAGTTCTTACAAAATTAAAAAAAACGTAATCTGATTGGCTAATACTTTGGCGAAGGCCAAAAGGAAACTTTGTGTTCAGTTCTAGAATATTTATCTTCATATGAAGTATACCGATTACTTCTTTGAAACCAGTGAGTTGATATGGTATTATCAAGCACAGCATTTTCAATTAATGACGTTAAAAGGTGTCTGCTAAGTTAACGGTCCTTTAAAAGTGTTTCAGACATACATTTTTTTAAAAAAATATTGCTTTGAATTTCTTTGAAGTTTTGCCTTGCCAAATGAAATAAACAATACTCTCAATGAAGCTGAAATGTATAAACAATACTCTTGACCATTTAAATATGTATAATACAAGTAATATACCTCAGAACTTCCATGAAGAAAGCCTCCACATACGGAAGATTCGATTTGTCTCCGACGGATGGTAGCCTCTCTGTACCGACATGTTCGGCAATTTCCGTAAACATTCGTTCTTGTGTTTCGGGATAATTGATCAAACAAATGATTGACCAACGGAGAGAAGTTGTTGTGGTCTCCAACCCAGCGATGATAAAGTCACCAATAACTGCCGACAATTGCTCATCTGTCCGTTAGTATGAAAGAACAAGATAATATATAGATACATAAATGAAGCATTTTTAAAGATGAATACAGTAACGTTTTCATTCAATCTAAGTTGACATAGTTGCACATTGTATATACAGCGGTATACATACATGTACTGTTAATCCCGCTTTTCATTGTGACAAGGACTCGCTAACTCCAAGAATAAAAGGAGATACAAAAGTCAAACAGAAATTTTACCAAGGATCAATAGAAGCACAGTCTGCTATGCTACAAAACATATGACAACACTGACAGTGGCAAACATGCTGCTTGGGGTTTAAACCAGGTTCTATGGTGCACAAAACCTCACACTTAGTCTGTTGTCATCCCAATTAAACATATCAATCCCTTAGCATACAGTGAAGATATGGAGAGTATTTAACTGCTGCGATCGAGTATAGGGAAATCTTTCGCGAGATGTAAATAGATAGGTTTATAAGCGCGTTACTACTGTCTCGCCGCAGAGCTAGGTTTTATGGCGATATCGGTAGAGCGTCCGCTTCACATGCAAGGGGTCCCAAGTTCAAACTTTTTGAGTGCCTAATTATTTATGTGTAATTTTCCGATTACAGTAGCCATTGTTCAATAAAGCATCCAGATACCATGAGGTTTTATTAAATGCTTCGATCTTCGATGACATCTATCTGAGTATCTGGTGAAAGACTTTACAGGAAATCTATCGCAGCAATACAAACAAATCTTCATCGACAGTTGTACAGGTGGTACCCACTGGGATACCAATGATTTGCCTTTAAAAAATAGTTCCATACCTGAGAAAATGTTATTAGGTTATTAAGTCTGTGGAAGAATTTAAGTTCTTTTCAAACTTCTTGTCATGTCTACACAGTGTAATTGCCTTAAATGCAGTAAGTAAACAATGTTTAAATAGTTGTACAGTGATTTGCTTGTTTGAATGGTGTTTAACGTAAATTTAGCACATTTTAAGCCATATGATTGTGGATTTCTTTTGTGGCAGACCATCACAATTTCCTGGGAAGAAGAGTGTACAGTGAAACGAGGTCGAAAGCGTTACATGATAACAAGACTAGTTTAAAATAGAGATAAAGTAATGTTTTTATTATTATACCGACGCTTTAACAAAATGAAGTGGAAACTATAGAGGAATCACTGTCGTATTATCCCGTTCCGTCCCGTAACGTCGCGTCCCGTCCTGTCACGTTCCGTCCCGCCCTGTCACGTTCCGTCCCGTAACGTCGCGTCCCGTCCTGTTACGTTTCGTCCCGTAACGTCGCGTCCCGTTTATGCTAATTTTATGCTTTCCTTTAACCACTGATCGTTCCAAGGTGATCCCACGGTATCAAAACACTTGATGTGTGTGGTATCTCCGTGTCCGAATGGTTAACGACCTTGCGTTGTAAACCTTCGCCTCTCAACGCTGCGGGGTCGAATCCCACTGGTAGCTCGACTTTTAAGTGAGGAAGTGCCCATTTTTACGGATGGCGGGAGGTTTACAGTACTGGTTCTACCTCCACCACAACAAATCGACCGTCATATATAGCCTTACATGAGTTGAAAATGCTTTCTTTTGTTTGGCTGTTTTCTGTGAATGCTACTATTCCTGTTCGACGTGTGTATCTGCTTGTATTGATATAAACATTCTATAATTATGAGTATATAATAGCAGTATAATTTATGTTGCTGTTATCGTATCAAAGATTGAACATACTTATAGATATATTCATAAATACGACAAGGTTACAGACAAGCCTGATTAGGTTGGGTAAAACATCTTTAATTTATCCTGTTTCTAAACACGTGTGTCGTAAACATGCCACCAAAAGTATTAACATTTAATCAATTGGAAAACCTAAACAAAAGTGCATTCGGCGTAATACGGACCTACAACTTACATGAGAACAGAGTTGACTGGTGTGTACGTTCCATGAGCTTCATTTCTTTGATATAAGCACTTGTGAAATCTTCAATTTTACTTTCATCGTACTCCTTCAGATGGTCGTCAATTATTTCGCGAGTGAATGCAAATACATCATCTGAATTTTGCTTTAGTTTCTTCATTCCAAACAAGTCTCCCGGTAATTTACCAAGCAGGGGAATGAACTCTATTAGTCCGGTAACATTCAATTTACTGAAAGTGACATTTGTTTTTTTTACGTATTTTGGAGTAAAAGCAAGTAGAAGATAATATTAATTTAATAATAATGCTACTACTACTACTACTAATGGTTATAATTATAATAACAACAGTAATATATGATGATGATACTTATAAAAATATTAATACTATGATTAATAATTGTAACATGTATGTCAATTAAATAATAAAATATATTAGAACAGCAAAAGAATCATGATACAAACGTAAAATATTGACACAGTCATGTGTATTATAAGACTCAAATGACTTGAAAACTATTTCTCACAAGTGACAAAAATAAAGTTTACCTTAAATTTTCTTCAATGAGTGATATGATCTTCAAAAACTTTGGATCACCGTGCCTATGTTTTCTACCAAACATCATTGAACAAATAATATTAGAAACGGCTATGCTGATGATGTCCTTTGGGTCAAATGGTTGTTCCTTGTAACCTTCAACGGCATCCTGAAATTCCTTTACTTCCTCGTGTATATTCTGCTCCAGCATGCTTTTGCCCATCCCGAAATCTTTTAACGTCATCAGAGAAAATCGTCTGTGATTCAGCCAGAGGTCTCCGTTGGTGTTAACTAAACCTAAGACACGAACACGTGGCATGTTTATCAAGGATGATAATTATACTGTATAAAACTTAGGAAATGGTTACCGAATTTGTTTTCTGAAAACGCCTACACAGTATTTCGGAAAGTACTTGTTGAAAATAATACAATTTAAACAATATTTCAAGAATTGGGAAAATTTACAAATGTAGTAGTAGTAGTAGTAATAGTGGTAGTGGTAGTGGCAGTGGCAGTGGTAGTGGCAGTGACCCCCTACATCCATCCACGCATATATCCAAAGACTTATTGGCTAAATCACTATGTACGATGTCAACATAACAAATTTCTATACATTTCGATGGGTTTACTTGATTTATTTGGTTCAAATAGCCACGCGTCGTTGGTGACCAGAGTTTACACATGTATTTATTCCAACGCGTCGGAAAAGTTGAAACATTATACTCGATAATAGGGAAGTTAAGTAAAGTAAGTCATGTCTACCTCGGCTAAAATGAATATTTCAGTAAGCTAGTAGAAGCACAATAACAAGAAT
This sequence comes from Cyrtodaria siliqua, assembly GCA_037043455.1. Taxonomy (NCBI): domain Eukaryota; kingdom Metazoa; phylum Mollusca; class Bivalvia; order Adapedonta; family Hiatellidae; genus Cyrtodaria; species Cyrtodaria siliqua. Next base: position 318,078 of record JAWPHD010000889.1, read on the forward strand.
TTAATTGATTTTGTGGACGGTCAGACATCACTATTGATTTGGGGCTTCTGGTTGTTTGAAAAAAGTATAGGATTTATTAGGGCATATAGTCAGATTGTAAGGTAGATTCTGATTGGAATCATAACAAATCCCGATAAAACATATTATATTACCATCATAAAACATGTTGATTTAGGATATTTTGACTGAAATTTGCATTTTTATGGATACAAATGTACTGAGAGTATATTTGCAAAAAGTAAAAATTCTTTACTGCCATTCTAGGGGTGCCAACATTCAGTAAAATGTTAGAGGCTAAAATCATCACATTACCCCCAATTTGCTGGTCATTTTTGAGTGTCTCTAACATAGGTATTTAAAACAGGTTAGGTGTTATCATCCGTTCGGATATAGGAATAGGGGTTGTAGGCCAAAAGGCTATAATGGAGGCAATAGTGGTATATGACCGGAATTCAAGCAAACGTGAATGCTCACACAATTATTAATTACTGAGAAATGAGCTGAAGAAAAGTGCTTGTTAATGCATCACATATTTAGGTCTTTTAATAGGTTTTCGGCGCTAGCAGGAGGTGTGTCAGTGTAAGCCTATCAAAACCAGAGTTGAAAGCGATACAGAAATTATGAAAGCCTGCAGTGTTTATTAAACTGAATGCTGATTGTCTAAATTGTCTGACAAGGCCAAAGGAAACTAGTAGATTTGTTTATAGTGTGTAGTTTTGGATAAATGGTATATCGTTAGGTGATTTGTTACGCTTACTTCAATCGTGACCAATGCTGAAATTGGAAATAAATTATTCTGTTTTCTTGCAAAGTGCGTTAATTTTACATGGTAAATTGTAATGAAACCCTATTAAAAATTACATATCGTCGTGATTTCCTAGTCACGTGATTTTTCAAGGTGCCCGGATGTGTTCATCTCCAAAACCACAATGGGTAGAGCTTTATTATTATGTATGTATCATCCTCTAGTGATCCTCTACCAAGTTTGTATAAATGGTGACTAAAATATTTTTCTCATTTAAATTTGTTAATAAATTAATAAGAAATCTTCTCTGAAACCACAAGGGCTAAGCTTTAATATTTTGCATGTAGCATCATATAGTGGTCCTGTACCAAGTTGTACAAATGGTGACCCTGGCGTCAGAATAAGCCCCTCACCTGGGGTCAAAAGTTTTACATAGAAATATTAGGAAATACATTCAAAAATCTTCTTTTTTGAAACCACAAGGTTAGAGCTTTGCTATTTAGCATGTAGCATCATCTTACAGAGTACACTTTGCCAGTAGATCGATTCAGGCCCACGTGGGCCTCTTGTTTTCGTAGTTTTGGCCCTTTGAATATTTTAACTATGGCCTTCCGTAATGGGAGGCACTAACTTGTTTTGTTCAAATCCCCCACATTGGCACTGCCGTGTCAACTTTATCAAAACACCAATAGAAAACATCATATTACTCTACTCTCTACGTTATATTTCGCTATTTAAATTATATCACTTCATGACAATCAATCACTTACTTATACATTGTGCTTCCACAAACGCGCTGACTATCTTTTTTTTAAAGATATTTCTTGTTCAGAAATGTAAATATGATATGCATGACTAGGTGATATCTAATTTAGCATTATTTACTGGTATATGGTAACATCATGTTCCAAGATAGACTAATCTTACAAGAAAAAATATAATAAAAATGTAAGATACATGCGTCTAATATTATATATTACTGTTGTATTCAACATACTATACAACATGCAAGTATGACAATTCTAGTAGGATTTGTACAATACACATGATACTGCATTACTCTGGGATGATAATACATTACTCTGGGATGATACTACATTACTCTGGGATGATACTACATTACTCTGGGATGATACTACATTACTCCGTGACGATACTACATTACACTAGGATGATACTACATTACTTTGGGATGATACTACATTACTCTGGGATGATAATACATTACTCTGGGATGATACTGCATTACTCTGGGATGATACTACATTACTCTGGGATGATACTACATTACTCTGGGATGATACTACATTACACTAGGATGATAATACATTACTCTGGGATGATACTACATTACTCCGGGATGATACTATATTACTCTGGGATGAAACTACATTACTCTGGGATGATACTACATTACTCTGGGATGATACTACATTACTCCGGGATGATACTATATTACTCTGGGATGAAACTACATTACTCCGGGAGGATACTATATTACTCTGGGATGATACTACATTACTCCGGGATGATACTACATTACTCCGGGAGGATACTATATTACTCTGGGATGATACTACATTACTCTGGGATGATACTACATTACCCAGGGATGATACTACATTACTCTGGGATGATACTACATTACTCCGGGAGGATACTATATTACTCTGGGATGATACTACATTACTCTGGGATGATACTACATTACTCTGGGATGATACTACATTACTCTGGGATGATACTACATTACTCTGGGATGATACTACATTACTCTGGGATGACACTATATTACTCTGGGATGATACTACATTACTCTGGGATGATACTACATTACACTGGTATGATACTACATTCTGGAATAATACTACATTACTCTTGGATGATACTACATTACTCTGATTACTCTAGGATAATAATACATTCTGGGATAATACTACATTGATCGGGAATGATACTACATTACTCTGGGATGATACTACATTAATCTGGGATGATACTACATTCTGAGATAATACTGCATTACTCCGGGATGATACTACATCTGGGATGATACTACATTACTCTGGGATGATACTACATTCTGGGATAATACTACAGTACTCCTGGATGATACTACATTACTGTGATTACTCTGGGATGATACATTACCCCGGGATGATAATACATTACTCAGGGGTAATACTACATTACTCTGCGATGATACTACATTACTCTGGGATGATACTACATTACTCTGGAGGATACTACATTACTCCGGGATGATACTACATTACTCTGGGATGATACTACTTACTCTGGATGATACTACATTACTCCGGGATGATACTACATTACTCCGGGATGATACTACATTACTCTGGGATGATACTACTTACTCTGGGATGATACTACATTACTCTGGGATGATACTACATTACTCTGGGATGATACTACATTACTCCGGGATGATACTACATTACTCTGGGATGATACTACATTACTCCGGATTACTACATTACTCTGGGATGATACTACATTACTCTGGGACGATACTACATTACTCTGGGATGATACTACATTACTCCGGGATGATACTACATTACTCTGGGATGATACTATATTACTCTGGGATGATACTACATTACTCTGGGACGATACTACATTACTCTGGGACGATACTACATTACTCTGGGATGATACTACATTACTCCGGGATGATACTACATTACTCTGGGATGATACTATATTACTCTGGGATGATACTACATTTCTCTGGGATGATACTACATTACTCTGGGACGATACTACATAACTCTGGGAGGATACTATATTACTCCGGGAGGATACTATATTACTTTGGGATGATACTACATTACTGTGGGATGATACTACATTACTCTGGGATGATACTACATTACTCTGGGATGATACTATATTACTCTGGGATGATACTACATTACTCTGGGATGATACTACATTACTCTGGGACGATACTACATAACTCTGGGAGGATACTATATTACTCCGGGAGGATACTATATTACTCTGGGATGATACTACATTACTGTGGGATGATACTACATTACTCTGGGATGATACTACATTATACTGGTATGATACTACATTCTGGAATAATACTACATTACTCTTGGATGATTCTACATTACTCTGATTACTCTAGGATAATAATACATTCTGGGATAATACTACATTAATCGGGAATGATACTACATTACTCTGGGATGATACTACATTAATCTGGGATGATACTACATTCTGAGATAATACTGCATTACTCCGGGATGATACTACATCTGGGATGATACTACATTACTCTGGGATGATACTACATTCTGGGATAATACTACAGTACTCCTGGATGATACTACATTACTGTGATTACTCTGGGATGATACATTACCCCGGGATGATAATACATTACTCAGGGGTAATACTACATTACTCTGCGATGATACTACATTACTCTGGGATGATACTACATTACTCTGGGAGGATACTACATTACTCTGGGATGATAATACATTACTCTGGGAGGATACTACATTACACCGGGATGATACTATATTACTCTGGAATGATACTACATTACTCTGGGTGGATACTACGTTACACAGGCATGATACTACATTACTCTGGGAAAATACTACATTACTCTGGGATGATACTGCATTACTCTTGGATGATACTACATTACTCTGGAGGGATACTACATTACTCTGGGATGATAAAACATTACTCTTGGATGATACTACATTACTCTGGAGGGATACTACATTACTGTGGGATGATACTACATTACTGTGGGTTGATACTACATTAGTCTGGGATGATACTACATTAGTCTGGGAGGATACTACATTACTGTGGGATGAAACTACATTAATCTGGGAGGATGATACTACATTAATCTGGGATGATAATGAATTACTCTTGGATGATACTACATTACTCTGGGATGATACTACATTACTCTGGGAGGATACTACATTACTCTGGGATGATACTACATTACTCTGGGATGAAACTACTTACTCTGGGATGATACTACAGTATTCTGGGATGATAATACATTACTCTGGGATGATACTAAATTACTCTGGGATGATACTACATTACTCTGAGATGATACTACATTACTCTGGGATGATACTACATTACTCTGGGATGACACTAAATTACTCTGGGATGATACTACATTCTGGGATGATACTACATTACTCTGGGTTAATACTACATTATTATGGGATGATCCTACATTACTCTTGGATGATACTACATTACTCTGATTACTCTGGGATGATACTACATTCTGGGATAATACTACATTACTCTGGGATGATACTACATTACTTTGGGATGATACTACATTACTCTGGGATGATACTACATTACTCTGGGATGATACTACATTACTTTGGGATGATACTACATTCCTCCGGGATGATACTACATTACTCTGGGATGATACTACATTACTCTGGGATGATACTACATTACTTTGGGATGATACTACATTCCTCCGGGATGATACTACATTACTCTGGGATGATACTACATTACTCTGGGATGATACTACATTCTGGGATAATACTACATTACTCTGGGATGATACTACATTACTTTGGGATGATACTACATTACTCTGGGATGATACTACATTCCTCCGGGATGATACTACATTACTCTGGGATGATACTACATTACTCTGGGATGATACTACATTACTTTGGGATGATACTACATTACTCTGGGATGATACTACATTCCTCCGGGATGATACTACATTACTTTGGGATGATACTACATTACTTTGGGATGATACTACATTACTCTGGGATGATACTACATTACTTTGGGATGATACTGCATTACTCCGGGATGATACTACATTATTCTGGGATGATACTACATTACTCTGGGAGGATACTACATTACTCTCGGATGATACTGCATTACTCCGGGATGATACTACATTATTCTGGGATGATACTACATTACTCTGGGAGGATACTACATTACTCTCGGATGATACTACATTACTCTCGGATGATACTACATTACTCTCGGATGATACTACATTACTCTCGGATGATACTGCATTACTCCGGGATGATACTACATTATTCTGGGATGATACTACATTACTCTGGGAGGATACTACATTACTCTCGGATGATACTACATTACTTTGGGATGATACTGCATTACTCCGGGATGATACTACATTATTCTCGGATGATACTACATTACTCTGGGAGGATACTACATTACTTTGGGATGATACTACATTACTCTGGGATGATACCGCATTACTCTGTGATGATATAGCATTACTCTGGGAGGATACTGCATTACTCTGGGATGATACTACATTACTTTGGGATGATACTACATGACTCTGGGATGATACCGCATTACTCTGGGATGAAATAGCATTACTCTGGGAGGATACTGCATTACTCTGGGATGATACTACATTACTTTGGGATGATACTACATTACTCTGGGATGATACCGCATTACTCTGGGATGATATAGCACTACTCTGGGATGATACTACATTACTCAGGGATGATACTGCATTACTCTGGGATGATACTACATTACTCAGGGATGATACTGCATTACTCCGGGATGATACTGCATTACTCCGGGATGATACTGCATTACTGTGGGAGGATACTGCATTAATGTGGGATGATACTACATTACTGTGGGATGATACTACATTACTCTGGGATGATACTACATTACTCCGGGATGATACTGCATTACTGTGGGATGATACTACATTACTCTGGGGTGATACTACATTACTGTGGGATGATACTACATTACTCTGGGATGATACTGCATTACTCCGGGATGATACTACATTACTGTGGGATGATACTACATTACTCCGGGATGATACTGTTACTGTGGGATGATACTACATTACTCTGGGGTGATACTACATTACTGTGGGATGATACTACATTACTCTGGGATGATACTGCATTACTCCGGGATGATACTACATTACTGTGGGATGATACTACATTACTCCGGGATGATACTGCATTACTCCGGGATGATACTGCATTACTGTGGGATGATACTACATTACCCTGGGGTGATACTGCATTACTGTGGGATGATACTACATTACTCTGGGATGATACTGCATTACCCTGGGATGATACTACATTACTCTGGGATGATACTACATTACTCTGGGAGGATACTACATTACTTTGGGATGATACTACATTACTCTTGGATGATACCGCTTTACTCTGTGATGATATAGCATTACTCTGGGAGGATACTGCATTACTCTGGGATGATACTACATTACTCTGGGATGATACTACATTACTCCGGGATGATACTGCATTACTCCGGGATGATACTGCATTACTGTGGGATGATACTACATTACTCTGGGGTGATACTGCATTACTGTGGGATGATACTTCATTACTCTGGGATGATACTGCATTACTCCGGGATGATACTGCATTACTTTGGGATGATACTACATTACTGTGGGATGATACTGCAATACTCCGGGATGATACTGCATTACTTTGGGATGATACTACATTACTGTGGGATGATACTGCATTACTCTGGGATGATACTACATTACTCAGGGATGATACTGCATTACTCCGGGATGATACTGCATTACTCCGGGATGATACTGCATTACTGTGGGAGGATACTGCATTACTGTGGGATGATACTGCATTACTGTGGGATGATACTACATTACTCTGGGGTGATACTACATTACTGTGGGATGATACTACATTACTCCGGGATGATACTACATTACTCCGGGATGATACTGCATTACTGTGGGATGATACTACATTACTCTGGGGTGATACTACATTACTGTGGGATGATACTACATTACTCTGGGATGAAACTGCATTACTCCGGGATGATACTACATTACTGTGGAATGATACTACATTACTCCGGGATGATACTGCATTACTCCGGTATGATACTGCATTACTGTTGGATGATACTATGATGATACTACATTACTCCGGGATGATACTGCATTACTCCGGGATGATACTGCATTACTGTGGGATGATACTACATTACCCTGGGGTGATACTGCATTACTGTGGGATGATACTACATTACTCTGGGATGATACTGCATTACTCCGGGATGATACTGCATTACTTTGGGATGATACTACATTACTGTGGGATGATACTGCAATATTCCGGGATGATACTGCATTACTTTGGGATGATACTACATTACTGTGGGATGATACTGCATTACTCTGGGATGATACTGCATTACTGTGGGATGATACTACAATTACTGTGGGATGATACCGCATTACTCTGGGATGATACTACATTACTCCGGGAGGATACTGCAATACTCCGGGATGATACTACATTACTTTGGGATGATACTACATTACTCTTGGATGATACTACATTACTCTGGGATGATACTACATTACTCCGGGATGATACTACAATTACTGTGGGATGATACCGCATTACTCTGGGATGATACTACATTACTCCGAGAGGATACTGCATTACTCTTGGATGATACTACATTACTCTGGGATGATACTACATTACTCCGGGATGATACTACAATTACTGTGGGATGATACCGCATTACTCTGGGATGATACTGCAATACTCCGGGATGATACTACATTACTCTGGGATGATACTACATTACTCTGGGATGATACTACATTACTCTGGGATGATACTACAATTACTGTGGGATGATACCGCATTACTCTGGGATGATACTACATTACTCCGGGAGGATACTGCATTACTCTGGGATGATACTACATTACTCTGGGATGATACTACATTACTCTGGGATGATACTACATTACTGTGGGATGATACTGCATTACTCTGGGATGATACTACATTACTCCGGGATGATACTACAATTACTGTGGGATGATACCGCATTACTCTGGGATGATACTACATTACTCCGGGAGGATACTGCAATACTCCGGGATGATACTACATTACTCTGGGATGATACTGCATTACTCTGGGATGATACTGCATTACTCTGGGATGATACTGCATTACTCCGGGATGATACTACAATTACTGTGGGATGATACCGCATTACTCTGGGATGATACTACATTACTCCGGGAGGATACTGCAATACTCCGGGATGATACTGCATAACTGTGGGATGATACTGCATTACTTTGGGATGATACTACAATAATCTGGGATGATACTACATTACTCTGGGAGGATACTGCATTACCCTGGGATGATACTACATTACTTTGGGATGATACTACATTACTCTGGGATGATACCGCATTACTCTGTGATGATATAGCATTACTCTGGGAGGATACTGCATTACTCTGGGATGATACTACGTTACTGTGGGATGATACTACATTACTCCGGGATGATACTGCATTACTCCGGGATGATACTGCATTACTGTGGGATGATACTACATTACTCTGGGGTGATACTGCATTACTGTGGGATGATACTTCATTACTCTGGGATGATACTGCATTACTCCGGGATGATACTGCATTACTTTGGGATGATACTACATTACTGTGGGATGATACTGCATAACTCCGGGATGATACTGCATTACTTTGGGATGATACTACATTACTGTGGGATGATACTGCATTACTCTGGGATGATACTGCATTACTGTGGGATGATACTGTAATACTCTTGGATGATACTACATTACTGTGGGATGATACTACATTACTGTGGGATGATACTGCAATACTCCGGGATGATACTGCATTACTCTGGGATGATACTACATTACTCTGGGATGATACTGCATTACTCTGGGATGATACTGCATTACTCTGGGATGATACTACAATTACTGTGGGATGATACTACATTAATCTGGGATGATACTACATTACTCCGGGAGGATACTGCAATACTCCAGGATGATACTGCATTACTGTGGGATGATACTGCATTACTGTGGGATGATACTACATTACTGTGGGATGATACTGCATTATTCTGGGATGATACTACATTACTCTGGGATGATACTGCATTACTCTGGGATGATACTGCATTACTGTGGGATGATACTGCATTACTCCGGGATGATACTACAATTACTGTGGGATGATACTACATTACTCTGGGATGATACTACATTACTCCGGGAGGATACTGCAATACTCCGGGATGATACTACATTACTGTGGGATGATACTGCATTACTGTAAGATGATACTACATTACTCTGGGGTGATACTACATTACTCCGGGATGATACTACATTACTCCGGGAGGATACTGCAATACTCTGCATTACTCTGGGATGATAGTGCATTACTGTTGGATGATACTGCATTACTGTGGGATGATACTGCATTACTCTGGGATGATACTGCATTACTGTGGGATGATACTGCATTACTCTGGGATGATACTACATTACTCCGGGAGGATACTGCAATACTCCGGGATGATACTGCATTACTGTGGGATGATACTGCATTACTCTGGGATGATACTACATTACTCTGGGGTGATACTGCATTACTCTGGGATGATACTGCATTACTCTGCGATGATACTCCTTTACTCTGGGATGATAATATATCACTCTGGGATGATACTACATTACTGTGGGATGATACTACAACTACTGTGGGATGATACTACATTACTCCGGGATGATACTACATTACTCTGGGATGATACTACATTACTGTGGGATGATAATATATTACTCTGGGATGATACTACATTACTATGGGATGATACTACATTACTCTGGGGTGATACTGCATTACTCTGGGATGATACTGCAATACTCTGCGATGATACTCCATTACTCTGGGATGATAATATATTACTCTGGGATGATACTACATTACTGTGGGATGATACTACATTACTCTGGGATGATACTACAATTACTGTGGGATGATACTACTCCAGGATGATACTACATTACTATGGGATGATACTACATTACTCTGGGATGATACTGCATTACTCTGAGATGATACTGCATAACTCTGCGATGATAATATATTACTCTGGGATGATACTACAATACTCTGGGATGATACTACATTACTCTGTGATGATACTACAATTACTGTAGGATGATACTACATTACTCCGGGATGATACTACATTACTCTGGGATGATACTTCATTACTGTGGGTTGATACTACATTAGTGTGGGATGATAATACATTACTCCGGGATGATACCACATTACTGTGGAACGATATTACATTACTCTGGGATGATACTGCATTACTCTGGGATGCTACTACATTACATTTACTCAGGGATGATACTACATTACTCTGGGATGATACTACATTACTCTGTGATGATACTACATTACTGTGGGATGATACTGCATTACTCCGGGATGATACTGCATTACTGTGGGATGATATTACATTACTGTGGGATGATACTGCATTACTCCGTGATGATACTACATTACTCTGGGATGATAATACATTACTCTGGGATGATACTACATTACTCTGGGATGATACTACATCAGTTTTACTCAGGGATTATACTACATTACTCTGGGATGATACTACATTACTCCGGGATGATACTACATTACTCTGGGAAGATACTACATTACTCTGGGATGATATTACATTACTCCGGGACAATACTACATTACTCCGGGACAATACTATATTACTCCGGGACGATAATAAATTACTCCGGGACGATACTACATTACTCCGGGATGCTACAGCATTACTCCTAGATTATACTGCATTACTCCGGGATGATAATATATTACTCTGGGATGATACTACATTACTGTGGGATGATACTACATTACTCCGGGATGATACTACATTACTGTGGGATGATACTACATTACTCCGGGACGATACTACATTGCTCTGGGATGATACTACATTACTGTGGGATGATACTACATTATACTGCGATGATACTACTTTACTCTTGGATGATACTAAATTACTCAGGGATGATACTACATTACTCTTGGATGATACTATATTACTCTGGGATGATACTACTTTACTCTGGGATGATACTACATTCTGGGATGATACGACGTTACTCTGGGATGATACTAAATTACTCTGGGATGATACTACATTTCTCCGGGATGATATTCGTACAATAAACATGACACTGCACTACTCTGGGATAATATTCGTACAATAAACATGATACTACATTGATCTGCGATAATATTCTGACAATAAACATGATTCTAAATTGTTCTGGGATAATATTCGTACAATAAACAAGGCACTACAATACTCTGGGATAATTTCGTACAACAAACACGATACTACATTACTCAGGGATAATATTCGTACAATAAACACGATACTACATTACTCTGAGATAATATTCGTACAATACACAAGATACTACATTACTCTGAGATAATATTCGTACAATAAACAGGACACTACATTACTCTGGGATAATATTCGTACGACAAACATGATACTACATTACTCCGGGATAATATTCGTACAACAAACATGATACTACATTGATCTGGGATGATATTCGTACAATAAACACGATACTACATTACTCTGGGATAATATTCGTACAATAAACACGATACTACATTACTCTGGGATAATATCCGTACGACAAACATGATACTACATTACTCCGGGATAATATTCGTACAATAAACATGATACTGCATTGCTCTGGGATGATACTACATTACTCTTGGATAATATTCGTACAATAAAATTGATACTACAGTACTCTGGGATAATATTCGTACAATAAACATGATACTACATTACTTTGGGATAATATTCGTACAATAAACATGATACTGCAGTACTCTGGGATAATATTCGTACAATATACATGATACTACATAACTCTGAGATAATATTCAGACAATAAACTCGATACTACATTATTCTGGTATAGTATTCGTACAATAAACGTGACACTATAGTACTCTGAGATAATATTCGTATAATTCACACGATACTACATTACTCTGAGATAATATTCATACAGTAAACATGACACTACATTACTCTGGGATAATATTAGTACAATAAACATGATGTAACATTACTGTGGGATAATATTCGTACAATAAACATGTTACTACATTACTCTGGGATAATATTCGTACAATAAACATGATACTACATTACTTTGGGATAATATTCGTATAATGGATATGATACTACCTTACTCTGAGATAATATTCGTACAATATACATGATACTACATAACTCTGAGATAATATTCAGACAATAAACTCGATACTACATTATTCTGGTATAATATTCGTACAATAAACGTGACACTATAGTACTCTGAGATAATATTCGTATAATTCACACGATACTACATTACTCTGAGATAATATTCATACAGTAAACATGACACTACATTACTCTGGGATAATATACGTACAATAACATGATACTAAATTACACTGGGATGATACTACATTACTCTGGGATAATATTAGTACAATAAACATGATGTAACATTACTCTGGGATAATATTCGTACAATAAACATGATACTACATTACTCTGGGATAATATTCGTACAATAAACACGATACTACATTTCTCTGGGATAATATTCGTACAATAAACATGATACCCCATTACTCTGAGATAATATTCGTACAATAAACACGATACTACATTACTCTGATATAATATTCGTACAATAAACATTATACTACTTTACTCTGAGATAATATTCGTACAATTGACATGATGCTATCTTACTCTGAGATAATATTCGTACAATAAACGTGATACTACATTACTCTGGGATAATATTCGTACAATAAACTTAATGCTGCATTACTCTGAGAGAATATTCGTACAATAAACATGATATTACATTACTCTGAGATAATATTCGTACAATAAACACGATACTACATTACTCTGATATAATATTCGTACAATAAACATGATACTACATTACTCTGGGATAATATTTGTACAATAAACATGGTACTACATCACTCTGGGATAATATTCGTACAATAAACATTATACTACTTTACTCTGAGATAATATTCGTACAATTGACATGATGCTATCTTACTCTGAGATAATATTCGTACAATAAACGTGATACTACATTACTCTGGGATAATATTCGTACAATAAACTTAATGCTGCATTACTCTGAGATAATATTCGTACAATAAACATGATATTACATTACTCTGAGATAATATTCGTACAATAAACACGATACTACATTACTCTGATATAATATTCGTACAATAAACATGATACTACATTACTCTGGGATAATATTTGTACAATAAACATGATACTACATTACTCTGGGATAATATTCGTACAATAAACTTAATGCTGCATTACTCTGAGATAATATTCGTACAATAAACATGATATTACATTACTCTGAGATAATATTCGTACAATAAACACGATACTACATTACTCTGATATAATATTCGTATAATAAACATGATACTACATTACTCTGGGATAATATTTGTACAATAAACATGATACAACATTACTCTGAGATAATATTCGTGCAATTAACATGATTCTATCTTACTCTGAGATAATATTCGTACAATAAACGTGATACTACATTACTCTGGGATAATATTCGTACAATAAACACGATACTACACTTTTCTGGGATAATATTCTTACAATAAACTTGATGCTGCATTACTCTGAGATAATATTCGTACAATAAACATGATATTACATTACTCTGAGATAATATTCGTACAATAAACACGATACTACATTACTCTGATATAATATTCGTACAATAAACTTGATGCTGCATTACTCTGGGATAATATTCTTACAATAAACATTATACTACTTTACTCTGAGATAATATTCGTACAATTAACATGATGCTATCTTACTCTGAGATAATATTCGTACAATAAACGTGATACTACATTACTCTGGGATAATATTCGTACAATAAACTCGATACTACACTATTCTGGGATAATATTCGTACAATAAACATTATACTACTTTACTCTGAGATAATATTCGTACAATTAACATGATGCTATCTTACTCTGAGATAATATTCGTACAATAAACGTGATACTACATTACTCTGGGATAATATTCGTACAATAAACTTAATGCTGCATTACTCTGAGATAATATTCGTACAATAAACATGATATTACATTACTCTGAGATAAAATTCGTACAATAAACACGATACTACATTACTCTGATATAATATTCGTACAATAAACATGATACTACATTACTCTGAGATAATATTCTTACAATAAACTTAATGCTGCATTACTCTGAGATAATATTCGTACAATAAACATGATATTACATTACTCTGAGATAATATTCGTACAATAAACACGATACTACATTACTCTGATATAATATTCGTACAATAAACATGATACTACATTACTCTGAGATAATATTCTTACAATAAACTTAATGCTGCATTACTCTGAGATAATATTCGTACAATAAACATGATATTACATTACTCTGAGATAATATTTGTACAATAAACATGATACTACATTACTCTGGGATAATATTTGTACAATACACATGATACTACATACTCTGAGATAATATGCGTACAATAAACTTAATGCTGCATTACTCTGAGATAATATTCGTACAATAAACATGATATTACATTACTCTGAGATAATATTTGTACAATACACATGATACTACATACTCTGAGATAATATACGTACAATAAACTTAATGCTGCATTACTCTGAGATAATATTCGTACAATAAACATGATACTACATTACTCTGGGATAATATTTGTACAATAAACATGATATTACATTACTCTGAGATAATATTCGTACAATAAACATGATACTACATTACTCTGGGATAATATTTGTACAATAAACATGATACAACATTACTCTGAGATAATATTCTTACAATAAACTTGATGCTGCATTACTCTGAGATAATATTCGTACAATAAACATGATACTACATTACTCTGAGATAATATTCGTACAATAAACACGATACTACACTATTCTGGGATAATATTCGTACAATAAACACGATACTACATTATTCTGGGATAATATTCGTACAATAAACATGATACTACACTACTCTGGGATAATATTCGTACAATAAACATGATACTACATTACTCTGGGATAATATTCGTACAATAAACACGATACTACACTATTCTGGGATAATATTCGTACAATAAACTTGATGCTGCATTACTCTGAGATAACATTCGTACAATAAACATGATACTACACTACTCTGGGATAATATTCGTACAATAAACATGATACTACATTACTCTGAGATAATATTCGTACAATAAACTTGATGCTGCATTACTCTGAGATAATATTCCTACGATAAACCTGATGCTATATTACTCTGAGATAATATTCGTACGATAAACATGATGCTACATTACTATGAGATAATATTCGTATACTAAACAAGAAACTACATTACTCTGAGATAATATTCGTACAATAAACAGGATACTACACTACTCTGAGATAATATTCGTACAATAAACATGATGCTATATTACTCTGAAATAATATTCGTACAATAAACATGATACTACACTACTCTGGGATAATATTCGTACAATAAACATGATACTACATTACTCTGGGATAATATTCGTACAATAAACACGATACTACACTATTCTGGGATAATATTCGTACAATAAACATGATACTACACTATTCTGGGATAATATTCGTACAATAAACTTGATGCTGCATTACTCTGAGATAACATTCGTACAATAAACATGATACTACATTACTCTGAGATAATATTCGTAAAATAAACATGATGCTATATTACTCTGAGATAATATTCGTACGATAAACATGATGCTACATTACTATGAGATAATATTCGTATAATAAACATGAAACTACATTACTCTGAGATAATATTCGTACAATAAACAGGATACTACACTACTCTGAGATAATATTCGTACAATAAACATGATGCTATATTACTCTGAAATAATATTCGTACAATAAACACGATACTACACTACTCTGAGATAATATTCGTACAATAAGCATGATACTAAATTACTATGGGATACTATTCGTGCAATAAACATGATACTACAGTACTCTGAGATAATATTCGTACAATAAACACGATACTACACTACTCTGAGATAATATTCGTACACTAAACACGATATTACATTACTCTGAGATAATATTCGTACAATAAACACGATACTACATTACTCTGGGATAACTTAGTTCACTCCATACACAGAACACGTGAACTTTACACAGCATAAACTGCTTTAAGGTTAATACTTAAAGTACCACCTACCCATTCCTCGTGTTACTTCTTCCAAAACCCTAATCTTTGGTCTGTTTGCAAACAAGTCTCCTTTCCTATGAAAAGCTTCCTTAATTGTATCATATCCCCCAAGTATAATGAACAGCTTATTTCCAAAATAAAGACTGTAAACATCTCCAAACTGTTTGCGAAACTTCCGAAATGGTTTCCTTAAGTCGGGTTCCAAGCGCAATAGGTGCCCGAGGAGAGGTAGCCTATAACCTGGCGACGGAGGAAGCGGGGGTATCCATTGCTTTTCCGTGAACCAAATTCGAAGTACAATCACGCAAACAATGAAGACAAGAATCAAAGTTATCCAGTTGATATCACCCAGTATAAACGACATGCTTAAGCTTTTATCCTTTAATTATTTGGGCTACATTAACTCCTATCAGTATTTGCCGACTGTATGTTCATATGTACAACACCGTACAGAAGTATACACCATGTGTATAGTATAGATACAAAACTAGGTGGTCCAAGGTCACACAGCTGTACTTTAATAACTATCATAATATCTCTTCTGCTCTAAATACACACTTGTACTCATACTCAACCGGTGAGACATATATACATAATAATCTGGAATGCACCAGTTTTTACGTGCGACTAAGATCTACGTATGCATTCGTTCAAATCTATTTTGATTTATTTAAACATACGTTATTTTGGTTTAGTTTGACCGTGATTTTGCAATATGATTACGTTTATGCAGATCGATATTTTATGTCAGTATACAGCACAACATTAAGGGACCGACCATTTTGATTGCTGGTGGGCGGGCGGGGGTTGGTTGTGGGAGGGGGGTATTTTCCTTTCCTTTCAGAATTTTTTTTTTTCATTTCTTTAAAGCCGGAATTTTTATTTCGACTAAGAGCTATTGTCATCACTTGATCGTCGTCATCATCGTCGTTTTCGTTGTCTTCGCCTCTTGGTTAAAGTTTGTATGTAAGCTTGTATCTCCCAAACCACTTAACATAATGAATTGAAACTTCACGTATTCAGCATCATTATATGACACCACAGAGCCCGGTTCTATAAAAAAAGAGTATGAGAGTGGACCTTTGGAAACGGCCGAACACGACACATACGAAATATTGCAGTCTCTGTTTGATTGAGACTGTTCATGAACGGTAGTGAAATATGCTAGCTACCGCTCACGCCCTCTAGCCCAGGGTTGAGCAGAACTCAATATTCATAAAATCAGTAGTACATAATTTTAACCATCCCGAAGATGGCATGCATATGGCGGTGGACATAGAGTTCTTTTCTTCCCCCATGTGCAGCGGCGTATGGTCCCAATATCTAACAAAATAAAATACGCCGAAGAGCGAAATAAACAAAATGGAATTTAGTTTGGAGCTGCGGTTATGAAGCCTGCGTATCACAAGTAACAGCCTAAAGACTAAATTAAAAAGCTGACAACATATCCTATGAGTTGTTAAACAATACCCAGAGACTTTTATCGACCGGAGTAGTGGAACCACCGAATCCAAAATTAAGTAAGGAAACAAAAGCAATTGAAAAACTAAATATAAGTATCGGGCTCAGCGACCTCTCATGCTTTTATTTTAACAAAATGATGGCCCTTTTCATACTTAGAAAACTCAAGGTTAAAGTTTGTATGTAAGCGTGTATCTCACAAATCACATGACATAATGGATTGAAACTTCACACAGTCTTCTATTCAGCATCACTAGTTGACACCACATAGTTAGGTGATATAACTCTGGCACTCTTGCTTTTATTTTGACAGAATTATGGCACTTTTCGTACTTAGAAAACTCGGTTAAAGTTTGTATGTAAGCTTGGTTAAAGTTTGTATGTAAGTTTGTATCTTCCAAACCACTTTACACAATGGATTGAAACTTCACATATGTATTCACCATCATTAGATGACACCACAGAGTTGGATGATATAACATTGGCACTCCTGCTTTTATTTTGACAGCATTATGGCTCCTTTCATACTTAGAAAACTTGGTTAAAGTTTGT
The DNA here is from genome assembly GCA_037043455.1 of Cyrtodaria siliqua. Taxonomy (NCBI): domain Eukaryota; kingdom Metazoa; phylum Mollusca; class Bivalvia; order Adapedonta; family Hiatellidae; genus Cyrtodaria; species Cyrtodaria siliqua. The sequence goes on from JAWPHD010000889.1 coordinate 337,248, forward strand.
ATGCAAGCTTGTATCTCGCAAAGAACTTAACGTAATCATGGTAATAGATGAAAACTCCACACATGCATTGGGCATCATAACACAACACCACAGAGCCAGGTTCTATAACTCGTGCATCTACTCGTATTTAAACAACACTATGGCCCCTTTTGTACTTCAGAAATTTGGTTAAAGTTTGTATGTAAGCTTATATCTCCAAAAGTACTTTACATAATGAATTGAAACGTCACACATGTCTTTGGCTTCTTGTTAAGCCCATGTTTTTATTATAACAAAATTAGGGCCCCTTTTATACTTAGAAATATTGGTTAAAGCTTGTATGTAATTGATGGAAAAATGAGATATAGGGTCGTATAGAAACCACAGCGTTCGAGCGCGAGGGCATCGTAGGTCCACACTGTAATGCAAACAAGGACTTGAAAATACAATGAAAGAGAAAAAAAACAAAAGAAAGGGTGGTGAAGACAGGGTTACCGACTTGGAACGGTCAGTAGGCAATAAGGCCTACTGGTTAGCTTGAATCGATTTTATATGCGCACAATCCTCGATATTATCCTGTCTTCAACGCCCAAATAGACAATACAGTGTAAACAAAACTACATCCCATCAAAATGAATTCTCTAACAATAAAGTCCACATCCTGAGAAACTAACTAAAGAAACACATACAAAATAATAAACATCTCAGGATGTATCCAGAATCGTACTGAAAATCCATAGTAGTTGCAGCTAAAGAGAAAACCAATCTAGGTACGGTACGACCAGAACACCTGAGGGACGAAAGCTCATGCACCCACCTCCCTTGGTTGGGGTTTCAGTAGGTACAATCAGAGAGTCCCAAGCGGTAGTCCAGTTATCGCACAAGTGAAAAGTGAAGCGTAATGACTGACTGTAGAGGGGTCAATCACTAAACATGCAGTGCGCTGTAAAACCAAAGGGTTATATCCTTTTCTGACGAACTTCCTGATTAAATTTGTAAAGTGGTCAGGAAACCCGACTTTCGAAGTTTATAGACCACATCTCCATAAAATGAGGGTTGTGATATGCCTAGTCGCAGAAGTGTCTTAAGGTTGGTGTTGTACTTTTCGAGCAGGCCCTCGTTACGGCGGTAGAATTTAGAGAAAGATCTACGTAGTTTGTGATATCGAAAACCCTGCTGAAGAAGTTTACCTGTAATAACTTGATTTCGATCATTGAAGTCTATAACATCATTACACGCTCTAGCAAATCGAATGAGCTGGGAGATATACACCCCGTATGAGGTAGCACGAGGTACATCTCCATCCAGGTGTGGATAGTTAACGATGTTAAAATTGAAATCATCTCTCTTATCATAGATTTTAGTATGAATACAATCATTTGAATTCGAGAGATGAAAATCGAGAAATGCTGCTACTGTATCCGAACTGTTGGCTTTATTCAACGTGAGCTCTGGTGGATACATGTTAGTAACCATATGAGCAAAGAACGGATTATCAATATTGTCATCAAGATACCGAGAAGTATTATTAAAGGCATCAATAATTTCACCCTGGCTAGCAGGTGACAAACTCAACATAAAATCTCTTTCATAGCAGTAGAAAAACAAATCTGCAACAAGTGGCGCACAGTTAGTACCCATAGGAATACCAACAACCTGGCCGTAAATAGTTTTACCGTATCTTATAAAGCTGTTATCCAGAAGAAAAGATAAGGCTCTGCAAACATCAGTACAAGTCCACAAATTATACTTATCAATGGGGGCGTTAGTAAAGAAAGCCCTGACATTATTACAAGCTAGAAAAGTTGTACCTTCTCTAGCAAATGTCTTCTGAAAAGGCTGAAGCAATTTTTCTTTGATAAGATTATGTGGTAGTGTAGTATACAGTGTAGAAAAGTCGTAGGTGCTTAGAGAAGAGGCAGGAAAATGCTTACACCGTAGTTTGTCAAGAGCTTCTCCAGACTTTTTGATAGACCCAAACAGATTGATTCCTGAGTTCTCGAAGGCCTTTCCGCAATATTTTACAATATGTTCTTTAATCGCGGAAAGTCAGGAAGTCAATAGTTTTGATATATTGGTCGTGGTACTAAAATTAGCGATAAAACGTGCTTTGTAAGGAATTTTGTGAAGTTTGGGTATCCAGTACATTGTAGCGAGCTTCTTCTGCTTACTAATTACAGAAACCTTTATAGTCTCCATAAAGGTCACATGCTGGGATACAATGTCCGTCTCCAGCAGAGGTCTAGTCAGATAAGCAGAAGTGCTTGCTAGCTCAGCATTCAAAGTATTGCTATAATGTAGTCGTCAGACATTAATTATATTGTTGGAAGCTTTGTCTGCTGGAACTAGAGCAAATTTAGTATGTAAATTCTGAATACCCTTCTTAAGGTGCCGTAAATTGTAAGTAGAAGGCCATGGAAGCAGGGATGGATTTGATTTGTAAAATAAAATACGTAATTCAACAATTTCTGAAATAGTTTTCATCCAAGCAGTAAGTGCATGTTTATCTGCTTTTTCTCGCTTACACCACTTTGTACAGAAATCCGTTAAAGAACCCGCAATTTCATTGCGATAGGCGTTAAAATCAATATCAGATGGAAGGCGATACTTAGGCCCTTTGGCAATTAAATGACGAATCCTCTTATTCTCAATTACATCAAGATTTCCAGTAAGAATGTGACCGGCAGGTTCGTAACAAAATTTAGAATTTTGACAATCTCAATCAGTAGGAGTAGATGTCTCGATATCAAGATCAGAAACGATCCTATTATAATTGAAAATAAGATTTCTAGTAGATTTCTTATACTTGTAACATATAACAGGAGTCAATATTCTTGAAATACTTTGGAATTTTGTCAGTCACTCGCATATCATTAAAAATACCGGATAAATTAATGAAATCGATGCCTTTATCAACATAAGTTATCTTCAAAACCTCGATGCTTCGATGCCTTTATCAACATAAGTTATCTTCAAAACCACTGTAATTCACCAAAGTCTGCACCATTTCAATAGGTGATTGTCAATTATTAATACAACTTCAGTATTAAAAGCGTGGATGATAGTAGACACTTGTTCCATAACTCTGTATTGCATTTTAGCAATATTACGGCCCTTTTTTGGACAAATATTTTCTGTATTGTATATTAGAAAAGGTGTAGCCCCTTTTCGACATAGAATTTCTTTTTATTTTATTTGTTGGCAAATCCATTTCTTTTAATACCCACTGTCCATATACCGGTATCTATGTTAAAGGAGCTTGACAAGTGTCATCGCAGTCATGCATCAAGGACACTTATACGCACATGTTTCATAACTACTTTTTATTTCATTTTAGCCAGATGAGATTTTTTTTTAACTTAGAGTTTCTGTTAAAGCTTAATATTATTTCAATGAAACTCACTGCATACATCAAATAACAATGGCAAGCCTGTACATTTTATTAGCCCCATAAAACCCACAGCTTCCCCACTTCTACACCACCACCACCACCACTTCAGATAAATAGACAAAATCTTTTTGGTTTCTCTTCAGTTACCATGTCTGCATGTGTGGGTGTGTGTGTGTTGGGGGGGGGGGGGGGGGGGGGGGGGGGGCAGGGGTCTTATCCCACTGCCTCTAGCGGGATTTTCAGTGGTTGTATTCTACCCCAGCAACCAAACGCAGAGTTTTATTTCAAAGGAATATTTAGCAGAACCAAATATCTTTTTCAGTCTTAGAAGGTTGACAAATGTTCAATGTCACCATTACAGGATTGCAATATTTACATACAACCATGACCAACATATATCACATTTAGGCCATTATTTATTACTATTTGTTTTACGAACCATCAAGACAGAGATTTCCTGTAGGAGGAAGCGGGGGAAACATGGTAATGCATAGTTTAATTATTTTATTTGAAAGGAAGAGAATGAAATGTTCTATCAAAATCTGGGAGGATGTAAAAACAACAACAATAAAGTATCAAATTCCCTACGGAAAACTAAAATACCTCTTTTCGTTTTGTCGTAGGAGGGTTCATAAAACGAATTATCAAAAGATAATGACCTTTTTACAACCATGACTTATGTATACCACATTAATTATAGCCATGACTTTATATGAATACGTCATTCATTACTACCATTACCAATGTATACCAAATTACTACCATGACCACATATAACACTTTATACAACACATTTACTACCACAATTGCCAGTGTATACCACATGTATTACATTTACTACCACAATTGCCAATGTACACCATATTTATTACATTTATTATCATGACTAATGCATACCACATGTATTACCACCATGATCTATGTACATCACATTTATTACAACCATGAATACTATCACCGTCTTCTAAACTCCTTTCAACTGGAGATTTCGATAAACGTTTGAGTAGAAGTTGCTGATGTAGCCAGATTGTGGTTAAACCTTGCCATGTTGAATCCAGTGGCTGATGGAGTAGATCTACATTTATCATTAGACTGAAGAGGAAACCAGATTTATTTTTTTCTCTAATTGGACCTCACAGCCAAATTTTTATCTTCCAAGATGTTGGAGAAAGCTGATTTTTTTTCAACAATTTCAGGGACTGTTTATTTTTACCAGCAAGTCAGAGCCAGGATATTTTTTTCAGCAATTCAAGGGCCAGAATATATTTCAGGAAAAAGTCCCAGGTCCCCACGCCCCCGCCCAATCCCCCACCCCCAGAAATCAAAATGGTCGGGTACCAAGCGCCATTTACCGGTGAGATAACTTAAATTTTAGGACTGTTGCACTGCGCAAGTCCGTTTTTCAAACTGAACAAGTCAATTTTAATTGTCGTCTATGGAGCAGTATTTGATACGTCATACGAGACCCGATATATTTTCTGAAAGAAACTTCCGCTGATGTTGATGCTGATAGTCTAGACAGCAAAACAGGAAAAAAGTAATGATGTTTTAAGAATAATTACAGCGTAAACATTAGTCCAAACAAAGATGTTTTTGAAAAATTCAGTACACAAAGGAGTTAGCCCCCTTTTTCTTAAAACTTGCATTTTGACCACAAAAATAAATTAAATCTACAAAGATTATCGAAAGTTGTCCGAGGCAATACTCTCTATATGTTCCTTACCAAACGAAATCATATAAAAACAACACAGATTGTGTAGATCGCAGCTTTTGATTATCAACATTCATCAAATTACCTCCATTTAACATTTCCATATCATCCATAAAAGATTATTGCTTGGCAAGTTTGAAACTGTTTAATGGGATATTTAGTACAGACTTAAGTGTGCCTGCAAACATCAAACATTGTTTCATTAAAACGCTATTTAATCTTTAATACGCCCTCAAAAACTGGCCAATGGAAATTCCAGTCGAAGTTTCTTTTTTTGTTCAGTATGTATGTTCAAACGGCATTACGCTCTATACTCAGTTTTTTTCCAACTTTACAAAATTGTTCAAACGGAAACTTAAAGGGACACATGGCAATCTTGATTTTTTAAAAACTCACGGCGTCCCGTTAGTTTTCCTCTTAACTTGCATTTGTTCAATCATTAATATTAATTGTTAGAATAGTTCAAAGCAAATTATTTTTGCATATTACTAATTTTTATAATATTGCACCAGTAATATATTAAAAAATTGGTAAAATAGTGAAGAAAGTCGAAATCTCAATTTTTTATTTAATTATATGCAAGCAGTTTTAAAGTCAAAATAACGCAGGATAAGTAAACCGAGGAGCAAATTTTAATGTTTGAAAAAACCTCAAGGATTTGCCATGTGTCCCTTTAATCATAAAATACAACTCTGATGAAGTAACTCTGTTTTGCCTACTAATATACCTGCGGCCTGGATGGGGTTAATAATTGTGCGACTTATGTTTTATAATTGTGCGACTTATGTTTTATAAAGATTTAGGAATAAATTCCAAAGTACAAAGATTAGCGAATAAGGGCAAAGGAAATATTAAGGAATATATAAACGTTATATAGAGAGCAAACGTTTTTATTCCGGAAAACTCTGTCTTTTTCGTTGAAGTTCAACGTGTAGAGTATGTTTTATTCGGAGCTTTTTTAACTTAATTAGTACATAATGTGAACATATTAGTGAACCGTTTTATTGGCAAATAAAATAGACCGATGAAGTTATATATATATACATAGATTGTTCATTTAATGAATTTTGTTTAAAACAGGTGCCCTGCTTTTGTGATTTTTCTAAAAGAAACGCAATAACACTGAAAGCCTTTTCATTAACTATAACCAATAGTTTTCAATATTTGCAAGCATTTTGTTTTGTAGGCAGAATATACTTGCTTAACATAATTATTAAGAATGAACCACTTTTACTAAGGCTTTTATAATATTATCAGAGAGACCAGGGCCTGTATCCATAAAGCAACTTAAGAGGAAAATATTACTTAAGTTAAATTTTAAGATTTTTACATATTTTTAAATCTCCTTATTAACCTCTCAGGGACACTACAAACCATCTATTTAAAGATAGATATCTAGCTGTAGGTTTATTTAGTCATAACCTTATTAACAATATTAAGAAAACGTCTTCAATCGATACAAAAAGATGTTTAATTTTTTTATAAAATTTGACTTAAGATATTGCTAAGAAGCTTCTCGAGTACGGACCCAGGTTTACCATTTCAACAACTTGGCAGAGGACAATAGGCTAATGGTACATGCAATATATGAGAACCATAGCTTTTGTGGTATCCATGGAGATTGTTTCAGGTTTTTCTCTATATACGTCTGAATACATTGTGACCTTTGGGTGCGTTCAACACCAGGGTCACTCCCGGTATCCGGATAAAACCACGACGGAGCAATACGACGAACGCGGATCACCCGCCAGTGAAAATATTTCCTAGGTGAGTCTAAAACGAGTTTGTTATGGACATGTAAGCGTGTTTTCCCATTCGGATTTTTTAGCACTATTCTTTTGGCAGTAATTATATAGTTGAATAATTAAATAAGAAATAAATTTAGCGTTCAGTAAGTGGTGCAATCGATATTTGAAACATCATTTCAGTTGTACCGCAGCACTGTATTTCGATAGTACGATCCTTATTTCTTCTGAGAACGATGTTGATCAGCATGTTTTTGTGTCTAACTAGCAAGACAAATATATAGGACAAACAAGCATGTGAAAGTTTAAGCCACGTAGAGCTTGTTTAAATAGCAGACCAGGGGAAAATATGGGAGAGGTGAAAGGAAAAATTGATATGAATAACGACGGGTTATGATACGACCACGTTCGGAGCACAAAACACAAATGATACCACGAACTCGGAGTATACTATTCACTTATTTAAGCTCTTAAATTAAAAATATTTGAAATTAAAAATATTTGATAGCATTTTAGCTCTGCTGGCCTTTTTATTTTTTTAGCTCTACTGGCCTATGCAATATGACAATAATAATGAAATACTATAAAAGGATATTCACCATTGTTCGATTTATTCGAACTCCGATTTCGTCCGTATCACCATTTTTTTTATCCGCCGTCAACCTTATCCTAAAATTGTGACATCACCCATAGATCACGCAATACTTCATTCATACTCGGGTGTTTTAACGCATGCAAATTATGTTGTTATCGAGAGGAAGGATGGTTCCCATAAATCCATTAAAACAGATATTAAATATCGCTAATTAACAAAGAAAGAAACAGTTTTCTGCAATTTAGACGGATTTATCAACAGACTTTCGCATTAAAAAGCTGATTTTATAACTAACAATAATAAACTCCATACATTTTTTTTAAGAGTGTATATATTAACAAACAAATATCTCTCGAAAGTTCCATTGGAAAAAACATTTACGTGTCCACAAACATTACTTTTTAGACACAACTAGGAAATAGTTTCACTGGCGGGTTATCCGCGTTCGTCGTATTGCTCCGACGAGATTTTATCCTGATACCGGGGGTGAGGGTCACCATCAGAACAAACTGGGAAATCTACAAACAGCCTATGATATATGCAAAAATCAGAACTACATCACCTGCAGTTTCAGAGAAAAATATTATTCAAAGATTAGTTTATATTTGTTTGTTTGTTTGTTTGTATGTATGTTGTTTTACGTCGTTTTCAACACATGTAAGGTTATATATGACGGTCGTTTTTTGTGTTGGAGGCGGACCACCCATTTTTCCTGGGTAGAACCAGTATTGCACACCTCCCGCCATCCGTAAGAATCGGCACTTTCTCACTTACCAGTCGAGCTCCAAGTGGGATTCGAACTCTATGTAAAAATGTGACACCCGTTTTGTTTCAGGGAAGACGATTTTTCAAGCTTTTCACTATACGTCGATTTATTAAATACTGAAAATAGGATTCCTTAAGAAGCAACAAACACAAACAAGAGAGTAAAGCAACAGGCTCGGGTTTATGGAGTAAATAACAAGAGAGTAAAGCAACAGGCTCGGGTTTATGGAGTAGATAACAAGAGAGTAAAGCAACAGGCTCGGGTTTATGGAGTAGATAACAAGAGAGTAAAGCAACAGGCTCGGGTTTATGGAGTAGATAACAAGAGAGTAAAGCAACAGGCTCGGGTTTATGGAGTAGATAACAAGAGAGGTAGTATCAGGTACAACACCTCTCAAGCCCCCTAAAATATACGAAATTGATAGTTTCGCACCTATTGTTTGGGGCGCTTGTTTCAGCCAAAGGTTTTTCTGCAGTAACTCGAGCAATTTAAATAATACGTACATCAGTCATACATCATTAGAACTGGCATTTTTAGTGGTAAATAAAACTACTTTTACTTTCGAAAATCAGTTGAGAAATAAATATTTTACAGCCAAAATGATTTTTTGATGGGGCTTTTCCTATGTAAATTCCTTGTTGGTGGGACAGCAGAAAATTACAAAATGTCAAATAACTTCAGTAAAACTTGATATTTTGTTATAAAACTTTCAGGGTGTCTTAATGTACTAATATCCAACAATTTAAAACTATTTTTGAATAAAAAATCTAAAAAAATATATTTTTCGAATTTTTCATGCAGCAGAATTTTGCATTGAAAATGACCCATCAAAATCAACTTTCGCACATAATTTTTTTATTTCTCAACCGATTTTGAAAAGTAAGGTATTTTTATTTACCACTAAAAATGTCTGTTCCACTGATATATAACTTATATAGGTAGTAGATTAATTATATCTTAAAAGTCCAAAAAACTTTTGGCTGAAACAAGCGCCCCAAACAATAGCAATCAATTCTAAAAAAATAAATAAAAAAAAGTATTCTAACAATCTATGGTGCTGAGAAGAAGGGTTTCGACCTATTTTAGTAATTACTGCCATCTTGAATGTCGGATCGACTTTTGATTAGGCCCCTCTCTATATAAGAAGCTTCCTTGTGAACTTTGAATAAAACTGACCTTGGCTAGCGGTTTCAGAGATAATGATGCTTACGCGTTTCCCCTACATACATATGTTAAACATGTGAAACTCGATACATAAACTTTGAACCCGCGGGGCGGTTCCATTTTTGACCCCAGGGAGACAAAAAACACAAAGTTTTAACATGATAGTTAGTACCTGGTGATCAATCTGTTTGTTTTACGTTTTTGCCTATTTTTAGTAACGGTGTCCAGTTTTTGACATACTGGTTTATTATATACCTATCAGTGATTTATAAGGATTTTTCAGTGACATGTTTTTAGTATCAGACAAAAGTGTTATCGTCACACCAATTACGATATCATTTTTCACTTGCCGGAACTACTTATTTACCACTTTTGTATTTAAGGACTATTGGTCAGCCATCTTTGATCCAAAACATCCAAAATCGATGAGATATAGTCAAGTAAATTTTTCACCGATGCACGCATTTTAGGCACGAGCAATGTCAACCATATAGTACATACATGACAGTAATTCAACATTATTGATGTGAACATAATATTCGAAAGAATACTATATGGCAGAAATTGTGCGCTTTATATTCGACAAGTACTCAAAGTTGTTTTGTTTTTTATGTGAAATAAACTGGTCCATAAAATAGTCCATTTATCCAGCGAGTTCAGACTAGACATCATTTCTGAATAAAATAAGCCATGTTAATACATCATCCAACATTCGAAATAAACCAATGTTGAAAATGAAGATTTTCTTTATACGCCATGTGCCTTCAACACACACATGATACACATGAAAAGCATGCACGTGAATTGTAAATTGAAACATGCGGTATGGTGAAACATTCGCTTTAAACAGGTCATTTGATCGTATTCATATGTTATTATTTAGTTTGTGCTATTTTTATTCGAATATAATAATAAGAAAGATAAAAATATCGGACAGGTAAAGCAGCATACAAGGACGACAGTCAACCACAAAACACAAAAACAAACATGCAAACAGACAAACGAGAAGGCAAAAGTAATAAAAAATGCAAACGACATCACAAACACAAAAGGGTTGACTATAGGGCTACCGCCTTGAAACGGCCAGTGGCAACAAAGGCCACTTGGGGGTTTAAACCGGTTCTAGGGTGCACCAAACCTCGCACTTACCCTACTGTCATCCCATTAAAACAGGACAGTAAATAAAGAAATCCCCGACATGAACTAATCTCTAACCAACAAGGCAGCATCAATAGGCAATATAAGTAAAACACAAATATGCTCGTGTAAATATAATACAAAATAACAATAGCCTAGAAAGCCACAATGAAGGTACTCAATGACTTGGCAGAAGTCCGAGCAACAAGAGAATAAACCATTAAGGGCACGACAAGAAAGATCATAGACAAACATCAATTCCACCGTCCCATTGGGCTTTAGGTATGCGTCATCATAGGGTCCACAGCCTGTCCGGTCATCGTACAATTAAAGAGGAAAGCATAGTGGCGAACTGTAAAAGGGTCCATCGCCAAGCATGCAGTACGTTGCAAAATGATAGGGCCATAACCTCTTTTGATAAACCTTTTAACAAGTTTAACAAAGATAGTATGAAAATGACCATGACCAAGAATCTTACGAAGTTTAAACCGCATCACCATAGAAGTCTGGTTGTGATAGTCCTTGTCGCAAAAGAGTCCTTAAATTACTTTTATATTTGGAACGAAGATCAGCGTTACGATAATAAAATTTTGCAAAGGTTTTACGAAGTTTATGGTAACCCTGATTGATTAGCTATTTAGTTATACAAAGATTACGAATATTAAAGTCCTCAACTCGAGTACAAGCTCTTGAAAAACGAACAAGTTGAGACACATACACCCCATAAGAAGTTGCTCAGGAACATCCCCACCCAAGTGGGGATAATTAACAATGTCAAAATTAAAATTACTCTTGTTTTGCCATGTTTCTATTCACAACAGTCACTCAGTTGTGTTTAATACATCCAAAAATATAGTTTCCATTTATAATAGTTTGACAATTAAAACCCGTCAGTGCCACCATACTACAGCACTGAGATTATTTTGAAAGTACATGCCATTGAAACATCGAAGAGCTTCTTTTTTTACAATGATTGACTTCGAAATTTAGATGATGTGATAACATGGCTTACTTTATTCAGAAATGATGTCTCGTCTGCACTCGCTGGATAAATGGTCTATTTTATGGACCAGTTTATTTCACATAAAAAACAAAACAACTTTGAGTAAAACTGTACCAAACTTTTCGAATATAAAGCACACAATTTCTGCCATATAAGTATTCTTTCTAATATTATGTTCACATCAATACTGTTGAATTACTGTCATGTACTATATGGTTGACATTGCTCGTGCCCAAAATGCGTACATCTATGACAAATTTACTTGACCATATCTCATCGATTTTGGATTTTTTAATCAAAGATGGCTGACCTATAGTCGTTAACGGTACTGTAGATTGCTATTGCTTTCAACCAGCAAATTTTAACCGCTCATTTAAAAAATCTGCCTAATTTATTTATACACGAGTTCACCTTGTGTGGGTGGCGCAAGTATTTTCAATTAAATATTCTTAAAAAATCACTGATAGGTATATAATAAATAGAATAATCAACACAGTCACGGTGTGATACAAAAAAATATGCCACTCGAACACGTAGTAATCGGTTAAAAAACTCGTACTTCGAACTCGTTTTTTAACCGAATTACAACGTGTTCTCGTGACATATGTTTCGTATCACACCGAGACTGTCGATTATTCTCTATTTCTTCGGTACAATACTCCTTACAACAAAACCATCCTCATAAAACTTAAAAAAATTAGTGCAGCTGTTTTAGAAAAGAAATGCTGCTAACGCCTTTACTCTATATAAAATATATTATATCTTCTATAACACAGAAGCAACTACGTACTACAGATTCTCTTAAAGCTACAAACGCTATACTTGAATTAGTACTAACTCATAAATATGAACGAGTCACGGGTGAAGTAGTTTCAATTAGCCAAAAAGTCGGTATATAAGCCGGAATCGATGCGTAAAAATATCATCCATTCCAGTTCAGACCATCGAACTGGCAGGACGTGTTGCGGGCGTCTGTTGCAAGGTGACCCCGCAACACGTGCCGCTGTCTGGAATCTCCCCACCGTGCTTATGGAAAAGGAATCTGAAGCCGTGCTGCGGAAACATATTATATATTATGTTGTACATATGTTTTTATTTTTAACGTGGCCCTAAAGAAGGGCGACTGATAAACTACTACTGGAAACTACCGACGCCGAGATGCTACTTGTCACTGCAAGCTCCCGCATGTGGCAAGGATAACCTACGGCAGCATCACGGACACCGACGATGGATGTGGAGCCTACACAGATTGGACGGCGCTTCGGCGGCTACGGGGCTATTGTATAGGACTTAAATACTTGCAGTGGTTCCGGAGAACTTACAAACGCCCACTCTGTTGAGACTCCAGATTCACTAAGAGGGCACATCACGACAGGATGACCCGGAGGAGCCATTACCACGTGTGAACTATTAGCATGGAATCCACGTGCACCCGGATTGACCTACTTGGAACGCTTCAAATCATCCATTTCCTGATTGGCTAAAACGACTTCGAGCCGGCAATGGCAATCCGATTGGTCAAAATCTTCTAATTCTACAAATAATCTTCTCTGGAAAAAGTTAACCATCTACAGTAAACATCGTTGGATTTCTTTAGTCAACTCTACTGCTGCTATCTACTGTAATCTACTATGGACGAGGAATGCTGCCTTTCCCGGACCCATCTGCAATCCGTAATCAACTATTGAAATGCTCGCCAAAATGCGTCAGGCAACAAAACGAGGGTAAATAAAAACTTATACTACTACTAAAATATCACATTTTATCTAGCCAGCCTACAGGTAACATCTATCAACACACGGCTTTCGATTATATTTTTTGAAAAAAGCTGCCGAGAACGGGATTTGAACCAGTAACGTTTCCGTTCTATTTGTTCATGTAGATATAACCACTAGGCCACGAATATTTGACTGACTGTGAATTAGAAACATCGTGTGTTCAAAGAGGCAAACTTTTTCTGCAAATTAAAATGCTACCTGTACGATGTGCACTACTCTATGTCTATACAGTAAATGATGGCCTGTGCTCAGTTTGATCGCTGAAATACTCGATTTCGGCATGAGCTGGTGAACATGAAGTTACAAAGAAAGACACGCCTGCTAAGAAGAAAGCGATTTAAATATAAGGCGCTGATATCAATCATGACAGTTGCATGACACCATTGTGTAAATAAACATGAAGTTGGCGACATTAATCCTCAACATGTAAATGATATGCAAGAAAAAAAACAATCATGGTGTCCGGTTCAGATAGGTATATTCTAACCATCGGCATAACTGTGTTAATCGGAACCTCAGTAGGTTATACACACTGATCAACCGGCTGCAGGGAAGTCAGATGGTTGCAGAGAAGTCAGATTGGCGAAATTGTTGGAAGTGTACAAGGTATCTCATTGAAATAATGAAAACATTCCGAGTTATGGCATTTTAAAGTCGACAGGGTAAAATAAAGGGTGTGAGGTGGGAAAAGACGCAACACTATTGTAAGCATGAGTAATATTGATAAATCAAGAAAGTAGTCGAGGTGTTCTGGAAATAACTTACTGCCAAGTGTGAGTAAAATTCAGTTTGGTTAAAATTGGTCACAAATTAAATACAAGGTACACTATTAAAATGTCAACCGAAGTTTACACACATTTTAATATCTTTGGTAAATATAAACGGATACTTCTGGTTAAAGACAAGAACCGAGGTATTGTTCAACTACATATTATTGTCACCTACGGACAACATACCATACTGGGCAACTTACCTGACCATTTGCGCAGTTGCTCAGGTGAGCTAATAAAAAACATGAGCGTCGCATAGCGGGACAGTATGTGCTCGTCTGTGTAACGATGTCAGTAACATGTATTATTCGAATACACTAGCCGGTTAAAGAGTTACGGCCCTGACGCGATTTGACCTTTGATCCACATTGTGGCAGTAAACTTAGACGCACTGCGCTGAAAGTAGCGATGTATGTAGCTGCGAGAATTACAGCTCTTATGGTGTGTACCTGTACCATACAGCTACGATACCACCCTTTATAGATTTTTTTAGGTATCAGGGTCGACTGCATCAAGAGAGGTTTCTGAAGAAATCAAGCAATGCCGAATTTGATAGATTAGACCTTAAATACCACGAGTGCATGCATAAAAGTCACCGCAGAAAGAAAACCTCGTCGATTTTATGCATTTTCGTAAGACTCTCCATGTTTTTAGCAGGGTGGCATGTTTACATTTCGACATATCTCGCGCTGACAAGTATTCCGTATTTGGAAACTTAAACCCGCCCACGACACAAATCGACAACGTTAACCGGAAAGCGTCAGGTGTGTGAGTAGGGCGGGGTTAAGTTTCCAAATAGGGAACGAGAAGTCACACAACAACAAGATTATTTCGAACGTATAAACAAGTATAAAAGGGGCCCTTATTTTTTTATAATAAACACTTGGGCTATACAAGAAGCCAAAGACATGTGTGAAGTTTCAATCCATTATGTAAAGTACTTTTGGAGATAAAAGCTTACATACAAACTTTAACCAAATTTCTTAAGTACAAAAGGGGCCATAGTGTTGTTTTTATACGAGTAGATGCACGAGTTATAGAACTTGGCTCTGCGGTGTTGTTGTGTTATGATGCCCAATGCATGTGTGGAGTTTTCATCTAGCACGTTAAGTTCTTTGCGAGATTACAAGCTTGCATACAAACTTTAACCAAGTTTTCTAAGTATGAAAGGGGCCATAATTCTGTCAAAATAAAAGCAGGAGTTCCAGGGTTATACCAACTGACTCTGTGTTGTCATCTAATGATGCTGAATACATGTGTGAAGTTTCAAGCCATTGTGTAAAGTGGTTTGGAAGATACAAACATACATACAAACTTTAACCAAGCTTACATACAAACTTTAACCAAGTTTTCTAAGTATGAAAAGTGCCATAATTCTGTCAAAATAAAAGCAAGAATGCCAGAGTTGTATCACCTAACTCTGTGGTGTCAACTAGTGATGCTGAATAGAAGACTGTGTGAAGTTTCAATCCATTATGTAATGTGGTTTATGAGATACACGCTTACATACAAATGTTAACCTAGCGAACACTTGAGTTTTTTAAGTATGAAAGGGGCCATAATTTGTTAATATAAAAGCATGAGAGGACTGTTATTCATTCGATCTTTGGAGATCTCTGAGTCCTATACTTATATTTAGTTATCGGGGGTATATTTTCAATTGCTTTTGTTTTCTTAATTAATTTTGGATTCGGTGGTTCCACTACTCCGGTCGATAAAAGTCTCTGGGTAGTGTTTAACCACTCATAGGATATATTGTCTGCTTTTTAATTTAGTCTTTTGGCTGTTACTATCGATACGCAGTCTTCATCAACTAAATTCCGTTTTGTTTATTTCGCTCTTCGGCGTATAGTATTTTGTTAGATACTGGACCATACGCCACTGGACATGGGGGAAGAAAAGAACTCTATGTCCACCGCCATATGCATGCCATCTTCGGGATGGTTAAACATATGTACTATTGATTTTATGAATATTGAGTTCTGCTCAACCCGGGGCTAGAGGGCGTGAGCGGTAGCTAGCATATTTCCTACCGTTCATGAACAGTCTCAATCAAACAGAGACTGCAATATTTCGTATGTGGCCATTTCCAAAGGTCCACTCTCACACTCTTTTTTTTATAGAACCTGGCTCTGTGGTGTCATCTAATGATGTTGAATACCTGAAGTTTCAATTCATTATGTTAAGTGGTTTGGGAGATGCAAGCTTACATACAAACTTAAACCAAGGGACGAAGACAAGGACAACGACGATGATGACGACAATCAAGTGATGACTATAGCTCTTAGTCGAAATAAAAATTCCGGCTTTAAAGAAATGAAAAAAAAAATTCTGAAAGGAAAGGAAAATTCCTACCCCCCTTAAGGTTGTGCTGTCCATCCCCCCTCCCCCTTAAGGTTGTGCTGTCCAAAAGTCGGAAAGTTAACGTAGTCCAAATAATTATAGGATAACAGCGTTAAGCATGCCGTTTATACTGGGTGATATCAACTGGATAACTTTGGTTCTTGTATTCATTGTTTGCCTGATGGTACATCGAATTTGGTTCACGGAAAAGTAATGGATACCCCCGCTTCCTCCGTCACCAGGTTATAGGCTACCTCTCCTCGGGCACCTATTACGCTTGGAACCCGACGTAAGAAAACCATTTCGGAAGTTTCGCAAACAGTTTGGAGATGTTTACAGTCTTTATTTTAAAAATAAGCTGTTCATTATACTTGGGGGATATGATACACTTAAGGAAGCTTTTCATAGGAAAGGAGACTTGTTTGCAAACAGACCAAAGATTACGGCTTTGGAAGAAGTAACACGAGGAATGGGTAGGTGGTACTTTAAGTATTAACCATAAAGCAGTTTGTGCTGTGTAAAGTTCACGTGTTCTGTGTATGGAGTGAACTAAGATGTCCCATAGTAATGTAGTATTGTGTTTATCGTAAGAATATTATCCCAGAGTAATGTAGTATCATGTTTATCGTACGAATATTATCCCAGAGTAATGTAGTGTCATGTTTATTGTACGAATATTATCCCAGAGTAATGTAGTATCATGTTTATTGTACGAATATTATCCCAGAACAATTTAGTATCATCCCAGAGTAATTAGTTGCATCTCAGAAAGTAGTATCAGCCCAGAGTAATGTAGTATTATCCCAGAATGCAATAGTATCCCAGAGTAATGTAGTATCATCCCAGAGTAATACAGTATCATCCCACAGTAATGTAGTATCATCTCAGCATATCATCCCGGAGTAATGCTGTATCATCCCAGTGTAATGCAGTATCATCCCAGAGTAATGCAATATCATCCCAGAGTAATAAATGTAGTATCATCCCAGAGTAATGTAGTATCATCCCACAGTAATGTAGTATCATCCCAGAGTAATGTAGTATCATCCCAGAGTAAAGTAGTATCATCCCAGAGTAATGTAGTATCATCCCAGAGTAATGCAGTATCATCCCAGAGTAATGTAGTATCATCCCGGAGTAATGCAGTATCATCCCGGAGTAATGCAGTATCATCCCAGAGTAATGCAGTATCATCCCACAGTAATGTAGTATCATCCCACAGTAATGCAGTATCATCCCATAGTAAAGTAGTATCATCCCAGAGTAATGCAGTATCATCCCAGAGTAATGTAGTATCATCCCAGAGTAATGCAGTATCATCCCAGAGTAATGCAGTATCATCCCACAGTAATGTAGTATCATCTCAGAGTAAAGTAGTATCATCCAAGAGTAATGTAGTATCATCCCAGAGTAAAGCAGTATCATCCCACAGTAATGTAGTATCATCCAAGAGTAAAGTAGTATCATCCAAGAGTAATGCAGTATCATCCCAGAGTAATGCAGTATCATCCCACAGTAATGTAGTATCATCCAAGAGTAAAGTAGTATCATCCAAGAGTAATGCAGTATCATCCCAGAGTAATGCAGTATCATCACAGAGTAATACAGTATCATCCCAGAGTAATGCAGTATCACCACAGAGTAATACAGTATCATCCCACAGTAATGTAGTATCATCTCAGAGTAAATCAGTATCATCCCAGAGTAATGCAGTATCATTCCAGAGTAAAGCATTATCATCCCAGAGTAATGCAGTATCATCCCAGAGTAATGTAGTATCATCTCAGAGTAATGCAGTATCATTCCAGAGTAAAGCATTATCATCCCAGAGTAATGCAGTATCATCCCAGAGTAATGCAGTATCATCACAGAGTAATACAGTATCATCCCAGAGTAATGCAGTATCATCACAGAGTAATACAGTATCATCCCACAGTAATGTAGTATCATCTCAGAGTAAATCAGTATCATCCCAGAGTAATGCAGTATCATTCCAGAGTAAAGCATTATCATCCCAGAGTAATGCAGTATCATCCCAGAGTAATGTAGTATCATCTCAGAGTAATGTAGTATCATCACAGAGTAATGCAGTATCCTCCCAGAGTAATGTAGTATCATCCCAGAGTAATGTAGTATCATCCCACAGTAATGTAGTATCATCCCAGAGTAATGTAGTCTCATCCCAGAGTAATGTAGTATCATCCCAGAGTAATGTAGTATCATCCAAGAGTAATGCAGTATCATCCCAGAGAAATGCAGTATCATCCCAGAGTAATGCAGTATCATCCCAGAGTAAGGTTGTATCATCCCAGAGTAATATAGTGTCATCCCAGAGTAATGTAGTATCATCCCGGAGTAAAGTAGTATCATCCCGGAGTAATACAGTATCATCCCACAGTAATGCAGTATCGTCCCAGAGTGATGTATTATCGTCCCAGAGTAATGTAATATCGTCCCAGAGTAATGTATTATCATCCCACAGTAATGCAGTATCGTCCCAGAGTGATGTATTATCGTCCCAGAGTAATGTAATATCGTCCCAGAGTAATGTAGTATCATCCCACAGTAATGGAGTATCATCCCAGAGTAATGTAGTCTCATCCCAGAGTAATGTAGTATCATCCCAGAGTAATGTAGTATCATCCAAGAGTAATGCAGTATCATCCCAGAGAAATGCAGTATCATCCCAGAGTAATGCAGTATCATCCCAGAGTAATGCAGTATCATCCCAGAGTAAGGTTGTATCATCCCAGAGTAATATAGTGTCATCCCAGAGTAATGTAGTATCATCCCGGAGTAAAGTAGTATCATCCCGGAGTAATACAGTATCATCCCACAGTAATGCAGTATCGTCCCAGAGTGATGTATTATCGTCCCAGAGTAATGTAATATCGTCCCAGAGTAATGTAGTATCGTCCCGATGTAATGTAGTATCATCACGGAGTAATGTAGTATCATCCCGGAGTAAAGTAGTATCATCCCGGAGTAATACAGTATCATCCCACAGTAATGCAGTATCGTCCCAGAGTGATGTATTATCGTCCCAGAGTAATGTAATATCGTCCCAGAGTAATGTAGTATCATCCCGGAGTAATGCAGTATCATCCCGGAGTAAAGCAGTATCATCCCGGAGTAATGTAGTATCAGGCGCGTATCTAGGCATACGCACGTACGCCAATGCGTACAATTCGTCAGCAAAAGTGAAAAAATAAAAGTTCCAAAAATTCCAAATATGCAATAAAAACTGAAGGCTGAGGGGTGTATGGGCTAGTGTCAAACAAAATGCCATATTAACGCTGAAATATAGCTTGAGAACGCATCATTTGTCTTCTAATTTTCAAAATTTTCTTGGGGGACGCCCCCCCAAATCTCCACCGGCGGGAGGGGGGTTGGCGGGAGGGGGAAACCCCCTCCCACACCTACCCCACGCTGCGAACTCGCAGCTTCGCTGCTCGGTTCGCAGCTACGCTTCTCATATCTGGCGTACATTTCAAAATGCTCCAGGTACGCCCCTGAGTATCATACCGGAGTAAAGTAGTATCATCCCAGAGTAATGTAGTATCATCCCGGAGTAAAGAAGTATCATCCCGGAGTAATGTAGTATCATCCCACAGTAATGTAGTATCATCCCAGAGTAATGGAGTATCGTCCCAGAGTAAAGTAGTATCGTCCCACATCAAAGTAGTATCCAGAGTAATGTAGTATCGTCCCAGAGTAAAGTAGTATCGTCCCACAGTAAAGTAGTATCGTCCCAGAGTAATGTAGTATCGTCCAAGAGTTAAGTAGTATCGTCCCACAGTAATGTAGTATCGTCCCACAGTAACGTAGTATCGTCCCAGAGTAATGTAGTATCGTCACAGAGTAAAGTAGTATCGTCCCAGAGTAAAGTAGTATCGTCCCAGAGTAATCTAGTATCGTCCAAGAGTTAAGTAGTATCGTCCAACAGTAATGTAGTATCGTCCCAGAGTAAAGTAGTATCGTCCCAGAGTAAAGTAGTATCGTCCCAGAGTTATGTAGTATCGTCCAAGAGTAAAGTAGTATCGTCCCACAGTAATGTTGTATCGTCCCATAGTAAAATAGTATCGTCCCAGAGTAAAGTAGTATCGTCCCACAATAATGTAGTATCGTCCCAGAGTAAAGTAGTATCGTCCCAGATTAATGTAGTATCGTCTCAGAGTAAAGTGGTATCGTCCCAGAATAAAGTAGTATCGTCCCTGAGTAATGTAGTTTCGTCCCAGAGTAATGTAGTATCGTCTCATAGTAATGTAGTATCATCCCAGAGTAATGAAGTATCGTCTCAGAGTAAAGTAGTATCGTCCCACAGTAAAGTAGTATCGTCCCAGAGTAATGTAGTATCGTCCCAGAGTAAAGGAGTATCGTCCAACAGTTATGTAGTATCGTCCCACAATAAAGTGGTATCGTCCCGGAGTAAAGTAGTATCGTCCCAGAGTAATGTAGTATCGTCCCAGAGTAATGTAGTAATGTAGTATCGTCCCAGAGTAATGCAGTATCGCCCCGGAGTTATGCAGTATCGTCCAGGAGTAAAGCAGTATCGTCCCGGAGTAATGCAGTATCGTCCCGGAGTAATGCAGTATCGTCCCGGAGTAAAGCAGTATCGTCCCGGAGTAAAGCAGTATCGTCCCGGAGTAATGTAGTAGCGTCCCGGAGTAATGTAGTATCGTCCCGGAGTAATGTAGTATCGTCCCGGAGTAAAGCAGTATCGTCCCGGAGTAATGCAGTATCGTCCCGGAGTAATGCAGTAGCGTCCCGGAGTAATGTCGTATCGTCCCGAAGTAATTTGTTATCGTCCCGGAGAAATGTAGTATCGTCCTGGAGTAATGTAGTATCGTCCCCGAGTAATGTAGTATCATCCCAGAGTAAAGTAGTATAATGCCGGAGTAATGTAGTATCATCCCGGAGTAATGTAGTATCGTCCCAGAGTATCATCCCGTAGTAAAGTAGTATCATCCCGGAGTAATGTAGTATCATCCCACAGTAATGTAGTATCATCCCAGGGTAATGTACTATCATCCCAGAGTAATGTAATATCATCCCAAAGTAATGTAGTATTATCCCAGAGTAAAGTAGTATCATCCAGAGTAATGTAGTATTATCCCAGAGTAATGTAGTATCATCCCTGAGTAATGTAGTATCATCCCGGAATAAAGTAGTATCATCCCGGAGTAATGTAGTATCATCCCGGAGTAATGTAGTATCATCCCGTAGTAATGTAGTATCATCACGCAGTAATGTAGTATCATCCCAGTGTAATGTAGTATCATCCCAGTGTAATGTAGTATCATCCCAGAGTAATGTAGTATCATTCCGGAGTAAAAGAGTATCATCCCTGAGTAATGTAGTATCATCCCGGAGTAATGTAGTATCAACCCACAGTAACGTAGTATCATCCCAGAGTAATGTAGTATCATCCAGAGTAATGTAGTATTATCCCAAAGTAATGTAGTATCATCCCTGAGTAATGTAGTATCATCCCGGAATAAAGTAGTATCATCCCGGAGTAATGTAGTATCATCCCGGAGTAATGTAGTATCATCCCGTAGTAATGTAGTATCATCACGCAGTAATGTAGTATCATCCCACATTGATGTAGTATCATCCCGGAATAAAGTAGTATCATCCCAGTGTAATGTAGTATCATCCCAGACTAATGTAGTATCACCCCAGAGTAATGTAGTATCATTCCGGAGTAAAAGAGTATCATCCCTGAGTAATGTAGTATCATCCCGGAGTAATGTAGTATCATCCCACAGTAACGTAGTATCATCCCAGAGTAATGTAGTATCATCCCACAGTGATGTAGTATCATCCCAGTGTAATGTAGTATCATCCCAGACTAATGTAGAATCATCCCAGAGTGATATAGAATCATCCCAGAGTAATATAGTATTATCCCAGAATGTAGTATCATCCCAGAGTAATATAGTATCATCCCAGGATGTAGTATCATCACAGAGTAATGTAGTATCATCCCAGAGTAATGTAGTATCATCCCAGACTAATGTAGAATCATCCCAGAGTAATGTAGTATCATCCCCGAGTAATGTAGTATCATCCCAGAGTAATGTAGTATCATCCCAGAGTAATGTAGTATCATCCCAGAGTAATGTAGAATCATCCCAGAGTAATGTAGTATCATCCCAGACTAATGTAGTATCATCCCAGAGTAATGTAGAATCATCCCAGAGTAATATAGTATCATCCCAGAGTAATATAGTATCATCCCAGAGTAATATAGTATCATCTCAGAGTAATGTAGTATCATCCCAGAGTAATATAGTATCATCCCATGGTAATGTAGTATCATCCCAGAGTAATATAGTATCATCCCAGGGTAATCTAGTATCATCCCAGAGTAATGTAGTATCATCCCAGAGTAATATAGTATCATCCCAGGGTAATGTAGTATCATCCCGGAGTAATGTAGTATCATCCCAGGGTAATGTAGTATCATCCCAGAGTAATGTAGTATCATCCCAGAGTAATGTAGTATCATCCCAGAGTAATGTAGTATCATCCCAGAGTAATGTAGTATCATCCCAGAGTAATGTAGTATCATCCCAGAGTAATGCAGTATCATCCCAGAATGTAGTATCATCACAGAGTAATATAGTATCATCCCAGAATAGTGTATTGTCATCCCAGAGTAATACAGTATCATCTCAGAGTAATGTAGTATCATCCCAGAATGTAGTATCGTCCCAGAGTAAAGTAGTGCCTCCCAGAGTAATGTAGTATCATCCCCGAGTAAAGTATTATCATCTCAGAGTAATGTGCTATCATCCAAGAGTAATGTAGTATCATCCCAGTGTAATGTAGTATCATCCCAGAGTAATGTAGTATCATCCCACAGTAATGTAGTATCATCCCAGAATGTAGTATCATCCCAGAATAATGTAGTATCATCCCAGAATAGTGTATTGTCACCCCAGAGTAATATAGTATCATCTCAGAGTAATTTAGTATCATCCCAGAATGTAGTATTGTCCCAGAGTAAAGTAGTGCATCCCAGAGTAATGTAGTATCACCCCAAAGTATGTTGTATCATCCCGGAGTAATACAGTATCATCCGACAGTAATGTAGTATCATCCCAAAATGTAGTATCACGGAGTAATGTAGTATCATCCTAGAGTAATGTAGTATCGTCCCAGAGTAAAGTAGTACATTCCAGAGTAATGTAGTATCATCCTAGAGTAATGTAGTATCGTCCCAGAGTAAAGTAGTACATCCCAGAGTAATGTAGTATCATCCTAGAGTAAAGTAGTACATCCCAGAGTAATGTAGTATCATCCCAGAGTAAAGTAGTACATCCCAGAGTAATGTAGTATCATCCCAGAGTAAAGTAGTACATTCCAGAGTAATGTAGTATCTTCCCAGATTAATGTAGTATCATCCCAGAATGTAGTATCATCCCAGAGTAATGTAGTTTCATCCCAGAGTAATGTAGTATCATCCCAGAGTAATGTAGTATCGGCCTAAAGTAAAGTAGTATCGTCCCAGAGTAAAGTAGTACATTCCAGAGTAATGTAGTATCATCCCAGAGTAATGTAGTATCATCCCAGAGTAATGTAGTATCATCCTAGAGTAATGTAGTATCGTCCCAGAGTAAAGTAGTACATTCCAGAGTAATGTAGTATCTTCCCAGATTAATGTAGTATCATCCCAGAATATAGTATCATCCCAGAGTAATGTAGTTTCATCCCAGAGTAATGTAGTATCATCCCAGAGTAATGTAGTATCGGCCTAAAGTAAAGTAGTACATCCCGGAGTAATGTAGTATCATCCCGGAGTAATGTAGTATCATCCCAGAGTAATGTAGTATCATCCCAGAGTAATGTAGTATCGTCCCAAAGTAAAGTAGTACATCCCGGAGTAATGTAGTATCATCCCGGAGTAATGTAGTATCATCCCAGAGTAATGTAGTATCATCCCAGAGTAATGTAGTATCGGCCTAAAGTAAAGGAGTACATCCCGGAGTAATGTAGTATCGTCCCAAAGTAAAGTAATGTAGTATCATCCCCGAGTAATGTAGTATCATCCCAGAGTAGTGTATTATCATCCCAGAGTAATATGGTATCATCCCACAATGTAATACCAACCCAGAGTAATGTAGTATCTTCCCAGAATGTAGTATCATCCCAGAGTAATGTAGTATCATTACAGAGTAAATTAGTACATCCCAGAGTAAAGTAGTATCGTCCCAGAGTAAGTAGTATCATCCCTGAGTAATGTAGTATCATCCCAGAGTAATGTAGTATTATCACAGAGTAAAGTAGTATAATCCCGGAGTAATATAGTATCGTTCCGGAGCAATGTAGTATCGTCCCGGAGTAATGGAGTATCGTCCCAGAGTAAAGCAGTATCGTCCCGGAGTAATGCAGTATCATTCCAGAGTAATGCAGTACCATCCCGGAGTAATGTAGTATCGTCCCGGAGTAATTTATTATCGTCCCGGAGTAATGTAGTATCGTCCCGGAGTAATGGTCCCGGAGTAATGTAAGTATCGTCACAGAGTGAAGCAGTATTGTCCCGGAGTAATGCAGTATCGTCCCGGAGTAATGCAGTAGCATCCCGGAGTAATGTAGTATCATCTCGGAGTAATTTATTATCGTCCCGGAGTAATGTAGTATCGTCCCGGAGTAATGTAGTATTGTCCCGGAGTAATGTAATATCAACCCGGAGTAATGTAGTATCATCCCGGAGTAATGTAGTATCATCCCGGAGTAAAGTAGTATCATCCCGGAGTAACATCGTATCATCCTGGAGTAATGTAGTATCATCCCATAGTAATGTAGTATCATCCCAGAGTAAAGTAGTATCATCCCGGAGTAATGTAGTATCATCCTGGAGTAATGTAGTATCATCCCAGAGTATCATCCCGGAGTAAAGTAGTATCATCCCACAGTAATGTAGTATCATCCCAGAGTAATGTAGTATTGTCCCGGAGTAATGTAATATCATCCCAGAGTAATGAAGTATCATCCCAGAGTAAAGTAGTATCATCCCGGAGTAATGTAGTATCATCCCAGAGTAATGTAGTATTGTCCCGGAGTAATGTAATATCATCCCAGAGTAATGAAGTATCATCCCAGAGTAAAGTAGTATCATCCCGGAGTAATGTAGTATCATCCCAGAGTAATGTAGTATCATCTTAGAATAATGTAGTATCATCCCAGAGTAAAGTAGTATCATCCCCAGAGTAAAGTAGTATCATCCCGGAGTAATGCAGTATCATCTCGGAGTAATGCAGTAGCATCCCGGAGTAATGTAGTATCGTCCCGGAGAAATTTATTATCGTCCCGGAGTAATGTAGTATCGTCCCGGAGTAATATAGTATTGTCCCGGAGTAATGTAGTATTGTCCCGGAGTAATGTTATATCATCCCAGAGTAATGTAGTATCTTCCCAGAGTAATGTAGTATCATCCCCGAGTAATGTAGTATCATCCCAGAGTAATGTAGTATCATCCCGGAGTAATGTAGTATCATCCCAGAGTAAAGTAGTATCATCCCCGAGTAATGTAGTATCATCCCAGAGTAATGTAGTATCATCCCCGAGTAATGTAGTATCATCCCAGAGTAAAGTAGTATCATCCATGAGGAATGTAGTATCATCCCGGCGTAATGTAGTATCATCCCGGAGTAATGTAGTATCATCCTAGAGTAATGTAGTATCATCCCCGAGTAATGTAGTATCATCCCAGAGTAAAGTAGTATCATCCATGAGGAATGTAGTATCATCCCGGCGTAATGTAGTATCATCCCGGAGTAATGTAGTATCATCCCCGAGTAATGTAGTATCATCCCGGAGTAATGTAGTATCATCCCCGAGTAATGTAGTATCATCCCAGAGTAATGTAGTATCATCCCAGAGTAATGTAGTATCATCCCGGAGTAATGTAATATCATCCCAGAGTAATGTAGTATCATCCCAGAGTAATGTAGTATCATCCCGGAGTAATGTAGTATCATCCCGGAGTAATGTAGTATCATCCCCGAGTAATGTAGTATCAATCCAGAGTAAAGTAGTATCATCCCGGAGGAATGTAGTATCATCCCGGAGTAATGTAGTATCATCCCGGAGTAATGTAGTATCATCCCATAGTAATGTAGTATCATCCCCGAGTATCATCCCATAGTAAAGGAGTATCATCCCGGAGTAATGTAGTATCAATCCAGAGTAAAGTAGTATCATCCCGGAGGAATGTAGTATCATCCCGGAGTAATGTAGTATCATCCCGGAGTAATGTAGTATCAATCCAGAGTAAAGTAGTATCATCCCGGAGTAATGTAGTATCATCCCGGAGTAATGTAGTATCATCCCAGAGTAATGTAGTATGATCCCAGAGTATCATCCCATAGTAAAGGAGTATCATCCCGGAGTAATGTAGTATCATCACAGAATGTGGTAATGTAACTACAGTTGTAATATCATCCCAGAGTAGTGTATTATCATCCCAGTGTAATGTAGTATCATGTTTATTGTACGGCTCCTACTAAGAATGTCATCCATGCATGATGTAGGGTATGTTTAATACAACAGTAATATTTAATGTCAGACGCATGTATCTTAAATTTGTAATATATATAGTCTTTTGGCCTACAACCCCTATTCCTCTATCCGAACGGATCTTAGAGACACTCAAAAATAACCAGCAAATTGGTGGGGGGTTGTGGGGAGGTGGAACGGGGATGGGGAGCGGGGGGTAATGTGATGCTTTCAGCCTTTAATATTTCACTAAAGGTTGACACCTCCAGAATGGCAGTAAAGAGAAATTTTACTTTTTGCAAATATACTCTCAGTACAATAGTATCCATAAAAATGCAAATATGTTTTAACTTTTCCGACGCATTGGAATAAATAAATGTGTAAACTCTGGTCACCAACGACACGTAGCTATATGTATCCAATAAATCAAGTAAACCCATCGAAATGTGTTATGTTGACATTGTACATAGTGATTTAGCCAATAAGGCTTTGGATATATGCGGGGAGGGATGGAGGGGGCGGGTGTCATTGCCACTACCACTCTTTGGATAGATGCGGGTGGGGGGAGTGGGGGGCAGGGGTCACTGCCACTACCACTGCCTCTTCCACTACCACTATTACTACTACTACTATTTCTACATTTGTTAATTTTCTCAATTCTTGAAATATTGTTTAAATTGTATTATTTTCAACAAGTACTTTCCGAAATATTGTGTAGATTTTTTCAGAAAATAATTTCGGTAACCATTTCCTGAGTTGTATACGCTATAATTATCATCCTTGATAAGCATGCCACGTGTTTGTGTCTTAGGTTTATCTAACACCAACGGAGACCTCTGGCAGAATCACAGACGATTTTCTCTGATGACATTAAAAGATTTCGGGATGGGCAGAAGCATCCTTGAGCAGAATATACACGAGGAAGTAAAGGCGTTTCGGGATGCCGTTGAAGGTTACAAGGACCAACCATTTGACCCAAAGGACAGCATCAGCATAGCCGTTTCAAATGTTATTTGCTCAATGATGTTTGGTAGAAAACAAAAACACTGTGATCCAAAGTTTTTGAAGATCGTATCCCTCATGGAAGAAATGTTAAGGTAAACTTTTTTTGTCACTTGTGAGAAATAGTTTTCAGGTCATTTGAGCCTTATAATACACGTCAACATTTTACGTTTTTATCATGATTATTTTACTGTTCCAATATATTTTATTATTCAATTGACATACTTCTTACAATTATTAATCATAGTATTAATACTTTTATTAGTATCATCATCTTATATTACTGTTGTTATTATAATTATAACCACTAGTAGTAGTAGTAGTAGCATTATTATTAAATTAATATTATCTTCTACTTGCTTTTACTCCCAAATACGTAAAAAAAACAATGTCACTTTCAGTAAATTGAATGTTACCGGACTAATAGAGTTCATTCCACTGCTAGGGAAATTACCGGGAGACTTGTTTGGAATGAAGAAACTAAAGCAAAATGCATATGATGTATTTGCATTCACTCGCGAAATAATTGACGACCATCTGAAGGAGTACGATGAAAGTAAAATTGAAGATTTCACAAGTGCTTATATCAAAGAAATGAAGCTCATGGAACGTACACACCAGTCAACTCAGTTCTCATGTAAGTTGTAGGCCCGTATTAAGCTGAATTCAATTTTGTTTAGGTTTTCCAATTGATTAAATGTTAATACTTTTGGTGACATGTTTACGACACACGTGTTTAGAAACAGGAAAATTAAAGAGGTTTTACCCAACCAAATCAGGTTTGTCAGTAATGTTGTCGTATTTATGAATATATCTATAAGTATGTTCAATCTTTGATACGATAACAGCAACATATACTGCTATTATATACTCATAATTATAGAATGTTAAAGCAATACAAACAGATTCACAGGTGGAACAGGAATAGTAGAATTGACAGAACACAGCCAATCAAAAGAACGCATTTTCAACACATGTAAGGTTATATATGACGGTCAATTTGTTGTGGTGGAGGCAGACCACCCACTTTTCCTGGGTAGAACCAGTACTGTATACCTTCCGCCATCCGTAAGAATCGACACTTCCTCACTTAAAAGTCGAGCTCTCAGTGGGATTCGAACCCGCAGCGGTGAGAGGCGAAGGTTTACAACGCAAGGTCATTAACTATTCGGACGCGGAGATACCACACACATCAAGTGTTTTGATACCGTGGGGATCACCTTGGAACGTTCAGTGGTTAAAGGAAAGCATACAGTTAGACGTAACCATAGGATCCAATGGGTGATCGCAAAATCAAAGAGGAAAGTAAAATGACAAACTGTAAAAGGGTCAACCACGAAACATGCTAAATGCTACAAAGACCAACTAGAACTATCACAGAAGGTGGTGAATGACCCGCTTTGAACATGTTTAAAGTGAAAGTCACACGACGTTCATTATACAATATTAGAGTGGAACATTCTAATGAAACAAAGGTCCATAATTATGCAGTAAATTAGGCTATCAACAATGTTTTACGAAGACATCATAAGGTCATCAGTTTGAATGTGTATATGAAAACTGGAAAAAAAAACATGCCAAACTGTTTGAGAAATGCAAGTTATAAAATAAGATACGGGACAGTATACAATATCAGAGTGGAAAATTATAAGTCAAACAAAGGGTCATAATTTTGTAATACATTAGGCAATCAGCAATGTGTGATGTTGAGGGGCATACTGTTATCCATTAGGAATATTTCATTCGAAACTGTTTGAGAAATACAGTAATAGAAATGTGTACGTGACAGGACGGGGCGCGACGTTACGGGACGGAACGTGACAGGACGGGGCGCGACGTTACGAGACGGAACGTGACAGGACGGGGCGCGACGTTACGGGACGGAACGCGACAGGACGGGATGCGACGTTACGGGACGGAACCGACGTTACGGGACGGAACGGGATAATACGACAGAGATTCCTCTATAGTTTCCACTTCATTTTGTTAAAGCGTGTGATTAAAAAAAATGTGCTAAATTTACGCTAAACACCATTCAAAAATTGTAAAACTATTTAAAATTATTTACTTACTGCATTTAAGGCAATTACACTGTGTAGACATGTCAAGAAGTTTGAGAATCAACAGACCTAATAACATTTTTCTCAGGTATGGAACTAGTTCATAAAGGCAAATCATTGGCATCCCAGTGGGTACCACCTGTACATCTGTCGATGGAGATTTTTTTGTATTGCTGAGAGAGAATTCCTGTAAAGTCTTTCACCAGATACTTAGACAGATGTCATCGAAGATCGAAGCATTTAATTACACCTCATGGTATCTGGATGCTATATTGAACAATGGCAATTGTAATCGGACCAGAAAAATTACACATAAATAATTAGGCACTCGGCAGGTTTGAACTTGGGACCCCTTGCATGTGAAGCGGACGCTCTACCGATATCGTCATAAAAGCTAGCTTTTCAGCGAGACAGTAGTAACGCGCTTATAAACGTATCTATTTACATCTCGTGAAAGATTTCCCTATAGGTCATACTACACCAATTCATTTTCCATAGACATCCATTATAAATCTAAGCTCTGTACTGAGTTCCCTAATATAGGAAGCTATTTTTTTTTTCTTACTTGTTTTGAAAGACCTATCTTAGTTTTATCAAAAAAACGTACAAAAACCATACGTTGAGTATGTTTTGAAAAAAACTGTTTGGGTCGGATGGTGCTGACCCACCTACTTGCATGTAGAAACTTGAGGAAAATGTAAAATATACTTCTTTTTTTGATTATGCAACAAATTATGAATACATTGCACAAATGTATGATTTAACCTTCATACGTACTCTTCAAAAGTTGAATTTATTTTTAGCAAGATTGTTTGGTTTGTTTACCTTGTCAACCAATCAAATTAAGAGATTCTGTGTAAAAGCTCCGAATTTACCCTGGAACTTTTTTCCTGCCCGCTGATTGGTTGGTTATTGGTGTAGTCTGATCTAAACTCGATCGCAGCAGTTAAGTACTCTCCATACCTTCACTGTATGCTAAGTAATAGATAGAGAATATTATGTCAGTGCCTTTTACTATCAAGTTTATTAGGCGAGGCTATGGTGAGGCTCTGCCGAGCCATTTTTCGTTTTCGTGCCGAGCCTAATAAACTTGATAGTAAAAGGCACTGACATAATATTCTATTTATCATGGAGATTATCTACATTTTTTGTATAACTTACTATTATAACCTATTTCTCAGAATGTTACGCTTATCGAGGACGCCGCCATGTTGTTGTTTTTTTGTTTGTTTTATGACGTCGGGAAACGTTACGTGCATGACGTCATATAACGTTATGTACAATAAACGCCGAGGGATTTCGCATTGATTTGTTCTATTGGCCAGTGCCTAATAAAGCAAAATTTAATACGTCACCCCTTTATTAGGCAGAAAAGTGCACATCTGCATGATAAATATGTTTAATTGGGATGAGAGTGAGGTATTGTGCACCATGGAACCTGGTTTAAACCCCAAGCAGCATGTTTGCCACTGTCAGTGTTGTCATATGTCTGTAGCGTAGCAGACTGTGCTTCTATTGATCCTTGGTAAAATTTCTGTTTTTGATACTTTCTGACTTTTGTTTCTCATTTTATTCTTGGAGTTAGCGAGTGCTTGTCACAATGAAAAGCGGGATTAACAGTACATGTATGTATACCGCTGTATATACAATGTGCATCTATGTCAAGTTAGATTGAATAAAAACGTTACTGTATTCATCTTTAAAAATGCTTCATTTATGTATATGTTATATTGTTCTTTCATACGAACGGACAGATGAGCAATTGTCGGCAGTTATTGGTGACATTATCATCGCTGGGTCGGATACCACAACAGCTTCTCTCCGTTGGTCAATCATTTGTTTGATCAATTACCCCGAAACACAAGAACGAATGTTTACGGAAATTGCCGAACATGTCGGTACAGAGAGGCTACCATCCGTCGGAGACAAATCGAATCTTCCGTATGTGGAGGCTTTCTTCATGGAAGTTCTGAGGTATATTACTTGTATTACACATATTTAAATGGTCAAGTGTATTGTTTATACATTTCAGCTTCATTTGGTAAGGCAAAGCTTCAAAGACATTCAAAGCAATATTTTTTAAAAAAAATGTGTCTAAAACACTTTTAAAGGACGTTAACTTAGCAGACAACTTTTAACGGTCATTAATTGAAAATGCTGTGCTTGATAATAACAATATCAACTCACTGGTTTTAAAGAAGTAATCGGTATACTTCATATGAAGATAAATATTCTAGAACTGAACACAAAGTTTCCTTTTGGCCTTCGCCAAAGTATTAGTGTCAGTCAATCAGATTACGTTTTTTTTAATTTTGTAAGAACTTATTCGTTAATATACTACTCAACATTTGTTAAGAATCACTTTTATTCTTCCATATAATTTTCTTAGAAATTAATTCACAATAACGATATTAATTTCATTGATTCTTCAACAATTCCACAATTTGAATCAAGTCATGAGATCACATGACCATACACTGCCCTAAATAATTTCATGTAAAATAGAAATAATGCTATTTATTTCAGCAAGAAAGTTAGACAGCAAAAAAAGTGATCCTTAGCAAATGTTGAGTAGTACATTTTGTAAAGTGCGCGAATTATTTCATTTAGTGTTCACTATTTGTTGCACATTCGTAAATTCATGAAGGGGCATGCATTCCAAAAGTCAGTGAACATGTGTAAGACAAATAAACTTCTATTAAAAATGATTAAAATAAAAGGCATATCTAAAGTATTAAAAACAATCTACAAAAATTGAAATATCGTTTAAAAAGTAGACGTACCTGCGACTAAAGCAGAAAAAAACTGTAAATTTGTTTTCATAGTGAGTCTCCTCAATACTATAAAAAAATAAACTCATATACCAATAAACGCGAAATATCTGTAAACTGTAAGCTAGTCCTGAAAATAAACAAATGGTATGTTTTCCGTCCAATACATTTCCTGCTGTAAGTTTTTTCTATGCAAAAGAAGCATATCGTTAAAATACTTTTTTCAAAATTAACAGAAATCAAATGAAATGCAACAATTGATACCAAATATAATATTGTCTAGACATATCCATGATCGGATGGTAATCAGATTAATTTGACGATGAAGAAACCAAGTGCTAGCGTTAGTATGTACCAACGGATCAGCAATGTGTTTATCTTACCATTTAAAACAATTAAAGAACAAAAGAAAATTCATGAACAGCTGAAACCAAACTTTCAAACTGATGTTGCTGCTTCAGGAAAAACAGACAATAATGGTAACAATTGGCATTTATATCTGCTTAAATATCCAGATAATTATTCAAGTGTCCAAATATACAGATCAAATATATATACTTAAAACAAAAACAAACAAAAATCGAGTATTATGTTTTAACTTTTCCGACGCGTTGGAATAAATAAATGTGTAAACTCTGGTCACCAATGACACGTGGCTATATGAACCAAATAAATCAAGTAAACCCATCGAAATGTGTTATGTTGACATTGTACATAGTGATTTAGCCGATAAATGGATAGATGCATGGGGGTGGGGGTGAGGGGTAGGGGTCACTGCTACTGCCACTGCCACTCTTTGGATAGAGGCATGGGGGTGGGGTGGGGGCGTCACTGCCACTGCCACTACCACCACTACCACTACTACTTCTACTACTACTACTACTATTACTACTACTACTGCTACTACTACTACTACTACATTTGTTAATTTTCCCAATTTTTGAAATATTATTTGAATTGTATTATTTTGAACAAGTACTTTCTGAAATATTGTGTCTAAGAGTCTTCAGAAAACAATTTCGGTAACCGTTTCCTAATTACATATACATATCATCCTTTATGAAGATGCCATATGTTGGTGTCTTAGGTTTAGTTAACACCAACGGAGACCTCTGGCAGAATCACAAACGATTT
Organism: Cyrtodaria siliqua; assembly: GCA_037043455.1. Classification (NCBI taxonomy): domain Eukaryota; kingdom Metazoa; phylum Mollusca; class Bivalvia; order Adapedonta; family Hiatellidae; genus Cyrtodaria; species Cyrtodaria siliqua. The sequence goes on from JAWPHD010000889.1 coordinate 371,103, forward strand.
TGTATCTGGTACAGACGATGTTAAAAAAAACGTCAACAACATCGATATCAGAACTAAAACATTTGTCTGTTCCATTGTTGTCTGACTGCAAATGATAAATGTCTAAGCGCTCGCCTTCTTAGAAAATACCATAGCAGTGTGAGTGACACTAGCGCACAGCGATATTACAAATGCCCCCCAGTACGACCTTGGCAAGTTAAAACTATCATTTAAAAAGATTAAATGTCGAACGTTAGTATCCATTTATAACAGTTTCAAATCAATATACAATAAGGTTGCTTTAAAAACATTACATATTAAAAAAACATTGTTTGAAAAATCCTCGAACTATAACGGATATTTCTTGAATTCACAACCTACACAACCTATCCTTTCAGATTTTGTAACATCACAGTCTCAGGGGTTCACCATGCCACCACACGTGATATTGCGTTCAAAGGATACACAATTCCAAAGGAGGCAATTATAATGGCAGATTTAAACTCTGTGTTTACCGATGAGCACATATGGGGAGATCCGGATAATTTCCGTCCAGACAGATTCTTGGATGAGAACAGAAAATTTATCAAACCTGAAGAATTCATTCCATTTTCCATCGGTATGATAATTTATAATAAGACGTTGTAATAATAATAATAATAAAAGCAAGTACGTTAATATTAAAACATGAACTATATTAAACTGGAAAGTTGATGACTGCTTAAAACAATACGCACACTTCTTGTTCTTCAAGTAACGTAAAACAATATTATTCTGATAACGTGACATCAATCGATCTGTGTTTGCCTGTGTTAAACTGCGTGCAGCCGTTGACAATGGTGACATTATTGATGCAAGTGAATAAGTGCGCTCAATTTAATCTACAGGATATCGTTTGTTTATAGATATAACTGGTGTATGACAAAATGCAGAAAGTGTGCGTTAAAAGTATTTGTTTTCAAATATCTTTCCAACTTTTGAAATAAAATAATAACCTCTAGTTTACGTTTATAAAATATGTTTTTTCAGGTAAAAGAAGTTGCGTGGGTGAATCTTTGGCCAAGATGGAGCTGTTTTTGTTTCTCAGTTCACTAGTGCAGAACTTCCAGCTGGAATGCCCGAAAGGAGAGGATGTATCGATTAACGCCGTTGACGGTCAGTTTGGTATCACCCATAGACCAAAGCCGTTTAAGATCATTGCAACGCAACGTTAGCGATGTATTCTGTGAATACATGATAACAAATAGTATAGCTCAATGTAAACAATGTAAACATGTTACTGTTTTACAGTACATGTGGTTTGCTAATGTACAATAATACTGACCATTGACGCGTTGTAGTTAAACATTATGACATAATTTTAGTAAACTATAAAGCATCATGGATGGAAGTGAATCATCAATTATTTGGTAACGATTTAGTTGTATGTATCAGTGTGTTTATATAAATAAATGTGTTTATCCCTTAGCCTGCTAAGGGCGATTACAATAGCCGTTGCGTCCATTGTAAACCTGCCTACGAGTTACCGTCCATTGTAAACCCAGATCAGCCTGCGAGTAACTCGCAGGCTCGTCAGCGTTTACAATGTTCGCTTGCTAATCAGTCATTTCTCGAACACCCCTTTGTCACATAAATGAAATGATCTTAATTCAAAGAAAGACCAGTCCATTTTATATGTAGCAAGTTAAGGGATTATGAAGAAATGTGAAAAAGAATGAAATATTTAACAATGGACAAAGTTATTCCTATGTATATTTTTGTTTTTTTTCGGGATGGGGGTATTAACATCTTTATTAAATGGAAATGTAACCGGGTACAGGTAAATGTTGCATAATCGATTCCTAACCGTATGTTCTCGATAGCTCAGTGGTTAGAGCCCTGGTACGTTAAACCAGTTACCCTCGGTTCGAGTCCCGGCTGAGGAACGAATGTTTCACCACCTGTTATATTTTGGGGCTCGTCCGGGATCCACTAGAAATCCAGGGACGAATTTCAGTCTGGTTGGGGTGTATGTAATCGGGTAAAGGTAAATGGTGAATACTCGATTCCTAACCGTAGGTCCTCGATAGCTCAGTGTTTAGAGCCCTGGTACGGTAAACCAGATACCCTGGGTTCGAGCCCCGGTTGAGAAACGATTTTTCGATGCTTATTATACCAAATACATGGTTCATTATACATATATAATAAATACTGATAAAGGTGATCCTTTGGGAGCAACAAACACAATTATGTGAATAAAGCAGCAGACTTGGCTTTATTGAGTCTGTTCATGAGAAGTAATGAAAGAAGCAACACCTCTCACGCCCCCTAGCACCGGCTTAAGCGGTATTCTACTTCAAAGCCACCTATATTGGGCTCGTAGGTCCAAAGGACCAGTAAAAAAAACACTACTGATTCGAAGCACGGGGAGACTTTTTTACAACACATATGTCAATCATGGCGATGATGCACAATAGAGGGACATTCGAATGATAAACATCAATAATGTTCTTAAAGTTTAATTATTTAATCTTAAACCTCATCGTTAGGTAGATTTTACCGTCATTATGTATACACTGTAGGCAGTTAATATTTCGTCTGCTTCAAGATAAAGGTTTCAGCACTCTGACCAATCACTGATCCTTTTTTAGCTCGACTATTCGAAGAATAAGAGAGCTTATGTAATCAGCCCGGGATCGGCGTCGGCGTCGGCGTCGGCGTTGGCGTTGGCGTTGGCGTCGGCGTCGGCGTCCCACATCAAGGTTTGCGTGTAAGCTGTGTTTACAAGTCCATATCTCTTACATTTCTTATCCTAGCACAACCAAATATGTTCATGGGCTTCCTTATAGCATTATCTTAAGGGCTGCATAAGCAATTTTGGTTCCTGTAACCCATGGGCTCCCATGGAACCCAAATTATGATAGCCCATAGAATGTGTCCCATTTCACATCAAATTTTGCGTGTAAGCTGTGTTTACAAGTCTATATCTCTAACAATTCTTACCCTAGCACAACCAGATTTGGCCATTAGCTTCCTTATAGCATTATCGTAAGGGCTGCTTAAGTAATTTTGGTTCTTGTAACCCCTGGGCTCCCATGGAACCCAAATTCTGATGGCCCTTAAAATATGTCTGTTGCACATCAAATTTTGCGTGTAAGCTGTGTTTACAGGTCTATATCTCTTACATTTCTTGTCCAAGCTGAACTAAATTTTGGAATTGGTTTCCTTATAGTATGTTGTAAAGGGTTGGATAAGTAATTTTGTCTTTTGCAAATTCTGGGCTCCCATGAAACCCAAATTGTGATGGCCCATAAAATGTGCAATAAAGGCAGATCTAGGTTTGCATGTAAGCATGTAAATATCTATAATTGGGGCCTGGGCTACCTCCTCACCCCCTCCCTACCCCAACCCCCACCCCCTCCACCCCCACTCCCATCCACATTTTTTTTTTTTTTACATATTTCTGTGTTGTTTTAGTAAATTCTTACACATATATGTTGCCCTCTCCCCGCCTCCCCCACCCCACCCCCACAGCCTCTCCCCCTCTCCCCCACCCACACTTGAAACTTTTTTATTTTTTTTTACATAATTCTTTGTTGTTTTAGTCAATTCTTACACATATATGTTGCCCCCTCCCCCCCCCACAACCCACTCCTGCTTCACCCCACCCCACCCCACCCCACCCCACCCAACTCCCCACCCCACCCCCACTTGAAACTTTTTTTTTTTTTTTTACATATTTCTTTGTTGCTTTTGTCAATTCTTACACATACATATCGAATAGTCGAGCTGCGCTGTTCTCCGACAGCTCTTGTTTACAGATACAGCTATTATTAGATGCACCAAATTCAAAATTTGTCGGTTAGGAATAAAAGTTTTGTTCTAGAAAGTATAGAAAATAAATACATTATATAAATAGTTTGATATATCTGTATAAAGTAATGTTTAATGTATTTACTTGCCAAATGATATGGTTTAAAAATGCTTTATTATTTAGAAATGTGTGATTAAACCTCTCTGAGCAGTATAATGCATAAAATTATCAGGAAAGTTTCTCTGTGGCCATTTTGGGTTTTTTATAATCAACTCTGGCCTTTAACACAGTTATAAAGTATAATCCTTATTTAACAAAAGGACGAACAAATGGAAATGGATACTAATTACATACCTGCAAATATATATATACATATATATATATTCGTACATGCATAAACATACAACATACACTCACAATCAACACACAACCACAGATTGTATGCTAGCACTTAGTATTCAATACCATACGTATATAGCATTATGATAACTATTTAAAGGGAGGGGAGCCAATTGTAAGCAAGACATCAAACCGGATGACTAACGTTTTAATTGACCCTACGACAGAAAGATGTTTAAAACAAAGATCCAGTTAAAAGCCGCGTGTATGATCTTAAAAACGTTGTTTATGCCTGACATAAAACTCCCATGCTAAATCCTTGTAGACAACAATAAGTAATTTCTTACTATCTGATGCGATGGTGATATATAGTTATGGAAAGCCGTAGGGGACCCCAGAAGTTATTAATTTTGTTTACTATATTTTCTATATGATTTTTGTCGGCGCATTTTTCTATCGCCGAAGTTATTTTTTCACATCTATGATTAACTTCGGTGCTATCTTCGGCGCATTTTTCTTTGACGCATTTTTCTATCGCCTAAATTATTTTTCACATCTTCGATTAACTTCGGTACTAGAAAATCCACGGTCTACATTCTTGCGTGTACGCCGAAGATTCTCTAGTACCGAAGTTAATCGAAGAAGTGAAAAAATAACTTCGGCGATAGAAAAATGCGCCGAAGATAGTACCGAAGTTAATCGAAGATGTGAAAAATTAATTTCGGCGATAGAAAAATGAGACGAAGAAAATTCGCCTTTCCATAGTAAGTACAGGATGATCGTAAATTGCAGAGAGATAGTAAAAATATAACCGCATGCACAGCTCTAATTCACGTTGCTGTGGTAATGTTTCATTGACGTCATCGACTCAGGATGGTGAAATTGCTATTTTTAACTCATCATAACTTCAAAAGTACTTTACTACCACTCATTTTCTTAGTTAAGTTATTTTCAATCCAATGAATATACCATTCATAGCACTTTTTTAGAAAAATTAAAATATTCGGCAAAGTGAAATCTGTACTGCAAATGAACTTTATTTTGACCCGAGGAGATTTCGGTTTAATAAAAAAATATCACATTCATGAGTGGGTGATAGTATATAAATATCACATTCATGAGAGGGTGATAGTATATAAATATCACATTCATGAGAGGGTGATTGTAAGAATTCTTATCCTGAGGATATGTTTCGCTTCGGGTGATAATCACTTACAAAATAACTTCCGTTGTATTGGGAAATAACTTAACAAAGAAAATTAGCGATAGTTTATTGAAATCGATAAAGTAGGCTTCTTGTGTTAACAATAGCAATTTCACCAAATTGAGCAGAAGTAGTCGCCAAAACAGTACGTAGAGCAACCCGCACCAAATCTGCGCATGCGGTAATTATTTTACTATCACCCTGCAATATCACCCTTGCGTCAGAAACAAGTCCCAGCGGATAATAGATTAGGAAATGCCGTTTTATTTGGACCCAAATATGCAAATTGAAAACAAAATCGCTGAAAACAAGAATATGACTTTCTACTTCATCACGCATGTTTGGTTTTTATTGTTGTTTATATAACTGTAGGTTTTATATCAAGCATTTATATATATGCCAGCTTAAAAACTATTTTGTGTTGGTCATCTGATGTTAAATTCAGGACCACACGAGTTTTCCACTTCGATATCGTTTAATGAACTGGCATGTGTTTCACTTAAAACGTGTTCATGGATTGTTATTACACTTGGTATACAGTTCACACGTGGTGATATGATGCGTCTCTGCATCATAGATTTTCAATTCTGAACTTTTTAACAGAATTATGGAGCTTTGTTTTACTTAGAGAGCAACACGAGATAAACAGTTAAGGGCATGACAAGACAAACATCAAACGTTACTGTCCTTTCAGGATTTACGTCATCACATGGTCCACAATCTGTCCTGTCGTCGCTGATTTAAATAGTAAAGCATACTGGCGAGTTGTAAATTGGTCAATCACTAAATATGCAGTGTTTGCAAACTGATAGGGACATAACAACTTTTGATAAACATTTTAACATGTTTAATTATGAAAGTGATCATCACCAGGGATATTACAAAGTTTGTAAATCACATCACCTAAGAAGTAAAATTGTGATAAATCTTGTCGTAGAAGAGTTCTTAAATTAATGTTATATTTTAAAAGTAAGTCTGAGTTACGATAATAAAATGCTGCACAGGTTTTCGAGGTTTATGGTAACGGTGGCCGTAATGGCCCGAGTATATGTTTAGTCATGCAAAGGTAAGGAATACTAAAGTTCTGTATTCGACTAAGAGCTGACAAGGTTAATGTCAGCAGGACTCGGAACAAAGGTCAAAACATCCTTCTGTCAAGGTGTCCAAACAATCAAAAATCCTTAATGCAATTACCCTGTTTAGCCCATGAGAACTTTCATTGAGCAGATTACTTATTCGTTTCTTAAAATTAAAAATGAATACACGTGCATCGGCGTAGCTACTATTAGGCCATATAAGCCCAGACCTATAAATCAATTTAAAAATGATCCAGCTGGCTTACGGAACGTCGGTGGTCCTACCCAGGTGCCCGCCCGTGCACGAAAATTGCCCGGAGGGGCGCCTGGGGTCTTCCTCCACCAATGGAAGCTGAAAAGTCGCCGTATGACCTTTGCTGTTGGTGCGACTATAAAATCAAATTCAATCAATCAATCAATTTAAAAATGAAAAAAAAATGTAAAGTCCAAAAATGCAATAAAATCTGAAGCCGAAGTGGGTCAACATTAGTTTCTTATTTTATTTTGCAGTGTAGGTAATTCAACTTTGTCAAATGTTAATTCTGAAATTTGTCAACAAATATATCTTCAAATGTTCTGTAAAGATAGCATGCCCACGGACCCCCCTAGTTTGCTCGGGATTATATATGCATTTCAGGTCAGCTACACCGGTGTAAGCAGTTTATTAGATATTGATACAACAAATACTGCTACTTTTTCATTGTATGTCAAGGCCATCCTGAAACAGGTGGATATGTTAAGGCATACATCATGCAGCTGTGCTTAATAGTTGAATAAATCGACACTGAGCTAATAAATCAGTATAATGCAACAGCTGTTTCATTTTACGAGTGTCGCCATTAACATAATTTATATAAATAAGAAAACTAACTCGTTCAGCTAAAACAGCTTACAATAACCCGACCCGTGTCCCGTGTACAACAGCTTACAATAACCCGACCCGTGTCCCGTGTACAACAGCTTACAATAACCCGACCCGTGTCCCGTGTACAGCAGCTTACAGTAACTCGACCCGTGTCCCGGGTACAACAGCTTACAATAACCCGACTCGTGTCCCGTGTACAACAGCTTACAATAACCCGACCCGTGTCCCGTGTATAACAGCTTACAATAACCCGACCCGTGTCCCGTGTACAACAGCTTACAATAACCCGACTCGTGTCCCGTGTACAACAGCTTACAATAACCCGACCCGTGTCCCGTGTTTTCATTCATTTTTTACTAATGCATTATTAAGACTGCTTGTTATTTATTGGCATAAAGGTTTAAAACGTTGTTTTTACACTAATATTATTCATTAAATACAAATGTTTCCGATGTGTCTATTCAAAATTAAGGTCTGTGTCACCAAGTTCGCGTTTTATCATTTCGTCTATTTTCTTTGCCAAAACACTTTAGGGACATTTTTAACAGCTAGCTTCGTCGAGACGAAAGCTAGCTTCGTCGAGACGATATTGACAGTAGAGGCTATAACAAGAGCGAGTGATTTGAACCCTAGGTTTATGCACTGAAATAATTTACTATATATTAAGCGTATATAGGGGTATAATGTTAATGGGGAAAAAATAAAATATCTATCTAACTTTCTCCTTAGTTACAGCGCAAAAAGTGATCTCTTCTTTCCTCCGCCACAAAAGGTATTTCGATTTCTCCAGTATTTTTAGTGGCCAGCACAGCTTGTGGGATGGCGAGTTTCCGTCGTCCGTTGTCGTCCATTAACCTTTGCCTTGCGGACACAATAGGGCCATCATTATTACCAAACATTGCAAGGGTCTTTATATCATTAAAAGCTCGGACAAGTTCGAAAACCAGCCAGTTCTGATTAGTTTCACCGGAGTTATGGCCCTTGATTTGCGGAAAAAATCCATATTATGCACCTTCAATTATTATTTGATCTTTACTAAACTAGCATATATTGTTATCATCAATGAAAATCGGACAAGTTTGAAAACCAGCCAGTTCGAACAAGTAACAGCAGAGTTATGGCCCTTGATTTAGTTAAAAATGCTATATTTTTCCTCGTTAAGACGATGGGAGCTTCATTTTTCATCTGATCTTTACCAAACTTTATCAGATTGTTAATATCAATAAAAGCTCGAACAGGTTTGAAAACTAGCCATATCTGACCAGTAACAGCGGAGTTATGGCCCTTGATTTAGTTAAAAATGCTATATTTTGCCTCATTAAGACGATAGGGGCTTCATTGTTCATCCGATCTTTACCAAACTTTATCAGATTGTTAATATCAATGAAAGCTCGGACAAGTTCGAAAACCAAACATATCGGACCAGTAACAGCTTAATTATGGCCCTTGATTTAGTTCAAAACGCTATATTTTTTCCTCGTTAAGACAAAAGGGCCTTCATTTTTCATCCGATCGTTATCAAACTTTATATTTTTTCATTATTTTTTTAATTATTTTTTTAAATTATTAAAAAAAAAAAAAAAAATTTTTTTTTTTTTTTTAATTTTTTTTTATTTTTTTATTTTATTTTTTTTTATTTTATTTTTTTAAATTGTTTCTTTTAAATTTTTTAAATGTTTTAAATTTTTTTTTTTATTAGCTCTATGTTGGACCAGTCGGACCAGTAACAGAGGAGTTATGTCTCTTGATTTAGTTAAAAATGCTATATTTTGCCTCGTTAATACGGTAGGGCCTTCATTTTTCATCTGATCTTTACCGAACTTTAACAGATTCTTTAGTCATGGCCCTTGATTTAGTGCAAAAGCTGTTTTTTGCCCGAAACTTCCAAAAAAGCGTAAATGGCAGTCACTCGCTTCATTGATGTTATAAGAGCCATGTTAGCCAGTAGAGCGTCCACAGGCCCTCTTGGGCCTCTTGTTTTTTTGTTGCTTTAAATGATTTTCTCTCAAAATAACATCTCCCCTGCCTCAACCACCTAATACATGTATCTATTCTGTATTACTCTTTATCATTTTATGATGCTGAATTATAAATACAGGGCACGACAATTCCACTCTTTCGCTCGCTATGACGAGTGCTGGTGATTGGTGTATTTCGCTTTAATTGTCGGCATTGCACCTATAATCTTCAATAAATTATGTCCCTACTTTCCAATGTCCATTGTTTTCAAATCATTGTGATAACAATTAATGACCCGTGATTGTTTACGTACGATTGTTTATTTGGCCATCTTTCAATTTCGTCGCGTGCTGCGAGACGCAATTTCATTGGTTGTTTGCATGATCATAACCCCGCCTTGATCGATTTGACAGGCTTTGACTGTGAATGTTTGACACATGCCAGACACACTCTGCGTATTACAAATTATTGATTAAGCGGCTTCCGTGTAAGGGATCTCATCGCCAAATCCGGGAGAAATTGATTCGTCCCCAAAAAGCGTGTTTCGTCCCAAATTTTGTCATACCAAATAAAAACATATAACTACGGTTTCGGCAATAAAATAGTTTGGGGTACGGCCATTTTTTCGGGTCTGTCGTGGGAGGGGAAACATTTAATATTTTATTTTAGGCCTAGTATATTTATATTGTTCCGTACACTTGTTTTATTTTAAAGCAGAATGTGTAATACAACCAGTGGTTGCAAAACTAAGGTAACTCACCTTGATTTTGGCTTCACTTGTCTCTTTAATTAAACTAAGATGGTCGTGTTAATCTTGTTATGTTCAATTCATTTAGTGGCATATTGTTCCATATTGCACGCCTGGCCTTCTAATCCACACCGTTTGATACCGAATATACAGTGTGGTCGACGTGTCTGTGTCGGCGTTTTGTATTTTAATACAATTCAGTTTTGTCACCATGTGTGCCAAGAAGCAGGATGTTATACGCGGCGGAATGCTTTCCATTGTTTTTTTTACACCCTTCCACCCCTAAGTCAGACGTGTCATACCGAATATACAAGGTGGTCGTGCACGATATTTCGGCATATTGTCCCCTTAACAACCCTTAGAATGGCGGTAACAAGTATAATTAAGAGGGTTGTCGTGTGGTCCAAATAACAGGATGTTGGTTATCGATATAATATTTCTGTTTTATTGCATGCACAAAGGCTATATTGAAATCCAAGAAATCTTTTTATGAATGTTCAACCAATTTCAACTGCGAAATTTGAGAACAAAACAAAGGCTATACAGAAATCCAAGGCCCCCAACCAGTTCTACACAATAATGGCAATACAAAGGCATAATTATTTTGAATATCGAACCATAAATAAAACAGGAGTTTGACTTCTTAGAATGTGTATACATTTTTATGAAAAATACTCGTGATTTTATTTATGAATTTTCAACCAATTTCAATTTGTTTGTTTTTTAAATATTTGGAGTGAAATTTTAAACAGAAGGACGGAAATATATTCTTTTAGGTGAGGGTAATGACATACTACAAGAAAATGTATATATGATAATGTGAAGGCAAAGTATTTAAGCAGGCAACATTGATTTTGCTTTGATAGTGAAAAACTCCCACTGTAAGGAAAAAAAACACAACATTTTCCCAATTTACTGGGCAGTGTTGTTTTTTTTACTTTTTAGGGGAAGAGGGTCGGGGACCTTTAGAGGGGGAAAATTTGACATGAATTGGAAAAAGGGGGAATTTTGACAATGTCAAAATAAAGAAAAAATATGTTTTTTTGTTGTTTTTTTAGGATAATTTTTTCTCATAAAAGGTGGAAAAAACAT